>OY796658.1:76694918-77294918 GCA_963680705.1 Rhagium mordax | reverse complement strand
ATTCGGTCAGAATATTCTGCTGGAGATATTGATGCCGTAAACCTTCGCGGTTTTTCCCCCTTTCCTTTTGATATATTCTTTTGGGAAATAAAAGCACACTTTAGAGAAACCCTGCCAGAATAAAATTATTATGCATGATGAAAATGTACACTGTAGGTTTCTTTGTAAATACGTTATTTGTCTTCAGAGTTTTGTTTGTGTTTAATATTTTAAGCTTCAGATTTAAACTAAGTTGGGTGTAGATATTTCTAATCCCGGCTTGCTTAACAGTTTTGATTTAATTAGGCATTCTCAGCTTTGTGAGACATGACTTAGTGGATATTTGACTTTAGGCTTTGTTTATTCGTTTACTCGACGTTATATTGGTTACTATCAAATGCTTTGAAACGTAAAAAGTGCGGGATTTTATTGCCACTTTAAATATTTTGGCGTTCGTCCAACTATTGGAACATTGCAGCCAAATCCAAATTTCAATTATTTCAAAAGTGCAGTCGGCTTGTTTCATTAAAATTTCAAAACATCTGCTTTTGCTTTGAGGGTCAGATATCGACAATTGTGCAATATTATCGAAACACGTTTTCGAAATATATGGGTTTAGTTTTTAAAGCTTTGACGCAATCATTTGCACATCACTTGTTGCTTTTAAACAAATAAATTTCTGTTATTTTAATGACAATTCACATTCGTTACAAATGAACAATAATGCAGGTTTTTCGTGTTTAAACATTTATGTAAAATTCTCGCTACGAAAATAAATAATGGCATTACTGTTAAAATATTTAGTTAATTAAAGTATAAAAATAATTTTTACTATTATTATGCAGTTGAAGTTATGTTTTTTCTTATGTAAATTTTCCACATGGCTGTGTAATTTTTGAAGGATAAAATTCTCAAAAGATAAATCGATATAAGGTCAATTCCTAAAACGCGTGAGGAAGGAAATTAGTGATGCCTACTTACTTACTCTTTAAAGAAATTTGTTTGTTTAGTTAATATAACCCTCGATTTTGCACTTATTAAAACATTGTTCGTAAATTATGATTAATCAGATTTAGAATTTTTTTTTGGTAGTTATTGGACAAACAAAAACACGTTACTGAGATTGACCGGTTTCTCCTGTAATATTAAGCTTCTTACAGGAGAAACCGGTAAATCTCAGTAATGTTTTTTATTTTTGTCCAATAACTACCCCACAAAAAAAATTCAAAATCTGTATGTGGACACAAAACAAGGAAAAAAATTATGATTATTATCCTAAACGTAATAAATAAGGAAGGCCAGTGATGTATGAGTTTTAAAAAATCATAAGAGATTTTTTTATATCTTGATTTTTTCTTTTTGGGTTCTTTTTATATGTACAGTTTGTATAGATGTTCTTTTATCAAGAATTATTCATTACATATTTTCATACGTCATATCAGGTAAATCAAAATATTTAAAACTGATATTGGCCTTAAAAAATGGATATAAAATGCTTCAAGCATCGGCGGTCACTTACCCTAACTTGAAGGTGTTCCTTCCTGCAGACGCGTTGCTCTTTTGCGAAGAATTACAGCTATTCGATGCTGCCTCCAGGCCCCTGGACAGTTTCAGCATCTCCGCGCCGAACTGGCCCAGTGCGGACATCGTGCATGGTTTAGGTTCTGACTCCTGTATCCAGAGGTCGTGCGTATCGAGAGTTGTCAGTTCTGTGTCCGTGGAAGCCGCCGAATGAGCATGTTGTGGTGTGGAAGGTTTTCCTGCGCCGGATCGTGTGGCGTTCAAGAGTTTGCGCCAAGTGCACCGCCTCTCTGAAAAATTAGGAACGAGATTTTATGGACCAAGTCCGTTTTCTGTAGATACAAAAGGGCAAGACATAAGCTGATGAAGTAAAGTTGATTTTTGTCATGTGAACCTTGTGGGTCTATACCATGGTGTAAGACAATTAGGTGATGAAACGCCTCAATTAGAGTGTCTCCAAACTGTTAACGCAAGAGACGCGAAATCGTAAGACAAAGAGGGAGAGTGGGTGGCCGCGAGGGCCGCGCGGGCTGCGCCCCGCATCGTCCCTAGTTAATTTCCACTTCATTTTACCAGGTCGAAAAATATACCATTCGATGCAGAAAAATATGTAGAACACGATTGTTGAAAAATTATGTGTCTAAATTGTCGGCTACTGTGCAAAAAAAAATTAAAACCATAAATGAAATTGGACGCCGGCACGTTTAACTCGAAACGCTGCTAAAACCGTTCGAGTTATGAAAAAAAAATAAACATAAACAATTTTATAGAGAACTAAATTTCCTATAAAAAAGTCAGTGACGGCATATGTCTATCTTAAATATTTTAGGCGTGAGCACGGTGTAAGACAATTCTTACACCGTGGGCGTGAGGGTGGCTGAAAGTTGTGCGCTGGAAAACGATAAGTTTAATTTAACAAAAGATCAGCGCGTGAATTTGAGGCGCCCTCACACCAAAACTATTAAAGATAGACTAATGCCACCACTGACTTTTTTATAGGAAATTTAGTTCTCTATAAAATTGTTTATGTTAATTTTTTTCATAACTCGAACGGTTTTAGCAGCGTTTCGAGTTAAACGTGCCGGCGCGGCGTCCAATTTCATTTATGGTTTTTATTTTTTTTTGCACAGTAGCCGACAATTTAGACACATAATTTTTCAACAATCGTGTTCTACATATTTTTCTGCATCGAATGGTATATTTTTCGACCTGGTAAAATGAAGTGGAAATTAACTAGGGACGATGCGAGGCGCAGCCCGCGCGGCCCTCGCGGCCACCGACTCTCTCTCTTTGTCTTACGATTTCGCGTCTCTTGCGTTAACAGTTTGGCGACACTCTAACCATACGATACATTGAGGCATTTCACCACCTTATTGTCTTACACCGTGGTCTATACTAAAGATAGAATTGGGTTACATTTAGAACGACCAAATTGCGTCATCGTTGATTTATTGCTCGGGAACTTTAAATTACTAAGATTGTTGTTATGAGGAATTTCAAGCTTAACAGTGGTATTTTCCTATCTAAATAATGCACTCTGTTTGTAACCGTACTGGAAAAACAATTATTCTAATTTTAGATATGCAAATCAATACTACATAATCAGGTGCGGTTATACTGATGATAAAATAATTGAAGTCTTTTACTTTGGTAGCATAATTTAGTTACATTACCTTGTAGTTTTGTATTTACTTTCATAATAAAACAAACTACCAAGGCAATATTTATATATTGTTTACTTGTTCTGGTAACTTTTTCTCGGCTCTGGCTCCGGCTCGGCTAGTCAACCATATTATCATTCAATACAGTTCTTTAGGAAAAAATTGTATAAATTTTGAAGTTTTTTCCGGTTCTGGACGTTTCTACCATTTTGTCGCTTCCGCGCAGACCATGACAAGATGGTCGAAATGACAAGAATTCAAAATTTATAATCTCTTTCAAAATAAACCTGACACGTTCCTGAAAGATAAATAATATTTTTATAAAATATATATGAACAATGTCAGTATGTAAGAATAAAATTGGGACATTTATTAATTCATCTAATAATTCCACAAATTTGCTTCAGTATAGTTTTACCGCCGTTAATTGGCCGTTTTGTAAATGTAGCTTGAGAGGCATGAAATATCTCGCGTCGCAATTGATAATAAAAACGAAACACTTAAAAATAATGCGTTGTGCCTCGTATACCCAATTAAGCCTTTACAATTTCATGCCTCCGGTGAAGAGTTTCCAGGAATACTTTTCACTTAAGATAACGCACAAAATACAACGGTACACCTCCGTAAGCACCTTCATAAATAAATTATCATCCATCATGGCCACCGATAAAACTAACAAACGACCACCGTAAAAAACGTCATTTACTTCCACCCGCCTTTAGTTAGCGCTTGATTGCGGCCTTTCCATTTAATCTTCTCGCTCCTCGGTATCATTCACCTTCGCGTTATCCCGTATAGGATCAAACGGAGTTAATTTTCCAGAATTTCCGCTAGTATTTTAGTAACTGCCTACATTTTCGCACATATTATAACGGAAAACAAAATGGCTTTATGTCGAGTGTTTGGGACTGGATGAATGATTTCAGCGTTTTGTTGTTCTCGGAATTGTTTCAGAATTGCCAAACCTGGTTAGGAAAAGTTGTTATAGCTAGATTGCCCTCGTATTTTTAAGGGACCCAAGCAATTTGGGGCTAATTTTGCCACTACAATGAAATAAAACAAATTTTGCGGAAAAGTTTCTGCAGTTTTAATTTTTCATTTAATTTTTTTATAAAGTAATATATTTTGCATATTTAAGACTAAAGGTTGAATTTTGGTATACCTACTTACCGGGACCATCAGGATAAAATAAAAATAATTTTACAGGTTAAGCATATGCCATCTACAGAATGACTGTAAATGTTATCCTTCTTTATCGAAATTTGAAATGAAAAATTTTGAAAAAAATTCTACATATTAAGATTTTGTTCAACAGTGATAAATATTCCACTAACTCAATATAATTAAATGCTTTTTACTAAGTCTAAAATAAGAATAAAACGAGGAATAAAATGATTGACAAAAAATAATTTTATTGTAAAAAAACAAAAAATAATTTTATTGTAAAAAAACGTAGGGTGCTAACTCTACTTTAATCAATAGCTACCAATGAAATATCTATAACAATTGATATCATGCACCCCACGCTTTTTTACAATAAAATTATTTTTTATCAATCACTTTATTCTTATTTTAAACTTAGTAAGAAGCATTTAATTATGTTGTGTTAGTGGAATATTTATCACTGTTGAACAAAATCTTAATAGATAAACATTATTCTTTACTTTTTAGTTCAGTTTCCGTTTAAGCGTGGTTTTTTCAGTTTTTTTTAAACTATAATTTTTTTTTTTTTTTTAATTTACAAACTAATGACGCTTACTTATAACGGTGCTTTTTGTCAAGATGCTTACGTAATCTTTTTATACGGAAATCTCGGGCGCCAGTCCTTTAATTTTTAAGTGCAAAGAACTACACTTTTTTGGCTCTCCTATTGGGAGAACAACCCTGAATAGCGAAACAGCGGAGATACAGAATTGCCAGAGGTCGGAGCTGGAGATCTATCTAATGGATTTCGATCATGCTGCTCAAACGGGTTAATCAGAAATAAATGACAGAAATAATAACTCGTGAATTTTACCTCTTTAAAATAACGTATTTATTCAGAAATATTTGGAAACAGAGTAATTAATTCTACTACCTACACGACTGTACAGTCGAGTATGTATAAAACTGTTTAGAACGATTAAAAACAAGTCAAGCTGGCAATCAAGAATCTTTACGCGATTTTACGTCGGAATTTTCGGATACGTGGGATTAATGAATTACTGTGTACGACAAGCAAACGGACCTTTTCACTAGGATGTATTATGCACGGCGGGCAATCGGTTAGCTATAGATATTGTAGGCTATATGGAATATTTAAACACACGGCAAACTACTGCCACAAACGTTGAGCTACTTGCTAATGCTTATGTAAGTTTCCCGAGTCAACTCTATGCAGATCACCTATATGGATGGCCCTAGCGAGCAAATCCAACCAGTTGATGTATATAATGACTATTTGGTTTATCGTAGGCTCGTTGGCTTAGGTGCTTAGGCTTAGGCGTAGGTTTTCCGGTAACCTATTATGCAGGGAGGCTTTTGAGATGGCCCAAGCGAACAAATCTCAGCAGCCGATGCATATATTAGCAAACAAAAGACCAACGGAGGTATTACTAATTAGCTCTGGTTTGATTGGGTAGTGTACTACAACGATACGTACGGACACAAAGACCTTTGAATATCTATACTTAACTGAAGGCAGTACCTGCAAATTGCAGAAAACTACGGCGTATTCTTACCAAAATTATTTTCAAATAATTTACTATTTAACTCGGAGCGGCGGCGCGAAACTGTGGACGGCTTTGGTTTGATCTGGCACTTCTGAAGGTGGATCGGATCTGATCTTGCGGACTATTTCGGAATGCACCTGGACTGCTGCCGACTTTCACGGAATGAGGACGAAGTGAGCGCTCCTCACCCTTTTGTTACCTTTATGACGCATCTAGGTCGCGTGATAGAGGGGCGGTCACCGACTTGAAACGACGGACTCGGATGCACAACCCGGCGTAACTTTCAGAGGTCCAGCGGATTATGCAATTAGGCGAATCAACTCAGAACGTATAGAACCGGAAATGAGTTACTTGCAATTTCTATACTATATTGCAAAAAGAAACGGATTAAAACGGGCAAGGATTAACATTTTTAGTAACGAATGATTTTTATTTCCGACTCGGCCATTGTTTATAATAATTCTCGGATTTTACTTATACGAGGGATTGTCGAAAATTAACCAATTAATTACTTGATTGCTTGTTTATCAACGGACTTTTTCACAACTCATTAATAACTTACTTAGAACAGGACTTACTTACTAAAACAGCGGCAGGGTGTACCCAAGTGACGGTAATATTTAAAGCAAAAATGAACATTTCTTGATTGGAAAAATCACTTCGTTACAAAACAAATTTACCTAATTTACCTACGTTATAATTTTTTTATATATATTTTTTAAGTAGGTAGTATTGTATACATTAGTTTTCTGTCTACAATTTCGCATACATTTATAACTCTTTTTACTTTTCTTAGGGTATTCCTCCAATGCCCCGAATATAACGCAGGTTTGCAAAATAAAAGCCTAAGCAGATGGCGAACTAAAGCAATTATGGCATAGTATACATTGTTGAGGTTTTGCATAATTGAAGAATGCGCCCTCTCCGGCAGCTCGTAACAAGTTTAAAATGCAATCGCTGTACTCCGAATAGCTGCAGAGCTCGAGATAATACGGCTCAGATTTGATAGTCTATCACCAGCGCTGTTAACTTAGTTATACGTCTTTATGGTTATGCGCTTCGCCTTAAATAAGTTCCTGTTTATGGACAGGAAAATTGCCAATTTTGCGTCTGCGAATGTTTTTTCTGTTGTGGTCAGATTATTTTTAGTGAAATGCTTTCCCTCTCATAAAACGGCCTAGTGGACGATACGTGACGCGCGAGTAATCCGGGCGAAGCCGTCGTAGTAGGGTTGCTTGCTCGTGAACAGATCACTGGACGTCGTTGTCAAAGCGAAAAGTATACCAGAGTTTGAAATTTCCAGCCGCAGAGTTCCTGCATTCCTGTACATGTTCACTTAACTTTAGTCGTTTTGCTGTGTAAATGCGAAAGTTACGAGACATTAACATATATAATGGCGACTCCGGAAACCCAGTCACGTGGAAAAATTGCGATAGCGGATAGAGCCCGAAATTGTAGAGGATTACACGAAGTATCACATGTGGAATGTTTAATATGTCCTCATGAGATGCATTTTTATGGGTAATGTAACTTACATTGTGGCGTTTTCAGGGTTGCTAAAATGGCCACCGGTCTAAAGCTCTTATTAATTCATTGAACAAATGAATGAAAATGTTTAGTGTCATTTGTCTTCTTATAATTATCCCTTCAGGAAGGACTTTCTTTATATGCATGTTAAATTAAAAGAAAGTTATAATTACCCAACGGTGTTGACGCCGGCCCCATCCAATTACTCGACCAATCTGGGGTCCCCAAGTTTTGCTTCTGGTTGGCCAAGAGTCTCACTGTGAGTGCGTACGTTACAAGCATTACTAGCAGAGGAATGTAGAAACAGATGATGGATCCTATGAATTTGTAGAGAGGATCCGGAATTTGGCAGGTTCCATCGATGATTAGAGATCCTTGGTCCTGCAATGGAAATAGAAACTGTTTTATTTCATTTATTTTACCTAATGATAATACTTTGATTGTGACACCAACTACTTTTCATTGAATTTTAAATCACTGAATACTTAAAATTCGTCAACCAAGTAGATATCATCGAGTCATGATTAAGTTGAGTATTTTCAGTATTCTGTTTTAGGTTTTTTTTCACTTATTTTATTATTGTCATTTTATATGACTAATAAAGCACATAGTTGACTAATGCTTCTTTCCATATATTTTTTTTAACATCTTTCTTGTAATTCATGTGTTACTTAATTCTATTTAGAATTAAACTTCTCATTTGCCCAACATACTTATCGCATTAAAACTGATGTATGTGTATTGAATTCTTAATTTGAAAAATTGAGATAATTCAAAAAATCCTAAAATATAATTATTTTTATTACCAAATTGCGCTTAGGATAATTTAAAATAAATTGGAGCAAACTAGATATTATCCTTTATTTGCCTAGATATAAGGATCATATGAATTATCTCAAATATAAAAAAAATTGGAAAATTGAGTGCGGCTAAGTAAATTGGTAATGTTAAAATTTAATAAGGAAAAATAATAAACATCTGAATGCATTTGTAAGTATCTACGTAAAATTGTTAAAAATAGTAAAAAGAATTCTTCCCAATAGTTAGACCTAAATAGGTTACTTTATAAGTAGACACTAAATAAGGACTTTTATATATTTAGAAAAAGAAATAATTAAAGGGTAATTTGGAAATCTCATTGTGAAAACCAAGCTCTTATTCGGAGATCATATCTCGGATACCATACGATCGGGATGGTTCCAAAGACTTGGGGAATCCTAGTCACATTTAAGTCGGAGATAAAATCATCCTGACAAGTTTATTCCACACCAACTTTTCCCTTCTTAAGACTTTATTATATAGCTTGTAGTCATTTTAAAATTAGATAATTCAGTATACCGGGTGTAAACTAATAGTGGGCCACCCCTGTAACTTCCTCGTTTTTAAAGATATCAGGATAAAATTTTGTATGGTGAAATTGGGCGAGTTGCTTTATTCACCGGTTGATCCACCAGATGTGTTTTATCTCGTTCTAACCTCGGAGATAGAACGAGATAAAACACATCTGATGGATCCACCGGTGAATAAAGCAACTTGCCCATTATGTAAGATTTCCAACTTTTTGAGACTTATGCGCCATATACCGGGTGACCACGGATTATGGTAAACCCCCGCCATTTCCACAATTTTTGAGCTATCCAAATGAAATTTTGCAGCAGTAATGTACGTCCAAAAAGACTCATTCGCCTGTCAAAGTTACGTCTTTTAATTGTTTCTTCCATGGCTAGTGTGATTAATAGTATAAAATGACGTGTTGTGTTCGATGATTTTTCCCTTTTTTTATTACTTGCACAATGCAGATTTGTCAAGGATGGGCACATCAATGGATTCCATACAAAATGTATTATTTTATGGTATCGGATCGGTTTACCATTATGATATCTTTTGGGAAAGTGGTCAAAATGGACAAAAAGTGATTTGGTCAAATTTGAATGCACGCCAAGACGCCATTTTTATATATTTTTTGTCGATCTAATTTTTTGGGAGTTATACCAGTACATTTGAACCAAATTAGACCAATCATGGCACTCTAGATTAAAAAATGAAATTGGCTCTTAAAAAATCAAGTGGGCTTAAAGAGCCCCCAAAATATTTCTATCTTAAGCGTACCTTACACGGTCAATATTATTGAAGCAATATTATTGACGCAATATTGGTAAAAATACGGTAGCCCTCACACGATCCAATAATATTTATCAATAAAGTGTCAGTTTCAATTGTGCAGTCAGGGAGGATGGATCTACCGGTTCTAATCGCGTCTGCTTTGGTCCTCAAGAAGAGGAAAATAAGAAGGCAAAGAACAGTGTGGACAAAAAATCGAACTGATTTTATTTTCTTCAATATTATTGCCATCAATATTATTGTTTCAATATACTCCTTACACGTTGCATATATTGATCAATATCGATATTGCTTCAATAATATTGACCGTGTAAGGTACGCTTTACTCAGAATTTTCTCAGTATTCCAAAAATGGAATAATATACAGGTGTTCCATTTAAAATACCAAAGTTGAGGTCACTTCCGTCGAAACCGGACGTCAAAAAAAAATCGGATCCGGCCAAAATGAGTCTTTTTGGACGTACATCACTGCTACAAAGTTTCATTTGCATAGCTCAAAAATTGTGGTAATGGCGAGGGTTTACCATGATCCGTGGTCACCCGGTATACCGGGTGACCATGAGATGAGGTTACACTCTATAACTTCTTTGTTATTAAACCGATTCATTTGAAATTTACAGGTGAGGCATAACATCTAAATGCGCAACTTTTGACACTTGGTGGCTTTATTTCTTACTTCCGATTTAGCCGGAAGTGATATTAACTTTCTTATTTTAAATACAACTCTACCTGTTTTTGTAATGTATCTTATTCGTTATAAAATTTACAATACAATGATATGTCACACAATGACATTTCATTTCAAAATGGCCGAAAAATTAAATTTTTTCAAAAATGTTAAAATGTCAATTAAAAGATATTGAAAAATAATTTTTTTCCAAAGTTGGCCGTGAAATCAAAAGAGTAATGAATTTGACGTGTAATTTTTAATTTGTACAAAAATTTCGTTTTGGCAGAAAGATATTAGGAAAATAAGATAAATATTTTTCTGCAATTTTTAAATACTCAAAACTATTTTTTTTAAATACACCTACCTGACTTTTTTTTTAAATTTTGCAATTGCTTGTTTCTTCTCTTTGATTTAATGCCATTAATGAACCGAATTATTCACAAAATATAAAAATTAAATAAAAATTTCTCCTAATATTTATTTTATTTTTCTAATATCTTGCCGCCAAAACGAAATTTTGATGCAAATTAAAAATTAAACATGTCAAATTCATTACTCTTTTGATTTCACGGCCAACTTTGGAAAAAAATTAATTTTCAATATCTTTTAATTGACATTTTAATATTTTTGAAAAAATTTAATTTTTCGGCCATTTTGAAATGAAATGTCATTGTGTGACACACCATTGTATTATAAATTGTATAACGAATAAGATACATTACAAAAACAGGTAGAGTTGTTATTAAAATAAGAAAGTTGACATCACTTCCGGCTAAATCGGAAGTAAAAAATAAGGCTACCAAGTATCAAAAGTTGCGCATTTAGATGTTATGCCTCACCTATAAATTTAAAATTAATCGGTTTAATAACAAATAAGTTACAGAGTGTAACCTCAT
The DNA here is from genome assembly GCA_963680705.1 of Rhagium mordax. NCBI lineage: Eukaryota > Metazoa > Arthropoda > Insecta > Coleoptera > Cerambycidae > Rhagium > Rhagium mordax. The sequence goes on along the minus strand of OY796658.1, from coordinate 77,283,832 downwards.
CTCGTGGTCACCCGGTATGTCACTTCCGGTTTCACCGGAAATGGCCCCAATAGTCTTTTCTAAATAGACCACCCTGTATGTTTTACATTTTTTAAAATAAAGATCACATTTTGGATACATTTTATACTAATTTGAACAATTTATACAGGGTTGCAAGAAAAATAATTCGAATTTTAGTTGTCAATCTAGATGGGTGCGAATATGTTAAAATCATTTTTGTTCCAATGTTAATCAGAATGGGCCTCTGGCTCATTCTTGTTGCATATCATAAAATATTAACACAAATATACAAGGTTGATCAAAATTTAATTGAAGTTAGATATAAATCATAAATTTCTTAAGAAAAATTGTCATTCCTGCCGGTACCGATTACACATTACGGAACTTTTGGTACCGTTTAACCCCTAATAAATAGAGCTTTCTGAATATCCGGGTAGCCTATATCATAATGTTTTTAAAAAAAGAGTTGTTTTGAAAAATGTGATATTAATGAGTTTGGAGCACCCTGTATAATGTATTATTGAACATATTGACGTTTTCGTATTTTTTGTATGAATTACATTGGAACAAAAATAATTTGACATATTCGCAACCATCTAGATTGACAACTAAAATTCGAATTATTTTTCGTGCAACCCTGTATAAATTGTTCAAAATAGTATAAATGTATCCAAAATGTGATCTTTATTTCAAAAATGTAAAAACATACAGGGTGGTCCATTTAGAAAAGACTATTGGGGCCATTTCCGGTGAAACCGAAAGTGACAAATATGGCGGATAGGTCTCAAAAAATCTTACCTAATTTCACCGTGCAAAATTTTATCCCGATAACTTTAAAAACGAGGAAGTTACAGGAGTGGCCCACTATTCGTTTACATCCGGTATATTCAGGATGTTCCCAAAAACCGCAATTCTTCTTCTGACAAAATATGATAATACAGTTTTTCAAAATGTTAAACTCCCTTCCGGACTTTTTTTGAATTTCCCGATGTGGTGCTTCATGATTTATATAATTTGTTTTCAAATCCTTATGTTAATAATATATTGTACATTTGCAATTGAAACAAATAATAGTAATTTTTTAAGCTTCCAAGTAAAGTTATATTCCGCACTTTATATAGTTTTATCGAACAAACGTGAAATATTTGAACAATAGGCGATGATGTGTTACCCAGTCTCGGTAGATGTTCGTTGTTTGAGGTTTAAAATGTGCTGTTTCATCTAAAAGGTATCTTTGTTTCGGCCGTGATGGTTTATTTGTCACGAGTAAAAAATGGAATAGATATGTATATAGCTGGTTTTCAAGAAAAAAGGGAGCCATTCTTTCACTTTTATTTCTTGTTTATGATGATATTTTGTCGAGCTGTTGTATCCTTTACAGTTGGAATTCCTTTGTTTTGTTATTTATGCATGAATATCGCATTGCTGTGAATATATTTTTAAGAAAATATTCAGTTATTTGCTTTTGAACCGAAGTATATTATTCCTATACAGAATTTTAAAAGAGAAGTTAACGTTCATATTCGAGATTGTTTAAAATTGAGTTATAGACAGTTTAGCTCAAAAATAAGTAGTTACCATATAAGCAACAATTGAAAGAAAAATAACTGGCCGTTAGTAACGATAAATCCTGATTGATTTTGGCCAGTTTTATTAAAATGAAAGATCGTTATTTAGGAAGTGATAGTATGCGATTCCCTCTTTAATCAAGCTCTCGATACTGCAATTGTTGATGCTTCAAAGATAAATCTTACGTAGGTACTTGTTGCTCTACAACGTACAAACTGTTCGAGCAAGCATAAAACTTCGAAGTATTAAGTAGATAAAATTGTACCGGGTAATGTGCATAATGTTCACCAGAAATTTTGCAGACGCTGCCATGGAAATTATGTTAAAAGTGAAAGATGTATCAGCATTAACATTAGTTTGGAACAAAAGCGCTATATAAATCCTTGCCTTATCCATGTTACTAGTCTTGTTAACTATAATATAGGTGTATTCATATTCATACTACCTTTTTACTTTCTTATAATATTTTATAATATAACAAAATTATGTCCAGTGATTATTATTTTTAATGGTTTTATTTTTATTTTTTTCCCAGCAATAAATCTTTGTTGTTATAGGTAAAAGTAGCCTACCTTGATTATGTTTTTAAATCAGGATTTAGGAAGTGAGGATTATTGAAAATAAATCTATGAAATTACAATTTTATAATCTAAAAAGTTAAATATTTTTCATCAATGTGTCTATCTAACTGTTGTTACTTCCAAATGTCCAAGATTCATTTATTTATTTGCCTTACAAATTGTAAAAAATTACGGTGCCGTGTACACCCGGTATTTCAATTATTATTTTTTCATTATCAATGGCCCTTGCGCTTAATATTTTCAATAGGTAACCTAGCGATGCTTTCATCATTGAATTGCACAGTTTTTAAAACAGTTCTTTGTAATGAATGTCGATACCTGTGAATACATCAAGCTCAAAGGAAGGCTCATCGCTATCGACAGCAACCAGACGAATACGATTTTCAGTATTACTCTCCTCCTCGATTTGTTTCTACCAAACTTCATGGGATATCTCAGTGAAAGGTACCTGTCCACGCTGATAGTGCAGAGATGCATTATTGAGGCGGTGCAGAATAAAACATCCAGGCATATCCACGCCAGGCAATAGATCGAAGGCAGAGCGAAGTAACCTGAAAAGAAAAATAGTGTTTTTGAATATATTATCGCCAATCGACTAGGAGTTTAACAATACATTTTTTTTAATGGCAACGGTTTATTATAGAAAATTTCAGTTAGATGGTTATTAATGTATTTTAAAATCAATCGATAAACGTGGTTAGCATATTGTACCGTTAGGTGTGATTTTCAGCTGGTAAATCACAGAATTGATAATTCAATGCAGCTGTTGGCTGTAAAGTAAAGCGCTGGTCGCAAAGCTTAGTTTTAGCTGCGGATTGAGTAGAGAGGCCCCAATCGCATAATCCCCACTGACACTTCCATCGCTTAATTACAGCACTTATCAAGGTTTGAATTGCGCACGTGATATCGTGACTTAATTATTAATTATTTACAATCTGAGGTTGGAGTAAAATAATGCGATTTTTATTTTTAGTGATTGGGGTAGCGGTAAATTATTTAGAACGATTCTCAGTATTGCGTAGAATTTAGGTCTGTAAATGGAAAATAATCAACCCTCTAACCTACGCTGTTTGATTGTGAGTTGTTTATGTTGGTAGGAGGGTGTTAATTGTAACTGAGTTCTTGGTACGAACATTTTAGAAGTTAACTGAATATAAACAATAGTTTTAATAATTTGCATATTGTATAGCACAAGGTTCATCGATGCCCACTTTCGTTTGATATTTCCTAGCTAGCAGTGCAGATGAAGTTTGTGTATTTTATTTTACGAGTGAAATAAGTTTACTATATACAACTTTAAATCAAAAAATCATAATGATTACAATTTAAATGTAAATAATAGTATGTGTTTTACTGCTACGGAAACATGATAATGAGTTAGGAAGTAACTAAATTTTAAACTACGTTTGCGTCATATCTAAAGTTCACGCATACTTTGTGGATTTTTATTGTTCTTGGTAACGCAAGGCAAAATACACGAAAATACGCATTTTTCATTCTGTAATTTATCGCCAACTTGGAAACGCCTTAATACCTGATACAAGATATCCCTTGTTGCGAATGTGCTGTAAATGAGTATAAGTATACTAATATGTACCACTATACAGTGTGTACAGGGTGATCATTTGAAAATTCTACTTTTTAAACCCTTTTATTTTGCTTAGAAACAGCTAGAAAAAAAAAAAATAAAAAATAGATCTGTAGCATATTTTGCCAAGTGTTTGTATATGTTATGAGTTATCTTAATGAATATACAGGGATCACCACATGGTCACATTTTTTAATGGAACGCCCTGTATATTTTTCGATATTTGGATAGCCCTTTTCATCCCCTTTATAAATATATATAATTGTATATATTTCATCCTCAAATAACTGATTCAAATAAATAATATTCTTAGGAGTTTGGGACACAACTAAATTATTTTTTACATAGATGGCCATGCATAAAACAATAATGGTTTAAAGTAACAATTGTCGATCTGTCAAATTTTAAACCTTTATTGTTTCATGCGTGGCCATCTATGTAAAAAATAATTTAGTTGTATCTCAAACTTTTAAGAATATTGTTTATTTGAATAACTCAGTTATTTGTAGATGAAATACACTCACAGGCAAAATAATCGATCCACGCAAATTTTCGACGAATTTCAATTGCAAATAACTTTTTTATTTGATGTTGGATTTAAACGAATTTTGAAGAAGATTGTAGACAAATTAATGGAGAATCGCTCACATATTAAAAATTTACAAAAAAATATACATACGTTTATAATATACAGGGTTAAACAGAAAGATGTTTTTTGCCAAAAGTTTAAGACGCTCTGTGGAGTGGCGAAACAGTAAATTGTTCTAAATTAAGTCTTAATTATCAAGTCTCATCTATTCTTAACATTTTTGTTTTTGGTTCACCTCGATATCTTTATTTTTGTGGAAAATATGGATTTTTTAAAAAAACATTGCAATTTCCAATAATTTTTTTGTACGAAGAACTAAGGTTGCTATAGAGGACTGACAGTTTTGTTGACAGTTTCTTTGTAAATGAATGTGTTACTTCTGAGATGTCTTCTTATTTTTGAAAATGGATGTCTCCGACTGATGTTGCCAGAACCATTGCTTTAATCCAGGATGGACGGTCACAGTATCACGTGTCAAGAGTTTTAAACGTCACAAGAAGTAAAGTACAAAGGGCTGTAAATTGGTTTAATCAACATGGCGAGTACAATAGAAGGAGTCAATGTGGTAGGAAGAGGTGTACGAATGAACGAGATCTCGTTCAATCGGAGACATCCATTTTTTAAAATAAGAAGACACCTCGGAAGTAACACATTCATTTACGAAGAAACTGTCAACAAAAACTGTCAACAAAACTGTCAGTCCTCTATAGCAACTTTAGTTCTTCGTACAAAAAAATTATTGGAAATTGCAACGTTCTTTTAAAAAATCCATATTTTCCACAAAAATAAAGATATCGAGGTGAACCAAAAACAAAAATGTTAAGAATAGATGTGACTTGATAATTAAAACTTAATTTAGAACAATTTACTGTTTCGCCACTCCACAGAGTGTCTTAAACTTTTGGTAAAAAACATCTTTCTGTTTAACCCTGTATATTATAAACGTATGTATATTTTTTTGTAAATTTTTAAAATGTGAGCGATTCTCCATTAATTTGTCTACAATATTCTTTAAAATTCGTTTAAATCCAACATCAAATAAAAAAGTTATTTGCGATTGAAATTCGTCGAAAATTTGCGTGGATCGATTATTTTGCCTGTGAGTGTATATAGCAATTATATATATTTATAAAGGGGTGAAAAGGGCTCTCCAAATATAAAAAAATATATAGGGTGTTCCATTTAAAAAAATGTGACTATGTTGCGCTCCCTGTATATTCATTAAGATAACATATACAAGAACTTGGTAAAATATGCTACAGATCTATTTTTAATTTTTTTTTCTAGCTATATTATTAAGCAAAATAAAAGAGTTTAAAAAGTAGAATTTTCAAATGATCACCCGTACATAAGTATGTAGGACATTTATTATTTCTGATTTAGAAAATATTTTGGAAAAATCCTCGGGACAAGTTAAATTCTTCGATATTTTAGCTATGACGTCATCACTGATTTTTTAATGGAGCACTGTATATTTTTTCATTTTTAGAAGCTGATTTCAAAGTCCCATACACTACCTTAGAATCTAGAGTTCATAAATTTGGAGCTATAGACATTTGAAAATATTATTTTTTGAGGTCAAATAATTCTTGTTTTATTGTGAATTTTACAATAAAATTAAACAGTAAATAATAACATAAATAATTAACTAAAGGTCCAAAAGACGTGGTAGTGTTGAATGGCCACCAAGTTACCGGATTTTGCTCCGCTAGATTTTTTCATTTGGAGTCAACTAAAGATCATAGTATACAAATGTAAACCTGACAATATTAAAGAATTAAAGAACAAAATTAGATTAGAATGTAACAACATTTCTCAAGAAACTGTAAATAAAGTTCAGCAAGAGTTCATTGATCTTTTGGGATGTCAGGCACAAGGAAGTTTTCAATTTCAACATTTGATTGGTTAATTCTTTAATTATTTACTGTATTTACCTTTACAATTTAATCAAAATAGACATGCCCATCTTATTCTTCATCAACTGAAACTCAAATTTTATTGGTATTGATTCAGTACTTTCAGAATTATTAACAAAATTAAAACTAGAAACCGTAACTACTTAGCAGGCAAATACCCCTACTTACATTGGAGGGTAAGAGGTCTCCGCTCTTGGTACCTACATGGCGCTATCTGTCACAAAGACATCGTTGATGCCTTGACAGGTACTAGCACTGACCACCAGAGGGATACACTTATTCCTCACCACTTCTGAACAGAATGAGTTAAATCATTTTTATTTGTTTCCTGGAATCTACCATTGTGCTATGTTACACTAATTTTAGAACACCCTGTATATGGAAAAATCTAAAAAATGTGAATTTTCACGAGATAGTAAATCAATCCTTAAGGACTTTTTACACGTCCAATAGGAAGCTCAAAATCTGTTTGTATTTGCCAAACACGAATCTATAATTTTAATAATTAGCACAATACATACAAAGAAACTAGTAACAAAACATACCTAAGTTTTAAAAGACTGCAACGTGTCAATAAATATTTTTATAACCTTTAACATATGGAAGAGGTCATAAGTCTTGAAAATATAAATCAATATTCATTGAGGTGATTTTATCCGTCATGAGTTAATAAGCAATCTCTCAATCGTAAATGATTTTCCGATATATTATATAGGATTTCAATCATCTACTTCGGGAAAAAAATGGATAAAGAAGTGTAACATCTGGTCCGAGCGACATGAAGTCCTCTCTCTGCTGTTTGTTTGAAATCGTGTTTGTTTTGTTCTTAGCTAGTGCCGAGTGTTTGCCAGGAACGGGCAAAATTGTTTACTTGCTGATACACAAGTTCTAATTTTACATGGGGGTTTTATCAGCACGTCGTAAGGCTTGACGTTTAATCGAAAATAACAATGAAATCCGTATTATCTGTTTCGTTTCTCGGATAAATAGATGTCGAGAAAACGAATTGAATAACGTAATAATGACAAGGACGCCGTCGAAGACAAGATATTTTTATGTTGATGCTCTTTGATATATTCCATTGAATTCATATTTGTCGACGTGTTTTCAAATTTCAGTTTGTTTACGTAGACTTTCTGCAAACATTTCTTATTGTAGGCGACGTTGCATAGACTAGTCAAATTATAGGTATTTTTTTTAGGAATAACAAACACAATCAAATACAGACCACTCAGCCCTTCACTTTTCATTAAATTGAATGTTTTTGTATGGAATACCAATCAAATGCTGTTTACGTTAGTTGTAGCCAATTAACTCAGCCCCGAGCGTAGATTCAATGATTGCAACAAGTTTAACACTAAACCGCTGATTTATTAACTCACTAATTACTACAATAGTCACTTAAGCTGTAACACTAATTACTACTTTTAAAACCACTATTATTTACTATTTGACGCTGTACTAGCCACTGTTTCGTTTCTTCTGTTCAATTCGCTTTCCGCTGACTCTAGTAAACCTTTCTGACCTTTATACAGGGTGTTTCCTAAACATGCGGCACAAATTTAAGGGGATATTTCTTGGGTCAAAATAAGAAAAAAGTTTCCATAAACATATGCCCGGAATCGCTTCATTTTCACAAGGTTTTAAAATATTTAAAAAAAATCGTTTTTTTATTACCTACTACCCAAAAAAATATACTGGGCGTTACTATTACTGTGTAAAATTCCAAGCAACCTGCCCTGTGGGCACTCCCCTGAAATTTCAGGATCAATAAAAATTTGAATGAAATCGGCTTAAGCGTTTTTTAGACAGTAATAAAAAAACGATGTTTTTAAAATACTTTAACACCCCGTATTTCAGAAATGAAGCGATTCCGGACATATGTTTATAGGAACTTTTTTCTTATTTTGGCCCAAGGAATATCCGCTTAAATTTGTGGTACATATTTAGGAAACACCCTGTATGTATACCTACATGCCTTCTACAATAATCGAGGTGTTTCTTTCTAAATCATTTTATAATTCTATAGTTTGTCTAATTCGATTTCATACCACTGACGCCATCTATTGGACGGCTGCTAAACCACTACCCTATAGAGCTCTGCTTTGGGAATACATACTACAGACCCCTGTAAAGTGGTGTAAATACATCACAATAGTTTTAATAGAACAATAATAACTAAATTTTTCCATTTCCAGTATGCTTATTTTGTCTAGTCCTAAAAAATTCTAAATGGTACGAAAAACTTGACAATATAAAGGATCTCCCAAACGAGAAAATGATATGGTAATAAGTTGAAAAATATAATATATTGAATTTCCCGTGTTTATATATTGATATAACCAGCCCTTCTTATTCTCGCATTTCCCCATTTCGATCTGCGTTTTATAACCTGATGTGACGGCTGGAAGCAAAGGTGACAACTGGAAGTCGCTCGGCGTCTACAGATGTATAAAACTCTATTGCATTTTATGTATCTCCTACAAAAATCTCATCTCGATGTAGACAACATTTGAATAATTCTGTGAACAGGTAGAATGCATTTAAACTGCATTTTGTTTGGAATTTATAGTACATTGCACATTTCATTTGTATACAAAAATTGTAGCTGTCAGATCACGCCAGATAAAGGTGACCTATGACGATTTAATAAATACGAAAAGTTCCATTATTTTGAACAAAAAAAAGGCCAATATAGGGATAGGTGTACGTGTACGTATGTTGGCGACATATTACGCGCTGCGTGAAAAATTGTTTTTTGACGACTCTCAGTAGTGACTAATGATTATTCGTGTAGATATGGAATAAAACGAATACTTAACTTACAGTACGGTAACTCCTGTACACGAAAATATAGACCAGTAAACCAGTTGAAAACAAGATAAATTCATTCAGGGTATCTCAAAAACTCATTAGTTTCAGACCTAAATCGACGAAACCAGCTACTTAAAAGTAAGTTTACCAAAGATAAAAAAATAGAATAAAGTGTAATAAAGTAACCGTTTTTTTCTTAGTAATACTTTACTTAAGTTGTATTGAGTTTGCCATTAAAAAATATACAATTATCAGCAAGTGTAAATCTTTCCACGTTTCATGTCCAAGCTCTCTTATCAAAATAGAAATAGACATTATATAATTTATATTAATAATCTTCGCATACTGGGAAAAGTATAGGATGTTTAAAAAAGCTGCCAACGACAACGAGCAATGTGAAAAACGTCTAATATTTATTAGAGATCCCAAAACATTTGTTGGAATGTCAGTAGCTCCGTTAAGAAACAACCTTGTATAATTTAATTTCCTTGACATTTATCTGACAGATTGCCCTAATTAAATATAATTATATTCCAACTATAACTCTTAAGACTGACTGCGGCCCTTTGACGCAATCTTGAGAAAGAATCAGCGGAAATAAATGATCGGACACGTTGCAAACTTTTGAAGCAATCCCTTCTCGGTTCAAAATTACGGTAGTTAAACTGTCCCCAAGCACATTAATTTGAAAAGGAGTAAAGGTGCGTTCGTACGGAATCCCATTAATTATCGTGTTTTAGTTGCAGCAACGCACAAAAAGTTTAATTAGAGGCCGTGATTTTTCTCTTCAAAACTGTCTGTAAACTAAGCGAATTTCCAAATTGTTGCTGGGGAAGCAGAACAAACTCCGGCAAAACAGATTGAACGTCTCTCCGCCAAACTTCAATACAAATAACGTAGGGCTTATCAGTCAGGAAGTTTTCCTTTTGCCTAGAAAGTTTTTCGGCGCACTCCTGGTTTTGTGCGGGATGGCGAGGTAATGGAACAATTTTCACTTTGGCTGGTCAGAAATTCTAATTGCTTAATTCTACGATACTCTTATTAAATTCGATTAGGCAAGATTATTATGATTTATTTACTAAACGATTGACTAAGCAACAAATTTCAGTTTATGATTTTCAAGCTTTCTTTCTCTAAAAATTTTTAAATTTTGTTTGAATTGTAATAATATATCTTTTTGAGATTTTATACATAAAAGTCGATGTAAAATAAAGTTTAACTAATGGCCCTACTGCAAAAAGACGCCAATTCAAAATTTGAAATTTTTTCAGACAATTATTTTTACTTGAAAATATACCAAGACCATTCTTGAGTTGATTGAAATGAAACATCTGCGCAACTCTTACCTGATTTTATCTCTGCTATTTTTATGGAATACATCTGAGTTTGTTTTGACGCTGTCCGGACTAGAACAAATCACGTCGTAGTGTATATAATTTCATAAATCTTTTATAAATCTCACATAAGGCCTTTTGGCCACTTTCCGAGTGCTGACTTAATTATAGGTAATCCTGTATCGCGGTAAATAACCTTTTTGAATCACATGTTTTTTACATGGCGTTTTATTGGAAACTCAATAAAACGATAAAATATATATAACACTTTCTTTGAAATGGAGGTGAATACATTGTTAGTTGTATATATGTATCTAAATTGTCGAATTATAGCCCGATTCACAAGGTAATAATCGATATATGTGTCATTGATATTATCATTTGATTTATGATTGCGACATTTACTATCCACATTCCTTTGTGATTAGGTATTATTTTCCACACATCAGCCGATTTGAAAAGTTATAACATATTCTACGCTTGTATTTAACTTCATAATTGACTTCACCTAAATCTGGGATTGTAAATTAACTACATTACTTACAAGTGGATAGCTTAGTTGCAAGCCACTGTCTTCGCAGTCGGAAAGAAATGAATCGACATATAAAACGGTTACCCCAGAGTATTAATCTGTACAAGACAGTATCAGAGAAAAAAATAACATGAAAATCCTGAGGGATATCGTAAAATATATATGGGTATATGTAAATAGAGCTCCAAGTTTTTGTACGTCTGGGATTGTTGACATGCAGGGTTAACAGAAAATTATATTATCAGGACCTTTCAAAGGACTTTTTCATTGTTGTTTTTCTCTCATTTAATCTACATACCTACCTACACCACACGGCATAAATTTTCTACTAGATGGACCGTGGCCGGCTAATTGCTTTGAAATGCAAATAACTCTTGTGGGTTAGCAGGATATTTATATCGCACAATAATGATTCATTGTGGGTCGGATTAACTGATTTCCAATTTTTAACGTGAAAATCAATTAGCTGTTTTACAAACAGCCAATTAATTTTCACAATAAAGGATTGACATAACCGATCGACAAAAATCATACCGATTCCAGTGAAATGGGGACGATGTGCCATAACTAGATAAAGTTTGTTTAAATTGATATTTTGTGATTTAGAAATAATTTTTAAGTATATCTTGGCATTCATAATTAATAACTAGGGAGGGGAGCATGATTTCCTCCCGCATGTAAAGTTAACTAACCAGTAATGAATTTAAGTAGTAGATAATATATATATATATATATATATATATATATATATATATATATATATATATATATATATATATACGTACCCAACTACCTATACCAAGCCCGGTATATATCACAGGCTCTCAGAAGCCCAGGCTTCCTATTGTAGTTAGAAGTGTGTATTTCACGTGACTGCGCATAGGACAATTTATATACATTTAGCAACAGGAGAGGGGTAACCTTATTTAATATTTACTTAAATATATATTTCCCAGTTCTCCCCAAGCCCCCTCAAACCACTTCACATCACCACCTTACTAAGCCCGACTGTATATAGTTAATACAGTTTACGCATTTTAAGAAGCCCAGCAACGTTGCCTCTATTTTCATGTTCTCAAGTATTTTATTACAATAGTTAACGTTTTGAAAGATTCGTAGCTGTTCAACAAAATTATTATAATAATAATTTTTCCTTAACATGGAGAAAACTAAAGGGCCCGCACAAAATACATATAGGCAAAAATGGCTCTAGGTGAATTTTTGCTAAAATGTTAGTGTTAGTATGTTGTAGATTTTAATTTCCTGATCAGAACTGTCAAGGTCCCAACTCTATCCTGTGACTAGTTTTTAAGGTACAGGGTGTTAAAGATATAAAGTGGTTATTTTTATAAAATATGGTCCAAAAAAAACAGAATTTTCATTTTATCGTATAACTTCTTTATTTTTTCACCGATTTTCAACTTTTTGGATTCGTTTGACAGATAAATTTTCCAGCTATTTGATTCTCTATCAAAAACTGATATTATCAGCTATAATATCCCTAAGACATTGATAATGTACGAGATAATTTATGACAATCGAAAGCAACTTGCTTGAGGTTGTCATAAAATTATGAGGCATTTGTCGATGTCTGAGGGATATTCGGTCAGAAAATTTTTTGAAAAAATAAAATCAAAATGTCGCAACACACCAAAACAATTATTTATTTATTAAAAGTTTATAGATTGAGAATTGGCATTGCCAAAACATGACATTTTGAAATTTATTTGGCAGTTATTATGAAGTCGTCAAAGTTGAATAATTTTGTTGTCATAGTGATTGAAAATTTCCCTGGATGGTAATTATCATTGTAATCTTAAAATGATTGGGTGATTTACAAGAAATAACGAAATTTAATTAGTTGTTAGAACTGTCAAAAGTAACTGCTGGAATTTTGTTGAAAAGCCGCATTTACAACGGTTTGTCATGACTGGTCTTCTGCCAATATTTTGGTGGGTAGTTTTTAAAAATCGGTCAAGGAACTACGGAACTGTAGCAGAAAATGTAGAAGCGTGTTGTGAACATTTCGGCAGCAATGGTAAAAACCGGAATTTTTTATTATCCTTTATAACTTTTTTGATTCTTTGCCGATTTTAATTTTTTTTGGGTCATTTAAAACCCAAAGCCTTCCAGTACAATATTAAATCTCAGAAATTGACATGAATCATAAATCCAATATGGCGGAAGTAATCAAATTAACCTAATATTTAAAAGCCTCTAGAATTTTTTTAAAATGGCGAATTTAGGCTTTCTTTTATCTTGAGGCCTTGTCTTCTAAGAACATTGGAACGTATTATAGATCACGAAAATCGGTTAAGGACTTACGAAGATATGAATAATAAATGAAATCTAATTAAATAACGGGCTGAACCAGAAACATAATTTAATTACGAATCAATTAACTAAATAACAATAACTTATTGTCAAAATTAATACTTAAATAATGGAACATGACCTCCATTAGCGTTCACAACGAGCTGAACCTGCCTGTGCCAACCGTCTATTGCTTATTTAATAATTTGCTGGTCAGTTTCTTCCCAACAGTCTAAAATTCTTTGTCGCAATTCGCCAAAATTATTGGAATGACGACCATTCTTATACAACCATTCTTGTAAATGTAAAAGTAATTGTCACGGGGATTAAGATCTGGACTATTAGGAGGCCAGTGTTCTTGTTCAATAAAATTTGCTGCATGTTCTCTTAAAAATCCAAGTGTCCATCCTAAAATTTCATTGTAGTTACCAAGACCGACTAATTTGCATGAGTATGAAATCACTAATTTAAGGTAACATTTGACTCGGAACAACTTCGCAATACTGTTGAAAATTAAGCCGTATTCCATGTTCAATAAAAATTATGCTAGTTTTAAAACCTCTACAAATTCCCACAGATACTTAATGAAAATCTTGTCTTCATTTGACAGCACCATTATAACAAAACTAGGTACCACAAGACACTTTTTATTTAAAAACAGCTGACTGAAATAACATTTATGAATCAATGTTCATTTGTTTTGTAACCATGACGATAACTGCATAGGTAACTCTGTTAAGAATTAATTTGATACTGTTGTTGTGGTGTACAGTGTACATGACTACGTTATACACTTTTATAAGTTCTTAACCAATTTTCGTGTTCTGCGTCACAATGTTCTTAAAATAGGCTTCAAGTTAAAAAAAAGTCATTTAATTTGTCATTTTAAAAAATTCTTACGGCTTTTAAATATTAGGTAAATTTGACCACTTCTGCCATATTGAATTTATAATTCATGTCAATTTCTGACATTAATGATTGTAGTGGAAGGCTTTGGGTTTTAAGTGACCCGAAAAAAATTAAAATCGGTAATGGAATCAAAAAGTTATAAAGGAAAATGAAAATTTCGATTTTTACTATGGCTGCCGAGACGTTTACAACACGTCTCTATATTTATTGGTGCAGCTCCGTAGTTCCTTGACCGATTTTTAAAAACTGCCCACTAAAATATTGCCAGAAGACGAGCCATGATCATAAAGCAAACCGTTTATAAATACGGCATTTCAACAAAATTCCATCAGTTATTAAAAATTGCTCAAGTTTAAATACGTCAGCCTTGACATTTATGATCATTATATCAGTGTCTGACGGAGAATTATTTAGCTGGAGGCTTTAGCTGTCAAACGAGCCCATCAGGTTGAAAATCGATGAAAAAATAAAAAAGTTATGGGATAAAATGAAAATTCCGGTTATTTTTGGACCACCCGATATATTTATAGCAATTTAAGGATTCGATTGCAATTTTTTGCATGAATGTTATTTCTTTAACTTCAAATAATATATTGTGACAAATATGTGTTTGTATACAGGGCGAGACACAAATAAAATAGAGTAATATTTAAAAATCGATTTTTTTCTGCTCAAACCACAAAATATTACAAAAATCTATTAGGAATAAAATATAATTTTTTGATGTTACCGGAAGCAATAATTTGTATTTCATACAGGACGAGTCAAAAGTATGGCATCGCGAATGACCCATTCTAATGGGACTTCCTGTATATTATCATATTAAGTTGGGCAAACCAGGTGTGACTCCGGATGAGGTACCGCACTCTTGTAAACTCTCTTATATTTACTAAAAGTTGTTCTTTATAAAAAGTTTTCCTTGCCATAGGAAGTCATAAGCAGTCGTCAAACTTAAGATAAATTATACAGGGTATTCTAAAGATTTGAAAATTTATGGACTTTTAAGTGAATTGCTTTTTTACATCTTTATTGAACATTTTATTTAGCAAAGTGTTTCCAATTATTTAAAATACTTAATTTCAAAAAAATTACATTTCATTTAACTAAGTTGAGAACTATTCTACATGTAGACCTCCAAAAAGTACACATTTCTCTAATCTTTTTTTAAATTCTTCGTATGCATTAGAGGTCACATCTTCATTTATGGTTGCAAGAGCTTCTACAATTTTTTGCTTTAATAAATCTACGTCGTCTTCGAAATCGTTGCGGCCGAAATACTCGAACTCGAATTGTAGAATGTGCTGGACATCCGTCTTGTTGAAAAATTATTCTTCTACGTTTTAAATTTTCATTGTCCAATTTCCAAAACAAAATTATTTAAAAGTTCTAAATAAGTATCTTGGTTCAAAATTCTGTCAATAAAATAAGGACCGTTTATTCTATGATGCAATATGTCGTTTTTAAACTTTCGACTGTTAGTGATAAATCGGAAAATTGGATTTTCCTGAGCCCAGTACCTACAATTTTGAGAGGAAACTATCCCATGGCCCATTAGTCTTAAAAGTAGATTCGTCCACGAATAAAATGTTTCGATAAAATGATCTATCTGCTAAAATTTTCTCACCCCGTTAAGCAAATGTCCAAACGACGAGCATCATCTCCAACTTGAAGTTTGTGAATTAATTTAAGTTCGAATGCACGAAATAATACTAATAATCATAATAATAAAATGACTTTATTTCAGGCGGAGTCTAGCCTAAGCTATCCTCTGAATATGAGATTTGCTAATACCTAAATTTAACGACCATCTTGGGTGTTCTACAATCTACAGTCTAAAACTACACCGGTAGCAGCGTCATCTTCATTTAATTGTTTTTGTTTTTTTTTTCACATTTTTACTTCCCCGGTGGTGTCAAATTTATAAATTAATTTACATACTGCGAATCACTGTAACATCTGGATACTTCTCATTGAAAATTTCAATAGCGTATTTATAAGAAACATTTCCGATTCCATAGCATTTGATCAAGTAAATTCGTTGTTCCAAGGTTAAGGCGCTTTTAGACAGTCATGCAAATTGTTCCACTTGGCTTGTTTATGCAAATTTGCACAAATGTACTGAGTCGTTGTACATCTGTTTAGATGCTCATGCAATTTGCGCAACTGATTTGTGCATGCAAATTTGCACAAATGAACGTCGCTGTATTCATTTAACGTTCAGTCTACCTTACACAGTTAGTATATCAAGAGTGTTGATTTTTGACAAAAAAAAACGGGATATTATGATGAGGAATTACTTTTTGCTACAGCTGTGGTTTGTGTTATATCAGACGTGCGACTGTCAAACATCGTTTACACGCTCATGCAAATACTTCAACCTCATATACGTACCCAACAACCTATACCAAGCCTGGTACATATCACCGGCTCTCAGAAGCCCAGGCTTCCTATTGTATTTAGAAGTGCGTATTTCACGTGACTGCGCGTAGGACAATTTATATACATTTTGCTAGAGGAGAGGGGTAACCTTATTTAATATTCACTTAAACATATAATTTTCAGTACTTGTAAAGCCACTTCATAGCGTCACCTTACCAAGCCCAACTGAGTTAATATATTACACTTATTTTGGGAAACCCTTATTTTCAACTCATAAGTGTTGAATGAAATTATTATAATAATAATTTGACCCAACATGGACAGAACTAAATTCATAAAATCCAGATAAAAAAGGTAACCCACAAAGAAAATTTTCTGATATTAAAAAAAGTGCAAGTTAATGGTATATGCTTATTTAATTTTCCTATGAAACGAATATCTTGACAATTATTTAAATTATGAATAATATTTCCTGCACATATAAATAATAAAGCTTTAAATAAAGCATGAGTTAATAAATGAAATAAAGCTAATTTATACTCTCCTAAAGCTAAAATCCTTATTATTAAACCTAATTGACTTAATGTTGATAAAGCAATAATTTTTTTTAAATCAAATTCAAAATTAGCCACTAAATCTGATATAAATATAGTTAAACTTGAAATTAATAATAAAATTAATATTAAATTTGAAGAAAAACAAAAATTAAAACGAATTAATAAATAAACCCCAGCTGTAACTAAAGTTGAAGAATGAACTAAAGAAGAAACTGGAGTTGGAGCTGCTATAGCAGCAGGTAATCAAGAAGAAAAAGGAATTTGAGCTCTTTTAGTTATAGCAGCTAAAACTACCATATATGAAATTAATTTTATAGAAAAATCTTCTTTTATTAAATCCAAATAAAATATAAAATTTCTTCTTCCATAATTTATTATTCAAGCAATAGATATAAGTAAAACAACATCTCCAATACGATTAGATAATGTTGTTAATATCCCAGCATTAAAAGATTTAACATTTTGGTAATGAATTACCAAACAATAAGAAACTAAACCTAATCCATCTCAGCCTAATAAAATTGAAATTAAGTTAGGTCTATTAATAATATTACTGATAAAACAAATATAACCACCAAATAAATAAATCGATTTAAATTTTCATCAACAAACATATTCTTGACTATAATAAATTACTATAGAAGAAATAAATAAAACAAATCTTATAAATAATAACGACATTCAATCTAATAAGATAGTTATAATGACAGATAAAGAATTTAATGTTAATAAATTCAATTCAATAATTAAATTAAAATTTTGGATTAAAAAATGTAGCCTAAGAGAAAAAAAGTGATAAAAAAATTAATAAAAATAAATTAAAATAAATTTACAGATAGAATAATTTTCTAAAATAGAAAACTATATCTTTGAAATCACAAATCAATATTTTTTATAAACTTCTTAGATTAAATTCATATCACCAAATATTCACCCTTTAAAATTAATAAATTTAAAGGTATTCAATGTAAAAATAATAATAAATATTCGCGTAACATTCCTTGATAAACAGAAAATGTCCCTGAATAAAAATTACCATGCTGAGAAAAAGAATATAAAAATAACGAATACACAGCTCTAAAAAACGAAATTAAAGATAAAAATAATATTCTTATTCAACAAATGAAATAAAGAATTTAATGTTAATAAATTCAATTCAATAATTAAATTAAAATTTTGGATTAAAAAATGTAGCCTAAGAGAAAAAAAGTGATAAAAAAATTAATAAAAATAAATTAAAATAAATTTACAGATAGAATAATTTTCTAAAATAGAAAACTATATCTTTGAAATCACAAATCAATATTTTTTATAAACTACTTAGATTAAATTCATATCACCAAATATTCACCCTTTAAAATTAATAAATTTAAAGGTATTCAATGTAAAAATAATAATAAATATTCGCGTAACATTCCTTGATAAACAGAAAATGTCCCTGAATAAAAATTACCATGCTGAGAAATAGAATATAAAAATAACGAATACACAGCTCTAAAAAACGAAATTAAAGATAAAAATAATATTCTTATTCAACAAATGAAATTAAACTATTAATTAACAAAATTTCTCCTATTAAATTTAAAGAGGGAGGAGCCGCTATATTAGAAGAACAAAGTAAAAATCGTCACAATAAAAGTCTAGGTATAATTTAATTTAAAAATCCCTTATTTAAATAAAGTCTTCGTCTCCCTATTCGTTCACAAGAAATATTAGCTAAACAAAATAAACCAGAAGAACATAATTCATGAGCATTTATCATTACCAGAGAACCTCAAAACCCTCAAATATTTAAAGTTATAATACCTGCTAATACTATCACTATATGTGCAACTGAAGAATAAGCAATTAAAGATTTTATATCTCTTTGACGAATACAAATCAAAGAAACCAAAAATCCACCTACTAACCTAATAATAATAAAATAGTAATGAATTTTTATTCCAATTTCAATAAATAATATTATTAAACGTAAAAATCCATAACCTCCCAATTGTAATATAATACCTGCCAAAATTATTGACCCTGAAACAGAAGTCTCTATATGAGCTTTAGGTAATCATAAATGAATAAAAAATATACGTATTTTAACAAAAAATACTAAATTTATACATAAATATATAAAAATTCTATTTACATTATTATTAAAAAAAATAAAAACTTAAAGAATTACATTTTTCATGATAAAAAAAAAATGAAATTGTTATAGGTAAAGAAACTAATAAAGTATAAAATAATAAATAAATACCAAGCTTCAATTCGCTCAGGTTGATAACCTCAACCAATAATCAAAATTAAAGTAGGAATCAATCTAATTTCAAAAAATAAATAAAAAATAAATAAATTTAAAGAAGAAAATGTTAAATAAAATCTAATAAGAAAAATTATATTTAAATTTTTAGAATTAAGTGACTGGCTGCATGTAGAAATACTAATGCCATAAAACAATTTTAGAATACCCTGTAAAATGATCTCAAGTTTGACGGCTGCTTATGGCTACCTACGACAAGAAAATTTTTTTACAAAGAATGACTTTTTCTCGGCAAATCAAAAATAAAATAGTTTACAAGAGTGCGTTACCTGATCCTGGGACCCACTGTATTTTTCTATTTAGATAATAGTATTCTTAAATTCCAAACACTTTATAATTTTTTAATCAGTAAAACCGTTTAGAAAAAAAACATAATATTCTAATTCTAACTTTGATTTTCTCTTATTTGATTCAGTTGCTTCCTTATGCAAAACTTAAATGGATGAACAGCTTTAACAGTTGAATAAACTGCATTTAACCATAAATTAAAAGAGAATTAAAATTGACATCGAATTACACTACACGATTAATTTAAAAATAATGACGGTTCGAGTTTCGTGATTATTTATAGAGTAATCCACCTAAAATGAACCCATTAAAAATGTATTGGCTTTTATTTTTATAAACAAAACTGTACCTGACAATTATTAGTGAAAATTATCATAGTACTGACTACTTCCAGTTTTTTAATTGGTGTGTTTCTTAATAAAATGAATTTATTCACGGTAACTTTCAATTGTTTCATTAGAAGAGACAGCTACTTTACCTGATGCGATGTTGGCAAATTTTCGGGCTACGCATCATACGAATAAAATACTGGGCTTCGCTAAATCGGTCATATATTATCATTGTATATACTGATCAAGTTGTGCGCC
The DNA here is from genome assembly GCA_963680705.1 of Rhagium mordax. Lineage (NCBI taxonomy): Eukaryota > Metazoa > Arthropoda > Insecta > Coleoptera > Cerambycidae > Rhagium > Rhagium mordax. The sequence goes on along the minus strand of OY796658.1, from coordinate 77,263,565 downwards.
CTCTATATGAAATTTTCGGAATTAATTCTGTATATTTTGAGAGAAATACCGACCTTACCAAGCCCATCAAAAATTTGGGGAGGACGTTCCATTAGCCCTACCAAGCTTAACCACTTAAATATACACGTAAGTTTTTACCAAGCCCGGAGTAGGGCTTCGTAAGTAGGTGTCGGGCTTAGTATACTCTAAAGACATACAATTTTGGGCCTGATAATGCCGGTTTATATGTATATATATATATATATATATATATATATATATATATATATATATATATATATATATATATATATATATATATATATATATATATATATATATATATATATATATATATATATATATATTACGTTTCATTGCAGTTGACAATGGGAGGAAAAGATTCTGCTGCTATTGTTGACGATGACGTATAATGTTATACCGGGTGGCCACTAGAACCGGTCTAGGCTGATAGCTCTTTTATTTATCAACCAACTGTTTTGAAATTTGGAACATAGGTATATATAAGACTTATTTTCCAATTTAGTGCCAGGTAGGTAGGTACATTCAAAATGGCCGACTTCCGGTTTTGACGAAAATAACATCAAATTTGATTTTTAATTTTTACACCCTATATATTTTATTATTTTTGGAATCTACCGACCAAATTCTATCTGAGCGCGTTACAAAATTTGCATTTTTTTCAAAAATAATTTTAAATTTTTTATTTAATTTTTCCGAGGGGTAAACCGCTGAAAAAATTTGTACACCACAATTCCTTTTCGTCCAAAAATTCCCGCAATTCCTCGGCAATTCCCATAATTCCTCGGAAATTCCTCGGTAATTCCCACAATTCCTCGGCAATTCCCGCAATTCCTTGGCAATTCCCGCAATTCCTTGGCAATTCCCGCAATTCCTCGGCAATTCCCGCAATTCCTCGGCAATTCCCGCAATTTCCGAGCTCTGTACACCAAAGTTCCTCAGCGGTTTACCCCTCGAATTTTTCAATCCAGAATGCTGTGACTTGGGAAAAATTTATCTATCTCCATTCTGTCACTCACACAAATAATAATTCTTAGTAATAAGTTAATATTAAGTGTATTGTGAGCCGATTAATTTTAAAGTAGGTACCTATTGGTTTTTGATAATAAAGTCATTTTTTTTTATGAAACATGTGTGGACCATCCGCAACATTACATAGAATATTTTATTTCGAATTCGACGATATATGATACCTATGTCTAGTTTTATTTCCGTTTAACACAAAAAATTAAATAATTCAAAAATTTTAAAATTATTTTTGAAACAAATTAAAATTTTGCAAAATACGACAAGACATACTATTTAATAAATTAAATTTGATGTCATTTCCGCCGAAACTGGAAGTCGACCAGCCTGTACAGGGTGTCCCAAAGTTGATATGTCTCGGGGCTATATCTAGAGAATCAAAAAAGTTATCACAAAACCGTTTACGTGGTTTAATTTGGGGTGCACTAAGGTACATTTTACGCTAGAAATTTTTTTTTTCGAAATCTGGAAAATGATGAAACTGACGTCATCAGAAGTTTTTTTTGAGGAACATACACTTTTTTGTGCTATGGAAAGTGCTATTTTTTCTGAACATTTTCTATTAGAAAAGTTTTTTCGTATCTTTTATATTTAAAAATGTACAGGGTAAAATAGTTTGGAAAATACCCTCAAATGCATACGAGTTAGCCATGATGTAATCGAATAGCCTATGGAAAACAATGAAAAAAAGCTATTTATACGTTTTATCAAAGAATTGTAACAGCATATTAAAAAAAAAAAAAAATTGAAAGCATAGTAACAAAATTCTAAATCTTTTTTTTGAGCTTCACCATAGATTAAAATCATGTCTACTTTTTCATTGTTTGTAAGCATTTCGGCGCTATTTAAATTAATTCACACCAGTAAACTATTTGACACCAACAATATATTCACTAAAAAAACTTATGTCAACAGCCCTAGTTCATTGTTTTCCATAGGCCACTCGATTACATCATGGCTAACTCGTATGCAATTAAGGGTATTTTCCAAACTATTTTACCATGTATATTTTTAAATATAAAAGATACGAAAAAACCTTTTTAATAGAAAATGTTCAGAAAAAATAGCACTTTCCAGGTAGCACAAAAAAGTGTATGTTCCTGGAAAAAAACTTCTGATGACGTCAGTTTCGCCATTTTCCAGATTTCGAAAAATAAAAATTTCTAGCGGAAAATGTACCTTAGTGCACCCCAAATTAAACCACGTAAACGGTTTTGCGATAACTTTTTTCATTCTCTAGATATAGTCCCGAGACATCAACTTTGGGACACCCTGTACACGTCACTAAATTGGAAAATAAGTCTTAATATACATGTTCCAAATTTCAAAACAGTTGGTTCATAAACAAAGGAGCTATAAGCCTGGGCCGGTTTCGTGGCCACCCGGTATTCATTTTTATGATGCTATCTTAGTTGACGTTTATACAACTGATTTTCAAATGTATATTTTTACTCTTTCTTTTTGAATATGATTCTGTTGTAAAGAAAAAAAAATTGTACCTATATACAGGGTCAGACAAAGTTAAAGTTTTTCCATATAAAATTAAAAAATAATGATCACAGAAGTTCGTTTGTCAGTGGTGTGTATGTAGGGCAAGTTGACCCCCTTCTGGAAAAAGCTACGTCAGTGGCTTTTTATGATTTTTTTACATTTTTAGATTCACTGATATGATTTGATTAAGCAACTTTAATAAACTGAATTTTCTCAATTTACTTCGAACCGCAGTGAGTATCAAATTCTTAAAAAAATACTTATTTTAATCAAATTATATCAGTGAATTTGAAAATGTAAAAAAAATCATAAAAAAACCATTGACGTATTTTTTCCCCAGAACTTGTCCCACATACCCACCTCTTATAAACGAACTTCTGTGATTTTATTGTTGTACCAGTCTCAAAGGGTTTCATACCAAATTTGAAGAAAATATCTCTTCACGTTTTGGAGATAAAAAATAAAATCTAAAAATGAAATCAAACCAATCCTGTAACTTCGGAACGGAGGGTTTTGCCAATAACGTTTATTAAAGAAACGGACATTATTTTTCAATTTTCTATTGAATCCCTTGGGGAAAGACGTTAACTTTGACTCACCCTGTATAATGCGAGAGTGAAATGTGATATTTTCCGGTAAAAGATATACCTGCGAAAGAAAGTCATGCACGTCGCTGCGAATTTAAACAAATAATCGTTTTTTAGATGTCGGTGCATCCTGATTATTATCCTGTTGATCTTGTGACTTCCTTGATAATAGAGTCAATATTATTGCTGTTAATTGAATATTTCTTCATATTTTGCGCCAACAGACAAAGTTTAATTTTCACAATCTGTTTCATCAGATTTAACTTGGAAATACAAATATCTCGTAGGGTGATTTTCTTTCGATTACATATTTTCCCAACGTTAATGGGAATGACAGAATTTTAACTTGACCTAAATAATTTGTAAGTTGTTTTACTCAGCGTCAACATACTTATATTCATCAAAGAAAATGCCTTAACTGAAGTTTCTAAAATTGTATGTAATTACTCTTATATTTCATAAAGTTCGTGAATTTGGTAAGGAATTTACAAAATTGTACCTATAATTTTACTGCTATTCAGTGCTCTAATCAGCTTCAAATTGATGAAAGCTACAAAAGCTGAGATTAAAACCAGTTTAGACCCACTCAGAACCAATTTAACTCCCTAACAATTCAAGCATCCATCGGAAACAGCTCAAGAGTTTCTCCCGTCATAATTGGAGTACCAACACTCGATGACCTACTCCGAATACTGCTAGTCTCAGCAGACCTGTTCTTGTAGAGTCCTTAGCACCACTCGTTCCAGTCATTCGATACAGTCAGTGCCCGCGTATCCAGTCGACGACTAAATGTACACGCAAATAGGCCATGGCCTCCGAAGAAATAAGGGGCCACTCTTGAATTATTTGAAAAGCTCTGGCCGCAGAGTTGCTAAGGTTAAGGGCGATTGACGACTGTTTTAACACTTATGGTTTGAAAAATAAAAGAATAGATGGCGAATCAGTTTGGAAAATCGTTTTAAAAGGGAAGGCGACGATGTACTAGGGCGTTCGTTCCTCTCTTTTGTCTTGTTTATTTTTGTCTTATTTTCATTATAAATCTGTGTTTTCTTCCGGCTCTGTTTGGAATTGATTTAATACAAATTTATGTCAGTCTTCCCCAACAGTTTCTTACTAACTAGATATAGGTTTACCACAGCTTATATTACATTCGTTTCCGGTAACATTTGTATTAATCCGAATCTAAACATCTTAAATTTTCTGATTTTAAATTAAATACCTACTTATGTTTTGTGAATATTTTAATGTAACAGAAAGTTACAGAAAAAATGTAAAGAATCCACATCTCTCAAAAATTCGAATTTAACTTGGGTATAACCATTGAGTAAATAAATAATATAAAGAGGCGCAACCGTCAAGGGGCCAATATTTTAGTATTGTATATTTTCGCCAATAGCTTCAGGATTGTTATCAATTTTTAGTGCTACGGGAAGGCATTTGTAATTCGGTTGCATATCCCTTAATATTGTAGATAATTCTGTAGTTATTGGCAAAAAAATACAACACTAAAATCTCGGCCCCTTGACAGTTGCGCGTCTTTAATTATTTGTTTACTCAATGGTATAGTATAACGCAACATAGCGTCCCAACTCAATGATGGCGCTGTCAAATATTGAACCGGATTTAATTTGAAATATTCCAAAAACACTTTCCTAAAATTTTCAAATACATCTGTTAATAGTAATAGTTTTGGTTAAGATCAGCTAATTATTCTACCCTAAAGAGGTAAATTCCTGATTTTTCGTTTTTTTTTTTTATAAAGATATTTGAATGCATCAATTTATTACTATCACAGTAGTTACATCATAATTTTTAAACAAAATGTTCTTCGAAATCGCAAGAATGAATTCGACGTTACACAATAGAAATATCTTCCTCGATACCTGTACTAGTTCAGTTTTTTGTTTCAAGTTCCAACGGGGCAGAATAAATTCAATAGCTTGAAAGCTGTCAGAGTTTTAACAAACTCAGCCCCTGATACCGTCTTCGAAAACAGTGTGTATGTAAATATCGATTGGATCTTGTAAATGCATCGCGCTGAGAAACACTTTTATAGAATACGGATCTATGTTTAAAAGAAAACACCAATGAAGAAATTTAGATGTATAGAAGATTCGATTAAAAGTAATATATATTTTCTTTTGTTTCAGGTGAGCTACATTCTACATAGGTATATGGAAAGAATTTCCGATCAAGTAAAGGTAATCTAATAATTGTCCCAGATGTTTGTTTGCTAATCTATTTCCTCTTAGATAATCATTTAATGACCTACCTGGTTTATATTGTCAGGCTTTTGCGCGAAAGTGGTCATTATTGATCACTTGGGTAACTTTATCAGTAATTCTACTAAATTAATTAAGAATATTAAACTGGAATACGGCACGTCACATAAATTACGCAACCCCCAAATCCAAAGCAAAGGCCGTCCAGTAAGAGGTCACACATTTGAAAAAACGCAGACACACATGCAGAGTCGTAACAGGGAATTGAACGCAGTCCCTCGATAGACAGTGTGACCAAACATGATGAAATTGCGAGTTAATAATAGTTATTCAACACTTAAAGTTCATAAAGAATAAAAAAGTAGGTACTGAAAAAATTCACAACCCAAAATTATTAACCACTACACCCCCACCACGATTAGATATATTTAACGTCTTGTTCTTTCTATACGACTTCCTCACAAGTGAGGCTTTAAAATAAATCTAATGCACAAATTACGTGTATTTCCTTTTAATTCAGAATCCATTCGAATTTATTATTTTACATTATGTTCAATTCTGTCGTCCATTTGTATATATTTTTTAATTTTAAATTAAATAGCTTGGTAAATAGTTATTTTTTCCAGCTACATAGTAATCGTGTTAGTGTAGTGAAGGCGTTTCAAATTAATACGCTTCCATTTAACCCGCAACGGTAAAAGTGTCTTTGAGTTCGCCCTCTCTATTTATAAAACTAATTGGATGTAATCCATTACGTTATTTCATGTATAGAAGGTGCTTTTCCCGCATTCCTCTAACGGAACCTCCGACAGGAAGTGCAGCATACAATAGTCGGCGTATCACGTTGACGTTTCATCCCCTCGGATAAAACGTAAATTAACTTAGAGGGAGGCGAATTAGAAACAAAACAAAAAATCGATGGGTGCGTTAAATGTATCCACAATAAAAAAGAAATTTGTATATCCCAAAGAGCATTGCAGACTTGTGGGATTTATAGCTTGCAATATAATATGAATATATGATTGGTCAAACGTGTCGTAAAGGACAATGTCATTCGTAACCTAAAACTGCCCGATTTCATTTTTTTATTGCGAAGGGTAGAGATGAATTTTTACGCTGGATATATAAATGATAATTTAAATGAACAGGGCATCCGGAAATCCTTTAGGGATCATAAAATAAATACGGCCGTGGAAAAATCGACATAAAAAGAAGTTTGACATACATGCTAGATTTTGTATCCCTAGGTAAGGATATTCAACTCAGTTTAATGCATTGCAGCAAAAATTGCATTTTAAGTGTGAAAATCAGTCGAAGATGTGCGCAATTTCACGTCATTTATCAATGCAAAAGATAATTATGCAGAGGTGATTGTTGTTTGCTCTTGTGTCACTGATACTACCAAATGAAACTGTGATGCATTTTTCTACCCCCATACTTTAATTGATTTATTAGGCATTTACTACCTGTACTTTGATGATATTCTTTAACAGTATTTTCAGTTTATAACCAATAGAAATGTCGCATCACAGCAATATTCAGTTAATATCATTGCCATGGACATGACAGATCCAAAATTTCAGTTTTGACAGTTCATAGTTAACAATTTAATAAATTGTGAAAATAAAGTGCTTATTTTTTATTATTATGGCTGATCGTAGAAAAAATAATACATGCAACTCGCATTTAATGGCCATTAAGACACTCGTATTCACTATGATACTCGCCTGCGGCTCGTGTCATAATTCTCATGCTCGTGTCTTAATAGCCATCATTAAATGCTCGTTGCATAATATACTTTTATTGAAATAATTTTAGGGATTTATTATATAATATATATTTAAAGAATTAATATTAATAAACTGCTGGACAATTGAAGCGGACCAAGTGAATTTTTAGGGTAACTTTGAAGTCAAGTATTTCGCGAACCAATAAAGGTGTCGATGCGCGGTTTGCAGAATTTGAAAGATAATTTAATTCTGAACAAGTCTGTTTGTTCCGATTTTTTTTATTTCAAACATTTTACTATCTACAGGGGGTAAAAGGAAAGTATGTTTTTTTAACCAAAGTTTTGAATTACCGGGTTTCCCACAAAATTTTTTAAAATTTTTTTGGTTAGCAGTTTTTAGTCTCTTGTTTATGGGGAAAAAACTAATTTCTCAAATTTTTGATATCCCTCTTCGTTCGTGAAATTTCGATTTTTTTGTAAGACCCTGTAAATTTCAGGTATTTGTGCTAGTAGACCTTATTGTATTTTGTGTGATTGTAACTCCCTAGGACTATCTCTTTTGCAATGAGTACATTCACGAGTCGCTTGAAACATCACCCTTGTCTTTCCATTTGAAACCCTCTCGTATACAGAACGCACAAATACTGTTTTTAATTGTTTTTTTTTATAAACCGTTTTATAATCATCATTACAAAAATTATGTTAGCAAAAAAATACATATTTTTCTGGCAACAATAATTAGGACAAATAAGAGTAACAAAATTGCAATACGCGGAATATGCAAAATATAACAGGTTTGATTCGGTCCATTTTGTTTTTAAAAAACCCCGTACAATGAAAAACTGATGAAAAAACAAATTTTATTATTATTAATGGAATAATTAGCAAAAAGAAATTTTTAAATAATGTTTATTACAGATATGTTTACATATTTCGTGTGCTTTAATTCCCTGCTGTTTAAAAGGAAAACTTTGTTGTGTTGAGAGTGATGCAAAGTGGTAATTTGATTGTAATATCAAATAAGGGAACTTTGATTAACCGTTTAAGGTTCGGGATGGTGAAAAACAAATTGTTTAAACAATAACAATTTGAAATCAATCGATTTCAAATAACATTTTAATTTATTTTTTACTTACATAATTTTTAAAGTAAGATACATCAGTTGTAAAAACATTGTTTAGAAAACACCATTATTTGGAAGTTAATTCTTCTGTTTCACTTTAATTTAGTATCCATAGTATCCTTGACGGAGATCCTGAAGAAACCGAAAACTAGGAATGTTGAATCAGATGATGTAGAGCAGCTTTCCAAAAAAATGGGATTAAAATAGAATTTTGATTTTATATTCCTACTTTATAAATTGAAATAATTTTAAATATTTGTTTTAATAAACCTATTTTCAATTTATTTTTGTCCATGAAGCATACAAAAACTTTTTCTTGCACAAAAACGGTAATTTTTAGCAATATATTTTTGGAAAATTATTGTTTAAACAATTTATTTTTCACCATCCCGAACCTTAAACGGTTAATCAAAGTTCCCTTATTTGATATTACATTGAAATTACCATTTTGCATCACTCTCAACACTTCATTTCAATAAAAAATGATGAATTTGTGACATTTACGGAAAAATCGATATCTAAAAGATTTTTGTTTTGGTTTTCCCATTTTTTACAATGTTTTTCCATAGTAACAGTATGACACCATCTGAAAGTAGAGATTTCAACGAAAAAAATTACGTCCTGAAATTTTCAAAAATCAAAACTTTTTTGATTGAAAATTAGGCCTTTTTTAAAATTAAATTCGCAATAAAGTTAGAAAATAAATATTACGCTTTAAAAAAGTTACAGCTTATTTGAGACACAAAAATGTACATTTTCACCAAATTTCATTAAAATCGAATAATTTTTGTGGGAGATAAAAAAAATCAAAAATAGTTTTTTTACGTATTTTCTCAATTGTTTTGAGGTTATGTTGAAAAATGGTTAAAATAAAAGTTGTAAATCATTTAATTATCTACAACTTTTGCATTAAACTTTTCCGTTAGGAGGTCTAGTCTTGCCGCAAATCATAAAAAACACGTTTCATCCCTAAATACACCCGTTTTCCCATCCCCACCCTACTTCTGGTTAATTGTTGGGGTCCAATCGATTTTTCCCCATTTATATACCATTAATCCTAAATTTCCCGACCATCCATGTACTGCTAAGAATTTTGTCGATTTTTGGCCTCTGAAAACCGGTTCGGCACTAGACTATAATGGGGGCATCCAAAATTTGCAAATTTACAGGGTTCTAGAAAAAAAGGGTATCAGAAATTTGAGAAATTAGTTTTTTCCTCTTAAACAAGAGACCAGAAAAATGCCAATCAAAAAAATTTAAAGAAATGTTTGTGGAAACCCGGTACTTAGAAACTATGGTTAAAAAACATACTTTTCTTTTACCCCTTGTAGACAGTGAAATGTTTGAAATAAAAAAAAAATCGGAATAAACAGGCTTGTTTAGAATTAAATTCTCTTTCAAATTCTGCAAACCACGCATTGATACCTTTATTGGTTCGCAAAATATTTGACTTCAAAGTTAACCTAAAAATTCGCCTGGCCCGCTTCAATTGCCCAGCAGTTTAGTACGAGTAGTGCCCACCCATATTTTAGACTTGCTTGCTTGCATAAAAAATAATTTAACATAATCAATAAAATTCCTCCGTAGCAGATGCTACTGATCTTGCTACTTATCTCACCTTCTACTTCGTATGCGCTCCTTTTACTAATAGTTGTAAATGTCGCTGTTTTGTCATTCTCTTTAAATGTTACGCCCTTGTTTGCGCATTTGCTTTTCCCACTCACGTTTTCTTAAAGCCCTCCTACTCTATCATGTTACTTTGCAAAGTAGACAGTAATCAGTATCGAATAATAATAAATGAGTGACAGATGAGTTTCCTTCTCGTTTGTATTGTCGCCTCCAAGTTAATTAACTACACAATTTGGCTTTATTGCAATTAATTAACAAATTAATTTTAACAGCCTTCTAATTTGGATGATAATTTGATATTCAAGATTGCCAGGATCTAACTTGTAGGTATTAACATAAAACATGAAGTAATTTGAAAAAATCACTCCTGCAAACAAATCATTAAATTTAAAAGCCGCACCCTATGAGGTGCCATATATAACTTTAATGTTCCAGCACTTCTAACATAGCTTTACTTTTCTTAAATCGTGTGTAAACATGCCTCAAACTTGTATATCCCATTTTTCTACGTCATCCGCTGAACTTAATCAACTAAATTTAATGCCATTATAAGATTTGCTACTCTTTAAGATCTTATTCGAAATCGACAATTTGCGAGAGGCTTTTGTGAATCGCGGTAATTTTTCAGCGGAGTTTTATTCAATGATTATTTACTGCTTGGATTTTTCAGCGTTCATCGTTCTTTCTTTATGTGGTGAAGCTATAGCGGTAAAGGTACATATTGAGCTGAATTATCTGGTACGATTTAGAGACGGATTCGTATCATTACCGTCGCACTTAACTCTTCCTTTAAAAAATTAAAGAATATATCAGCCACTATAAAAAGGTGTACTTATTTATTGTTTGAGATAAAACTCCAGATTGCTTTTTATATAAAAAACTTAAATCGAACAAACGCGTTTTTTTAAATATCTCAAACTGAGTGGAACGTTTCATAAATATAGGTACAAGTAAAAAAACTGTTTTAAAAAATTGTTCCTTGCTTCCCAATCGCAAAAGAAATTTAATTTATCTAGCACAAACGTCCAATGCGCAGTTAGAAGTAAAATTTGTTTAAAAATTAGTTTGTAATTTGACATTTTAGAAAGAAAATATTTTATTATTTCCCACTAATTGAAAGTACCTATATGTGCAAAATTTTAAAATTATTAACGTTCAAAATATCTTCTACAGTTCCAGCCAAAGTTGTCCACCTTGTACAATATAAGACTTCGGTATTTCCTTAGGTAATAAATGAACCCCATTATCTAATTGTTATGTCTTCGTGCTTTACGTTCAATAATTTAATGTTTTTCATTCATCCCGTACCTTCCTACGTTGTAAAGATTTTCAGAGTACATAAATATTTCAAGAACCATTTCCTAACGGCGAAGTTTACGTTCACGTACGCTCCTGCACGTTCATTACGCCCACCAACAGTTTGTGTTTGAATATAAATAATTTAAAATATAAATCCGGACATGAGGGAACGTAAAAGAAACCTGCGAAATTAATAAACGTCGGATTTATCTAGGGATAACGGTTCGATTTAAACCGGGACATAAAAAAATCTGGTTTGGTTTCAGACAGATGCGACCCCTACGCTTTTAATATTACTTAAATTTAATACATTAATGAAGCAGTAATGAAGCCAGGACAAATCCGTATTGCGGGATATATTTAAACGTGTAATTTGAAATATCTGTTGTCTGGTCGTACAAGGACTTCGAAGCGATTTGATTCGTTTAGATTAAATTTATTTTCGTAGTATATTGGTTCGTTTCACAAAAGTTTTCTCATCAAATGTATTTAATTAATTTTTTGGGGTTGGAATTTTACACAGAAATAATAACGCCCAGTAGATTTTTGCACTTTTCTTAATTGTCGTGGTGGTCATCTTGAACAATTCTTGTAGATTCAGAAGCTCTATTTCCATTGTTTTAATTTTTTTAGTTGTATTTTTAGATTTTTTAGTTCCTTCAGAGACGTTCAAAAGTTTGGATTTTAATTTTTTTATCAATAAACGAAGGGAGATATGAAGTAAAGCAAGGGACAAAAAAGTTGTATTTTTAGTTGTTTTATTCAAAACAATTATGAACATTGCAAAAATCTACTGGACGTTATTATTTACATGTAAAATTCCAAACGGCCTGCCCCGTGGGCACACCCCTGGTATTTTTGGATCAACTCTAATATGTGAATATGTCTAAAAGACACTCCATAAAATTATTAAGAAATTGTAAAAATTGGAATGAAATCGGTCTTTTTTAGGTAGTAATAAAAAAACGATTTTTAAAAAATACTGTATTTCAAAATGAAGCGATTCCGAACATATGTTTGTATGAATTTTTTTCTTATTTTGACCCAAGGAATAAATCCTTAAATTTGTGCCGCATGTTTAGGAAACACCCTGTATACAGGGTGTACCGAAGATATCGCAATATTTTAACACTAATTTCCACAATAAAAAATTAAAAAGATACTCCATAAAAGTCGAAAACTGCTTCCTAGAGAAGCCTGAGAATGGTTTTTATTGAATAGGTATCCCTAAAATCGGTCAAGAGAAAATACATAGTGAAAACTTGCAAAACTGTTACTCTTTGAATATGTAACAAGATGAAATAGAAATCCATTGAAAGGCTTATCCAGGAGACAGAAAAATTATTAAAAAACTAACAATTTTATTAATTCTATAATTATTTACTTATTCAGAGATTTAATTATTTAATTAAATTTATTTATTTTAATGGAATAACTATATCTATTAATTTAATTCTAATACTATATTTAAGTATTATATTAAAGTTATAATTTTTAATAAATAAATTGTTTATTTTTTTATGTTTTTTATACTTAAAAATAAAAGAAGTAAAAATTTTTAATTATTTTTATAAAAATTAATAGAGAATCCTTATTACTGATTTTATCTAGAAATGTCTATATATGAAAAAAAGTGTATTTTTCATATTATTAATTCTTCGTCTTTGTGTGTATAAAATTAATATTGTACAGGGTTATTGGTTATATTTTGACCCCCCTTTATCTCATCTATTTTTGAAAATTCGAAAATTTTCGTAGTTACAAAAGTTATAGCATCTTGGTAATACCGTCAGAATTCGGATTCAGAAAAACAATTGAATGTCGTTTGCAGAATATAGGGTAAACATTTGTTTTTTTAAATGAAACACCCTGTATATTATTACATATCTTGATATGTAATAATATGCATCTATTGAAAATATGTAATATTTTTCTTGTTCTGTGTAACCCATTTTATTACGAAATACTCGAAATAAAAATACAAAATGTTTAAGAACAAAAGAATATGACTTTAATGAGTATCTGTCAAGCACATTAGCATTTTGTTTTATCGTCATGGCTAACTTTTTAATTTTGCAAACATTTTTGTTTTAAACTTAAATATCTCGGAAACTATTGCAAATAAAATAGCCAAACTATATATAGCTGAAATCAGAAAAAAAATCTCTATCCAGATATGTAATAATATACAGAGTGTTTCATTTAAAAAAACAAATGTTTATCCTATAACTTCTGTAAACGACATTCAATGGTTTTTCTGAAACCGAATTCTGACGGTTTTTCGAAGATGCTATAACTTTTGTATCTACGAAAATGTTCGTATTTTCAAAAATAAACGAGATAAAGGGGGGTCGAAACATAACCAATAACCCTGTACAAGAAAAAATTAAATAGGTAATAGAAATTTCTTGATAAAAATATAAAATTTAATAAATTAAAATGCTTAAAAAATTTTGTAGGTACCTATCTTAATTTTATTTGTTCAGTGATTTCAAATATGTAGTTAAATTTTTTTAATTTTATCGTAAAAATTGGTTTAAAATTTTTATATTAATTTTATTGTTGTTTTTATAAAAAAAAATTTCGTAATTATTACGTTAAAAAATTTATTGAATTTGATTTAAGTTTTTTCTACAATCTTTTTATTTTTGATTAATAATTCAAAACATCCTGTATAAAACTATCAAGTAAGTATGCTATATCAGTTTAATCAAAAAAAAAGCAAATCTAACTGGATAAAAACATATGGGGTGTTCCATTTAAGAAAAACATAGGTTATGTCCATATCTGAAAAATAATCGACATTCAATTGTTTTTTATTCAGTAAATACTCTGCAACTTTTGTTTAAGACATTTTTATCAAATCTCTACAATAAACTCGCAAATTCTGATTAAAGTGTGTACCAAACAACAATAACGCTGTACCTCAGATGGCTTTGGACCAATGCAACGAAAACCATTTTCAAATGTTCACCTTTAGAGGGCTGCAGTTACCTTGGGAAGCATTTTTCAAACTTTATTTCTTATCACTAGTCGTAAAATTTATTCTTTGATATTTGCTTGTGTCTCAAATCATTGTCCTGAACTAGTTCGAAGTCCTTTAAACATTGTAGAAAAAATAACAGTGTCCTGACAGACAATAAATACCTCGATGATTACGTCTCCATGTTGATGAGTAGTTTTATTATTTTCTATATGGCGCATCAAGTTAGTACACCAATTAGTGACAACAATTTAAATTAGAGAACAAAAAAACTTGTAACAGACCTCAGGACTATAAGTATATCTCCTTGTTCTCCTTTGCTGATGATTCTTTAATATGTATTAGTTTTATTGTTTTCCATATTGCATACCAATTCGTGACACAACTATTTAAATTGAATTTAAATTCATTTCAAGATATTCATCACAATTTCGATTCCTGAAGAAAGTAAACCACTCCTGTTATATTTTTTATTTTTAAAAAGTGACTAAAATGCACTCTACTATACCTGCTTGATTGCCTATTGTGGTAGACTTACAGATTCCAAAAAGGTATGTCTACAACCTCAATACAGCAATACTGGTTTAAGGAGGAGAAAATCATGACTGACAAAATTTCCCCGTAGGTTTCCATTTTAATGTTCTATATTCTCTGTTGGATGCGATAAAAGAAATAATATTTCTTTACATGCATTCTTTATTATTTGATATTGCTGTATCTGTTAAATTATCTACACATACAATTTCGCAAGGTTGCTATACCCACCCTCGCTTATGTTTACTATTTACTGAAAAAAGTAAATGTTGGAAACGCGGGTCTTTAATTTATAATGACGCGAATGTATGACAAAGAGCGTTTATGGCATTGTTTTGGTTTCCATGCAGGATAATAGCGCCCTAGAGTGCTTCGTTTACAGAATAAAATACTGTTTGCCGCAAGAAGATTATATGTTTTTTATTTGGATGTATTCTTTATTAGCTTCTTTATTACGAGCACATTTTAAATTGTATGTTATTATTTTTTAACAGGTTAATAAGTGAATAGTAAAGTTGGTCAAATTGGTTTCTTTTTTATCCACAATACGCTGTTTGAAAATAAGATGACGACAAAGGGGTAAACTATTAAGAACGTTTCGACATATTTGGTGGTTTGTTTAAGTTTAAGATCAGTATTAAGCAGAAGTAGTTAACAAATATGGTGGTGAGAGGAGCTTCTAAAGGATATTTTTTGTAAAGATGCCATATACTTATATTCAAACAGTTTTTCCAGAATTAAGTAAATCCTACCAATGTCTACAATAAAGCCAGTAAATTCTCTGTATAATTTAAATGGACAGTTAACTGACCTGCCGGACGACGGCAACCGTCAATGCGTGAACTAAAAAACTAAGCAGTTTGTGCTTTATCTTCGGCGTCCAAGCGACATTTGACCACCGCGGGAGCCTCTCGTCCTGGCACCTCAGGGACTGCTCATCACAGCACCCTCTCGATATATTAGCTTCTGTGGAGCTCCTCTCTCGCGCCCTAAGGACGCGCTCTAATTTACGAGGTTTCTTAGCAGACTATACCGTAGTATAATTGAAAATAAGGAGGCAATGAAGTGGAAAGGAAAATTACCTACAGAACGGCTACTCCAGCATATCGTTTGGTCTAAGTAGGTGTATGAATGGTGTGATAATGAACGGCGAGATAATATTTCTCAATTTAAATAAGAAATAATTGGTATACATTTATTTTGTCAAAACTGTTAACATGCAAAAGTTATTTCTTTGCCAGTGTTTTTTAAGCCGTGCAATATTACATTTATATAGTAAAGGATTTGAGGATTTTTGTACTTCTAAGAATCGCATTTGTTGAACAAATTGGCCGTCGGTCCAGATGGCTTGATATATCTGTGATGGATTGGTTGGAAACCACGTAGACCCAGCCTTTTTGGTATATTACGTACGGATGAATGCGCGGCATAAAAATGTAATGTTGCAAAAAGTTGCAAGGTGGAATCGTGAGCAATATAAAACTTAAGATTGGTGTATATCAGTTGTAAAAAGCTGGGCAGATTTATGAAACGGATTCTGAAGGTCTATCTATATAAATTTCTCTAACGTGTATTTTATATAGGAAAGGTCAGAATTCTTTTCCGTCATCTTTTAAATCATAGCGTTGCATGTGTTTT
This sequence comes from Rhagium mordax, assembly GCA_963680705.1. Classification (NCBI taxonomy): domain Eukaryota; kingdom Metazoa; phylum Arthropoda; class Insecta; order Coleoptera; family Cerambycidae; genus Rhagium; species Rhagium mordax. The sequence continues at coordinate 77,247,283 of OY796658.1, read as the reverse complement.
TTATAATCTTTGTTTCTTCCCTGTAATGGTGGTACTGTATTAGCATGTAAATTTTGCAGAAGGATTTGGTAAAAGGTGTTTCTATTTAAGATGTTTATCAAATGATACTAGTAAGATTTCGATAGTTGCAAGAGTTTCAAGGTCATTTGAATGTCAACTTAATTATTTGGCTCGTTTTTTTATTGGGAAATGTGAAAACCAATAAATTCTGCGTATCAATGATGATTCAGTCTTTAAAGTCCTAAATTAAATAATCATATAATTTAAGGTTATCAAATTGGATATTACTTCATTATCTAAAAAGCACCGTACCTACCTATTTTAGGATATATTTTCTTTGTTGTTTTCATAGAATTTAATGCTCCGTCGAAATTCGAAATTAGAAATATCATTTACGCCAAATATTACACAAGGTGCTTCTAAATGACCTTCTAAACTTTTACCTATGGTTTACCACTTGGCACTTTACTCCCTGAAAATTGCAGTTTAATGAGTCCATTTAATCCCAGTGGCGCATTTTTGCATTTTTTTTTTCATGTTTGGTACAATACATTATTTGTCTCTATACTCGGGCCAAAAAGAGTAGTCAGTAGAGCAAAAACTCACCGGCAATTCTTCAAAGGATTTAGCTGTTATGGAATACAGAAGCGGCAGCTCGTTTTACCATATAATCCCATATAATTCAGAGAAATATATCCAGTTTTCTCCGCCTACCAGAGATGAAAACCACAACTAGGTCATTATGTTTAATTGGTATAGTCAACCAAATATAGTATATGCTTGAACGTAATGAACGTGCCGCCCTTATACCCAATAATTTGTTCGGCTATTGGAAAGGTCGTCGAGAGGGCTTAGATAGCGCATTCAGTGGCGTCACATATGCTGCAACGCAAAGGATGTGCATTGTTCAACTGCGTTGCTATACCTAATTCGTGGAGATAATGTTGCCAGATGTCAGCATATTATTTAAAATTTAAGACATGGTAACTCATATTCATGCATAATTAACACAATCCGCTTTCATTTGTTCGAATTATGGAATTTATGAAATTCGTAAATCAGTACGCCCCTGGCTCTACTGACTACTCTTTTTGGCCCGAGTATAGTTTTTGCAATAAAATTAATATTTCCGAATTTTTTTGACAAAATGACATTTTTTATTGATATACATGTTATAACCATTTTTTAGTTTTTAATATCGCTTTTAATTGTTTCCTATTAAAAATTAAAATTCGGCTATTCAGATTCACAGCTTAAAGTATAGTAGGTACAAAAAAAATTGTTTGTATAAATTTTCATATTTTTCATGTTTAACGATCGACCTGAAATGAAAAACGTCATTGTGTCAAAAAAAATTATAAATTCGGAAATATCAACTTTATCGTAATAAAGAGACATTTGTTATTGAAAAATTTAAAAATGCTAGTAAGATTTCGATAGTTGCAAGAGTTTCAAGGTCATTTGAATGTCAACTTAATTATTTGGCTCGTTTTTTTATTGGGAAATGTGAAAACCAATAAATTCTGCGTATCAATGATGATTCAGTCTTTAAAGTCCTAAATTAAATAATCATATAATTTAAGGTTATCAAATTGGATATTACTTCATTATCTAAAAAGCACCGTACCTACCTATTTTAGGATATATTTTCTTTGTTGTTTTCATAGAATTTAATGCTCCGTCGAAATTCGAAATTAGAAATATCATTTACGCCAAATATTACACAAGGTGCTTCTAAATGACCTTCTAAACTTTTACCTATGGTTTACCACTTGGCACTTTACTCCCTGAAAATTGCAGTTTAATGAGTCCATTTAATCCCAGTGGCGCATTTTTGCATTTTTTTTTTCATGTTTGGTACAATACATTATTTGTCTCTAGTTTTTGCAATAAAATTAATATTTCCGAATTTTTTTGACAAAATGACATTTTTTATTGATATACATGTTATAACCATTTTTTAGTTTTTAATATCGCTTTTAATTGTTTCTTATTAAAAATTAAAATTCGGCTATTCAGATTCACAGCTTAAAGTATAGTAGGTACAAAAAAATTGTTTGTATAAATTTTCATATTTTTCATGTTTAACGATCGACCTGAAATGAAAAACGTCATTGTGTCAAAAAAAATTATAAATTCGGAAATATCAACTTTATCGTAATAAAGAGACATTTGTTATTGAAAAATTTAAAAATGCAAAAATTTTACTTTTTCTCATTTGTTTAAACAATATCTGAACGGGTTGCCGCGTGGCAACTTGAACTTTTATAAAAAAATTTCAGCGATAGGTATAATTTTGCCCACTCATGCACCAATACTGCCTCGTCTATATACAGGATGATTCATAACTGGAGGAGAAAAAATAAGGAATATATACCTACAGAGTTACATTCTTGTTAAAAAATGTAAAATAAATTTTTTGCCGGAAGGGCTTTGTTTCCGAGTTATTAGACCTCAAAGTTTGCACACGTTATATGCATTTGTCTCAACTCGAAGCAAAAAATAATGGAATGTATAAAAAAATAATAATATAATTTATTTAGATATACCTATACTAGAAATAGGTAAACATATTAATAACAACAGAAACGATGAAAATAAAATTGGTAACAATAATTTTTTTTTGGAAATTAAAAAAAATTAATAATTTAAATAAAGCAAATGTCACTATTTCTGTCATATCACTCATGGCATGCTATTAATAAATTTCAACTTATTATATCGTTTAACTTATGACTTACTGTTATTAAATTTAAATATTGATATCACGTGCGCAGACTGTAAGGTCTAATAATTATAAAGCCCTTTCGGCAAAAAAATACTTTACTATTTTTAATAAGAATATGACTCTATATATGTTCCTTAATGTTTCGCCTTGAGTTCTGAATCACCTTGTATACCAAGTTGCACCCCTGAGGAATCATAAGTCCTCAAAGTGAGACTCCACATTAAAAAAAAAATGTGTATCTTTGCAACACTAACGTAAAAGAACCAAATTTCGTTTTATACTGAATTTTATTTTACAACTTCTACTCTTAATTTTTAATTAATTTTATGTTTTTCAAGAAAAACTGGATTAACTCAAACAAAGTTTGAATAGTTTTAATTAGAAAATGATAAAAACTCAATAGTAGCCCATTAATCTATCTTTTAAATTTGACAGTTATTTATAAATTATTAAAATCATTAAATAATTTTTATTGAAACGCCTACCAGTTAATATTTTCAACAATTTCTTTATATTCAATTAATCATAAAACATTTTGTTGGAAAATAATTGTTAGTTTTTAACACTTCTACAAATATTTCAAACATAGATTTATGGGCTTACTATCAAGTTTGTTTGTTTTTCTAATTAGTAATAATAATTATAAAAGTTCTTCATAATTGTGAGTCGCCCCCAATCAACCCCTTACAGTGCTGCCATTAACATTATTTAATCGTTAATTAAGACATGTAATAAGCCTAAATCAAATACCAAATTTGGTTTTCTACGTTAAAGTATTAGAAAGATGTGTACTTTTCTCGAAACTTTAAAGTCCCACTCTGAGGGCATATTTCATGCAACTTGATAAGTTGCGTTAAATCATCATATTTTCAGTCCCTCTACGCATAAATGCTCTGTTCGTTCATTTATGAACCACCTTATATAATATGTAACACTAATGGAAGCAAAGTTGTTATTTTTCAAATAAAATAAAAAAAATTATGTTTTTGACAAGGGGAGGCGTCATGTCACTGAAATATAAATATGGAGAAAGTATCAAGAAAAGAAATAAGAAATCAAGTTACCTATATCTAAAAATCATAAATGTGTCAATCATTCCCTGACAGAGTATGAATAATATTGGGAAGTTTTTATTTCATAATTTCTTGATACATATATGTAAGTATATAAGGGGTGTTAATATTATTGAAGTGTTTGGGTTTTAAGTATATTCCTTTTAAACTTTCATCATTTAATATAAAATTAAACCCTACCTCTTTTTATTTTATTTTATCTAAGGCATTTTAAAGAATAATAATAATTATAAAAGTAAAAAAATTGTTTATGACTTACCATACTTTCAAAAAATATTTGCAACAAATCAGTGTTATTTTCATTTAAAATTCAAATTCTAGTATTTGCATATCTTGTGTAGAATATCAATATACACATTGTATCAGAAACTTTTAAATGTGTCGGAAAAAATGGAAAATCCCGTTAGTTTTAATATCTCCACCGCCACTTCCTCTACAGAATTGGACAACCTCAGTTATCAGTTTCGCGAGTCAGGTTCTCCTGCGTATAGTCGCGCGTATGAAGTGTGTGAGAAAGTGGCACGCCTCCAGTAAGAGCAAATATTCAAAAGTATTTATGATACTGTATATTATAGAGTTAATGTATAATTTTATATTAAACGAGAAGTGTGGAAGGAATTTGCTTAAAACCCAAGAAATTGTTTGATAATTGCAAAATAATAAAAAAGTATTTAAAATACTCATCATATGGGAATTTTGAAAATTTATCTTTGATAAATAGTTTCCAAAAATGTAGGTCTACCTTATGTGTAGGAGGTTTATGCTAGTTCTATGCCTCTTTCCTGCCGCCCTGAAATTGAACATCACGCGATCTTGAAGGATGATACTAAGGGCTGTCTGAATTGAAACGCACGACTCGAAAACGTCATACAAAATCGAAGAGGGCGTGACTGTAACCAAGTCAAGATGATGACTTCAGTCGAACCAGTAAAAACCCTCTACTCTTACGATTATTCAGTTTCTCAAATCTTCATTACATTACAAAGTCTTGAAAATACTTCTTTCTGATGCACAAGATCGCGAATGTTAACTCCTGTTAAAAATAATTGTCTCTCTAGTTAGATTCCATACTTGACATTTGAGGTCTTAATATTCGTAACAAAAGCCACTATTACTATAAGTGACATTTATTTCGACGGACTATTTATATGCGATGTCCAGGCACCAGACAGAGGTTCGCCCTCGTCCTCAAAATGCCTCGAATCACGGAACGAGAACGATACCGATAATAAAACATTTCATGCGATGCTGGAAATATGTCATCCTGTCGTCCGTTAATAATTCATGATAATATTGTTTTATTTGTGTTTCCTGTGTTTTTTGTGCGTGATGAGAATTGAAAAACCTCAATTTTATAGCGCGGTTTTGTTCATGAGGATCGACAATAAACAGATCCCATTAAATCCACTACTATTACGGACCTCTCTGAGCACCAACATTTTTTTAATAGTTGATATTATGTCGTTGTCATTCCCTGGACTAAAACCAATTTTACTATTCGATGGATCCATTAACGAGACTAAAATACAAATACTAAGTGTTATTGGACGTTTTGTGAACTTTTGTTGTGTCGTGTCCAATAATGTTCCTAATAGATAATTTCACTGATATACTCATTCTTAACCATTCAAGTAGTCCCAATAGCGTCTATCATTTAATTTTTAGTTATAAAGTGTAAGCTCTATAAGCTCCCCCTTAACATCAGCTTCTACATCAATGTCGCATATAATTGCGGTTAGCCTCAATATTACGTCAAATTAATATCCACGTTACTGCAACATGTTAGAACAATATACAAACTTGGCATCCAAGTTGCATACACAACCTCTTGAGAGTTTACGTCCATCAGTGTTGGTGTTCTATTTTTAAAAATAGCGTTTCTATATATCCTGACTGAGGGACCACTTCGGCGGCAAAGTAACTTTATATCGCACACCGCAAATACAAAACTTTGTTCAAGTTAATTTGACACCTTAAAATGAGGATCATCTGAAGTCGACACAGAAGTTTTAATTCAATTGTGGTTTTAATGCATTAATTAGGAAAAGTTTTGTTTGCATTAACTGAACGAAGATGCTACTTTTGTCTCGAGATGGTAAAGGACTTTTGTTTGCCTTGTTTTCTAAGCAAGAATTAATTCTCGTCCGGTAATACTGCAAGTGCACCGCTATTTTATAAATTTGTGCAATTCTAACGACATTTATTTGACGTAATATTGGGGCTTTAGAGATACGCTGAAAGTTCATGCACTGTAGATTGTAAATAATGAACCGATGCAAAAATCGATTAATAGAGGGGTATTTGTTAAAATTGACCTTGGAACGTTACAGCTCTAGTTTTTTTGGTCAATTTATGATATAGTACAGTTACTTCGAACTAATTCTATAGCTGTTTAAAATTCAAATATTTTTGGATAGTTTGATTCAAAATGGGTCAAATATCAAATATTAAAAAGGAATAATGATGCTTTTTCGTTGGGGATGAGTTTCACACCAACACAGGGATTTCGAAAAAAAAAAAAAGTTTCTATTGGAACGTCAAAGAATCGTCAAATTCTACCCAAAAAAATCCCCCTATAACTTTCCTTTTGCTTTAATACCCGCCGAGTTGCAGGAGTTGAAAACGTTGATTTTTAAGCGAAAAGCATTGATTTTTCAAAGGTTTTAAGCAAATTACTCAAAAAGGATCACATTTTCGAAAAAGTTTGTCATAACAAAAAAGTTAACTAATGAAATAACAAAAATAATCCATGAAATAAAAATTTCATATTGACAAGAAATAGAATAATTCTCACAAAATTTCTTTATTATTGTGACCGGTTTCGTGAACAAATTTGCTTCACATCATCAGACATAAGAAATTTTTATAAAAATAAAATAGGGTAGTCGAATATAAATTGTTTAACAACATACTTAGTCCATAATATGTAAATGTAAAAGTTAATGTTAAAAGTATCTATCTTATTAAATATTAAAATGTTTAATTTTAATAAAAAGTCTTTAAATAAAAATCGACTAGACACTACAACATTTGATTTTAATTTGTTGTGGTGTCTAGTCGATTTTTATTTAAAGACTTTTTATTAAAATTAAACAATTTAATATTCAATAACATAGATACTTTTAACATTAACTTTTACATTTACATATTATGGACTATGTTGTTAAACAATTTATATTCGACTACCCTATTTTATTTTTATAAAAATTTCTTGTGTCTGATGATGTGAAGCAAATTTGTTCACGAAACCGGTCACAATAATAAAGAAATTTTGTGAGAATTATTCTTTTTCTTGTCAATATGAACAATTACTCACATGGGATCAATTTACATACGTTAAATAAAAATTTGTTTAGGCTCATCATTTCCGAGATACAGTTGATATTAGGTGCATTTGAACGTAGCCCTGAAAAGGCCACGCGCTTCAAACAGTCATAACTCTGGTTTAAACAAACTTTTTGACACGTACAGTGCGTTCATTTGAAATGTGAACGATTTTAGATGGTTATTACGAGGTTATTATTAAAAATAGAATGACGGAACAAACGTCGTGTGAGAGGATTAGTTTCTTAATTCATAATTATTGATTCATCAATTTTACGTCTTTTATATCAGCCATATTGATAGGGTGCAACATAAAATTTTTAATTTCTCACTTCTTATCAGCGACTCCAAAAACGTAAATAAGTTTCAATAATTTATTCTCAGTACTTCTTTAATTATTGTTTTTTTTTCATTTTCGGGGTGGTTTTTACCCTCTTAGGGGTAAGAGCAATAATTTTTCATATTATGATATAGGTACAGTCGGCGCCACCCAAATGTGAACGCATTTTGGTTGTCATGGAATTTTCTTCTGAATTTCATTGTAGTAAGTCAGACTTTGTTTAGTGGCGTAACACAGAGAGGATATATTGACAGAAAATAATATTACTTTTATTATTTTCTGTTACCATAATAATAATTGGAAGAACGAATCCCGACACGAATAATATAAAAGAAGTTAGTAAAATAATTAACTAATATTACCTACATGTTAGTGGAAGAAGGTTAATATTAATTATTCCTTTAATTTATTCATGTTTAACGATTGTGAGAAATAAAATGACACAAACTAAGCGTATTAACAATAATTAATATATTTCAACACATAACTAATAATTTATAATTCAGAAAAACATTAATAAAATAAAAATGGTAAAAACTAATCTCTATATTTAAAAATCAGCAATTCGTCAGGCCAGATAGCTTAAGGTGTCTTTGTGCTATTCTGAAAGACCCTGGGAATAATGCCTTGAGTTTTGACAGTTGTTTCGAAAGGATTCTGATGGATAAATTCGACCAGAGCATTGTCTTTATTCTCATTGGGGACCTTCCCTATACCTTGCCTTATAGATCTTTGCAGTCTTTGTTCTTCTTGCCAGCGCTTTTTTTTATATAAAGTATACAACTTTTACCAACATTTAAATCAGCAGCCACTTCACTCAAAGACTTATTTTCTTCCAATTTAGCTATAGGCCTCGCTTTTTGCGCTTCAGTTAAATGTCTTGGCATAGTTATCTTTACTTTTACTTTTGACAAATTATGACAAATATATTTGACAACTATTTTCAAATTTTACGGCGACTATGATTTAAAGTGCAAATTACACTATACAATTTTGCCGTTCACATTTGGGTGGCGCCGACTGTACGTCTTATGTCCTAAAATATAATAATTTGTAAAGAAAAGAATCAACTTGCTCAAAACAAACAAAATATGTTTTTCCATTGTAGCCCTATTATATCGACCATATTAGGGGTGCAATTGCGAATTCTAAAATTCTGACTTGAGATTCGTAAGCAGCGACCTCAAACACATATAGGTACATGAATGTTTTAAAAACTAACTCTTAATACTAGGGTCAGTATTAAATTTTAAACTTCAAGGGTGGTTTTCACCTTCTTAGGGGTAAAAGCACATCTAATCCTCTTTAGTATATATTGATGACTATGTAAACTCACAACTGGTGGGAACAAAATGATGTGTTGCAGTCAGTGGTGTTAGAGGGTTGCCCCTTCAGGGCTACTGAGGTATGGTGGAGTATCTCCGTCCCAGGTTTATTAAATCCGGAGAAAACAGACTAATACAGAATAGAAAACTTATTAGCCAAGTGGCAAAATGAAATTTTTGCTTAAAAAAATATCTATTGACGCTGTGCATCTACTAGATGAATAGTTATCAGGAGGAAATGCAGTAGAAATCGGGACAGTATCAGCACATATCCTAACCAAACAGAAAGGAAAGATAAGAATTCAAAGAAAATTCCATAGCAAACGTTACGATATTAATGGATATTGTGGGTCTTCAGCAGGCTATGAAAACTTACCACTTACCTTAACAGTTTTTACTGAAAGCAACACATTTACCGTGTAAACTACCGAAAGAGGTGAAGAACAGCATTAAAATCTTGATAATTTAAACTATTGGCGAATGCGCCAAGAATACCCGAGTCTGTTACTCTATACACCTATATCCGATTTATGTGTATTGTCACAAATAATTCTCGCCCAGATAGTCCTGATGCACTAATAAGTATAACGAAACGTCGACTAGATGAGAAAAAATTGCTTTATTATTTAGGTATTGCAACTATCGAAAAATATGGGCTTGAAACGTTTTAAATGGTATTAAATATCGTCCACGGTCCTTCCTGCAACCCATAAAGGACATTCCTTTCCCGGTGGATTTATTATTATCCTTAATGAATGATGCGTACTGCTTTTGTGAAACTAACTGTAACTAATAGGTATAATCACCGCTGTGAGATCTACTGGAGGCAGCTTGCAGGAAAGAACCATAAATACTTACTAGTATTTATTATAATTTTAAATATTTCATATACACTTGGTTTTATTTTAAATCTGTTTTTATTTCGGTTACAACCTGTCGAAGTGTATACCTACATAAAATTATGAAACAGTTTCTTCATCTAAACCCGATTGAAAAAATAAAAACGTCACCGCCAGTATTTTAGAATAAAACGTAGGAGTTAAGGAAGAAAAGAAAATCCTATTTAAAGATGGGGTTCGTTCATATTCTCGAGCAATAGCAAATGAAAATTTCATCTAGATAGAGATCTGGGAATCTCATTTAAAATGTTGAATAAAAAAAGATGCACGAGCGAGTATATTTAATCCTAATAAATTAGAAATGTAAACATGTTTTTAGCCGTGGGGGAGAGAGCACAATAATGTACCGCATATGCACAATAAATGACTAAAGAAGGCATGGATTATTCCCTATTCCTCCCATCTGTGCCGCTTTTTCTCAGATTCAAATAATTCAGCGCTCACGCACAGGAAGACAGTAATATTTTTAGTATAACAAAATTTGTCTAACTCGAATATGAGGGGCCGTCTCTTTTTTGCCGTATATAGATGGAAATCAATTTACCTGACCCGTCCTCGAGGGCTTCGGCCGGGGCTTGTTCGGATGAATATCTGAGAGTAAATTTTCGTTAGAATTAGACTTTTTGCCTTTAAGTTGGTGGATTTTTATTGAATTTGGCTAAATTCATATTTTTAAATGAATGGGACGAGACGTTCTTTATTGTCATTCGTGATCATAAAATTAATGACTAAAAGGAACATTAAGTATATTATTTCTGGAGCGATTAATGTTTCTTTAATTCCTCTAAGGCAACGGTTGACTAATTTTATTTCTGCTGTGCAACGAACGGGTCACAATGAAGGGCTGGTTATATATAGGTCGAGTCTTGACAGGCACTGCAGAAACACAGAATTTCTAAATATTTTAAGGCTGACTTTTTTCATGGGTAGTGATTCGGGTAGTATTTATGTAAATATTTAATCGCCGCGGCCAGGAAGGTGAATTGAAAAGTGTAAAAATACTCTGAGGGAACAACTGATGTGTGTAAGTTTATTTTAACAATTTGTATGAAGTAAACAAATTGTAGAAAAATTGCGAACAAAAAAATGTTTTTGAAACGTCTCCAAGGTTGCAAATGTTTGTTTCATGCCACTGGGTTTTATCTAAAAATGCACATATTTTCCTGTAGTTATGCAATGGAGTCAATCTTAGTTGTTTTTGATTAATAATAATAATATAAATCGCTTTTTGAAAAATAAAGAATAATACTCTGAAGTTTACATTTGCCCTCGGCTGTGACAAAATGGGACTTTATTTTAAGGCAACAGACAAATACGTATTTATTGTCTTTTTCTGTAACGTTGTATTTAAAAATAAGAAAAGCCGCATAAAATGTGAGTAAATAAATTCTGTTAAACATTTTACGTGTAGTAAAATTGTATTTACTTACTTACATTTATGCGACTTCTCCATATTTTTAAATAAGACGATATAGGAGAAGACAATAAGTTTATATTCTTTTTGTTTTACAATATTTACTTGAATTTTTCTTTTGTGAAAGATATTTGCTGTAGATATTGCGTTAATCAGTTTGGTCTAAACATGCCTTTTTCAGTGATGCCGTTAAGTTTCAGTACATATTTTATATTCTACATCGAATTTTTAAGCCGAAATAATTCTTTGAAAATGTTTGCAGGATAAGTTAATTTAAAAGTTCCTCGAGTTTAAATGTTAAAAGATGTGTAAAATTAAATAAGGAACTTTTCATTCGAACCATTATTTTATTTCGTCTTTTAACAAAGCTTTATCTTTGTGAGAACAGTAAAAAAATAAATCTTATAAAGATAGGTATGTGGAATAAATTGCTGCATAAAACTTCGCTGGCTTTCTTTGAAACTTGCCCGAACTTTCCGTAACATATTTTCGAATTTGTCGGCTGTACACAAAAGTTAACCCACTATTGACTAAACGTATGTTTTATTTCATTTCGATATGTGTTTATGTGTATATCTGTTAACGATTTGAAAGGGGGTGGACACGAATAAAAGGCGCCCCAACGCGTTATGGGCCGATAATGTTGCAAGTTCTTTACTTTTTATTTTTTTGATTAGTCTTTTCGAAAATTATTTTTTACCAATAACAGCCAGGACGGGCCTTACGTTTAGTACTGGATTCCCCTACATATTAAAGTAAATATTTGATCATTCCTTTTAAGCAAACTGTTATTACATCATACTACGTCACTAATATTTTTGCAGAACCAATCGAAGGGAACGAAAACTAATTTGTTTATTTCCGCGCGACTTCTTTTAACAAACAAAACCTCATCGAGAAATCAAAACATTTTTATAAGATATCGCATATACAAAGTAAAATAAACAGTCGGTTTATTGGCGTAATAAAATCGAAATAAAAACATTTTAGAAACACGTGTGGGTTTTATAATCGTTCATTTACACTGAAATCTATTCCGTATACCTACTAAAAAAATATGTCGGCGCGTTTTACGTCATGTAATTAACTAGCTCGATTAATTTACTAGCGTTTTCGTTTGCGCCGAATGAACTGATTGGAGTTATCAGTACTGAATATAATCACCTTCACTGGCGCTCTTTTGTTGGTGTTCAATCCTCCCACGCGTGCTACAAAAGTGAACGCAATCAGAATTCCCTTCACCCCTCGAGATCAAATATTTTTATATACCTAATTTAGCTCCCAATGTAAAAAAAAACTTTGATCAACAACTTCTATTTACTCCATATATGCATGTGTCAAAGAAACTTAAAAAAATCAATCCATTTAAACCGGTCGATAATTACTTTGTTTTATCGAATAGCTGTAACACAAGCACGGTTTATCTAGTAAATATATTCAAATATTCATTGTAATGTTTAACTTGCATTGGTCACGAAGTTTCATGAAACTTACTTTAATCTTCGATTTTACCGAAAACCCTTATCAACTTAGGGTCTGGATCCCAAAATACATGCCAGTACTAAATATTTCACTGTTTATTAACCTACTTTACAAATAGAGAGGCCTAATGTTTCTTGTTCAATTAAGTTTATTCATGTGGCATAAATATTGATATTAATTATTATGGCCAAGGTCTACCTTGAGCCGATGTTCGTGTTTCGTTCTATGTATAACCCCCCATTTCCACTCAATCGAACTGATGAAATTTTAAATCGCTCAATAAAATTGCTAAGCATTTTATTTTAAGCTAGAAATACGTCGAATTTTTACAGACAGTCGTACACCTTTTAATTCGTGCCGTGATATGCCATCCTTTATTTTTGTTATCTTTACAGCTGGCTTCGATCTCACGTGATCTGAATTATGTGTTTTTAAATGCGAATCGTAAATATAAGGGTTTTGTTGTCTTCCTCGGTGGAAAATATTTTTTTAAATGACCGTAAAATAAATTCTGTTTTATTACAATGGAATATATTACATTGGATAAAGTTGTCATAAAAGATTTATTAGGTAGTTTCGTTGGATGAATATTAAAATTTAATAAGCATACAGTTTTATGTGTTTTACTTCAGTTTTATTTGAGAAATTGTCACTAAAGTAACCCCTGGGGTTTTGTATCGGGTAAAGAGAGGCCCCACAGTTTATTGTGGATTACGAACCACGCATTTAGGGCATCGACAGTTCCATCTTCCATTTTTAATTTGTTTCAGGATAGAGTCAATCCATCGATCTTTGCAACCAAGTAACTCACACTGCTAACTTTATGACGTGTGTATAATACCAGATAGAAGGAATAATTTCTAAGGCTCACTTAAAATTGTCGATTTTGATGACATTTTTCAGTAAATCGCTACCAGAAAATAATTGCAACAAACTGAACGTTGTGCGTCCAACAAATCACATTTTTAGACTCTGCCTAGTTTGGACAGGCGGTAACCTTTACCCTGCTAAATGACCCTCTTAAATATAGTTAAATCGCCCTCTTCAATATAGTTAAATCATTTACAGTCAGGATATTTGGCTGATTAATTAATTATAATTCGGAAGTTCTGAAAATCTCATTCCGACTGCGGGGTCAGTGAGACGTAAACAATGAACGAAAGGGTTTGCGGACTTGATTAATTTTACCCTAGCTGGTTAAAAAGTTATCTCTATGACGAGCCACGACCCTGAAAAACACCACTTATGTGACCTTTATTCACCAAGCAAGAATTTAAATGGCCCATTCGTCAAATCTAGGAGATAAAGCCTTTTACTGTACGCTTATCCTCATCCACAATTGCATAATTTTTATCACCTGGTTTATTTAATACGGTAATAAATAAACTACTGGCCACTCGAACTTACACATAGAGACTTTTAGGCAAAATTTAAAGTTCAATATTTTCAACAGGAATGCAAATTTTTGAACGCGGCTTGCAAATTTTAAGAGCTAGTTTTTTTTCGGATTAAGCTGCATGACGTATATTTATCGTAGGACCATAGGTTTATTATATACGGGGTGATCAATGAAGTCATGCAAAAAATCAAAAAGTTTGTATGAGTGAAATTTCCGCAAAAATTTTTTTTTGGTCGTTGCAATATGGTTCGTTACTAAGGTAACATCAATATCTCTAGACGTTTTTGTCAGTTTTTGGATTAAGGCCCTTAGGCCTTGTACACACTACTCAACATAAAATTTGGGTAGCGAAATTTTTAAAATGCTATAACTTGACATTGGATTGACGGTTCTTGATGATTTTTGCGGATTTGGAATCCTTATTTCACGTAGATTTTCTATGGTCTAAGCATTTTATTTGAGGGTTGAAATTTACACATTATACCGGGTCGATAATAAACAAAAACGTAGGGTACGACGCGCTCTAAGGTTTGGCATTATTTAAGTTTTTGTAAAAATAAATTCTCACCTCAAGTTGTTTTTATTTAATGTTCTTCTCACTGTTCTGTCCGAAACTCACACCCCAGTTTGTTGTCTCAAAGAATCATTCAGTTTTACAGAGTTCTTTGTCCACCCCCATGCCCATAATTATGATCGGGTGTAATTTCAAAGTAGGCATTGGAAAAACAAATTTGTTGCTATGGAATTAAAAACTGTTAACGTTATTTTAGAAATAATCTGACACATTTCAATGTTATAATTTTGTAAAGTTTAATTAATATGAGGCGTTTAACCACGGCAGAAAGGGAAAATTGCATTCGACTTCTCAACGAAGGAATGTCAAAACAGCAAATTGCGCACATTTACAATGTCAGCCGAAAGACAATTTATAATTTGAACCGCCCCGTCGAAACTACTGGTGATCATAATTATTATGGGCATGGGGGTGGACATACAAAAAAAATAAACCAAAGAACCGAAAGAATTTTCATGAGAGAAACTATGCGGAATAGAACAAAGAACTCTAGAAAACTAAATGACTCTTTAAGACAACAAACTGGGGTGAGAGTTTCGGACAGAACAGTGAGAAGAACATTAAATAAAAACAACTTGAGGGGAGAATTTTTTTTTTAAAACATAACAATGCCAAACATTTTAAATTATAGAGCCCGTCGCAGAGCAAAATGTGTGCGGTTATTACAACACCATAGAGCGAATAGGCGGGCATGGCAAATCGGCATGCGAATTGGGGTAATGCAGAGTGGAGCCATTGTTTATTTACTGACGAAACAAGATTTAATTTGTTTCACTCCGATGGCCGAATGTTAGTTTGGAGAAGGCCAAGTCAGCGATATTTGGAGGAAAATATGGCCCCTCAAGAAGCATTTGGTGGCGGAGGTGTTACAGTGTGGGGAGGTATCATAAGAAATGGTAAAACCGAGCTATTCATTACCAACCAAACCGTTAATGCTACTGTTTATCAGGAGGAAATTTTGGAACCTATTGTTGTTCCTTTTGCTCGACATTACGGCCCAGAATTTCTATTGGTGGATGACAACTGACAACGCTCGACCTCACAGAGCGCGAAGGATCACAGAGTTTTTGCAGGCACAAAACATCAATAGGATGGACTGGCCTGCAAAGTCTCCGGATCTTAATGTCATCGAACACGTTTGGTCTTATTTAAAACTAAAGTAAGATCTCGTGATGTACCCCCTGAAACCTTAGAAACGCTTAGTGAGGCCATTCGTGAAGAATGAGAGAATATTCCACAAGATTTTATAAATAATCTTGTGGATACTCTACCAAATCGATGTTGGGAAGTAATACGTCGAGCAGGAGGACCAACAAAATATTAGCTTCTCTTTTTTTTAATTAATGTACCTAATTTTAATTAGGTAATTTTAATTTAAGTTTAAATTAAATTAATTTTTAATTTTTTAGTAAATTTTTTTTTTAGTTATTAAAAATTACCAGAATTAGAATTATAAATTTTTTAAGAATTGACTTTTGGCCGTTGTTAACCAATCTTGTATATTATAAAATATAATGTAATAAACTTGTTCTTGTCGCTACGTTTTTGTTTATTATCGACCCGGTATAATGTGTAAATTTCAACCCTCAAATAAAATGCTTAGACCATAGAAAATCTACGTGAAATAAGGATTCCAAATCCGCAAAAATCATCAAGAACCGTCAATCCAATGTCAAGTTATAGCATTTTAAAAATTTCGCTACCCAAATTTTATGTTGAGTAGTGTGTACAAGGCCTAAGGGCCTTAATCCAAAAACTGACAAAAACGTCTAGAGATATTGATGTTACCTTAGTAACGAACCATATTGCAACGACCAAAAAAAAATTTTTGCGGAAATTTCACTCATACAAACTTTTTGATTTTTTGCATGACTTCATTGATCACCCCGTATATAATAAACCTATGGTCCTACGATAAATATACGTCATGCAGCTTAATCCGAAAAAAACTAGCTCTTAAAATTTGCAAGCCGCGTTCAAAAATATGCATTCCTGTTGAAAATGTTGAACTTTAAATTTTGCCTAAAAGTCTCTATGTGTAAGTTCGAGTGGCCAGCAGTTTAGTTTTGGGTTTCTTCTTAAGTTCACGAATTTAAATCTGCATTAGTTAATAAAGTATTATGTGAAGAAATGTAAAAATAGTTCCCATAGTGTTATGTGGACCACGAAAGGCTTAATATAATTGTTTAGTTCTTGTCCTGCGTCTAGCAGTCGTTGGGGAACTGAAACAAATGTGTGCTAATTTGAAACTCATGATCTGGTTAACGTTCCCAATAGAGTTCTTGGACTCGATAAAGAGTTTAAATAAAGAAATGTCATACTAATTTCCACGATAATATTCTATCAACCTTTTCAACAAGTGCTCTATTATCGAAAACACCCTGTATATGCATGTTATTTGCTTTAGTTCTGTGTTGCTTCAGTATCATTTCATTAGTACATGCTACTTTGAGATACATCGTTTATAAGATCAGGTGGTCAAGACGAATGATATTTTTAAATATTTAGTTATGTCTTTCGTTTAAAATCTTTATACTTTATATTTTCTGTAAAAAATCACTGATTAGCAGTCTGTGCGTTTCCGTTTCCCGATTTTATATAATTTCCTGACAAATATTTTGATTGACCTATTTCAATCTCTCCCGAGCTACTACACGTTGCGGATATTAAAGAACACTGTGCAGGTAATTAATGACAATGTCATTTAATCCAATTGAAACCTCATATGGCCCAAATTGCGAGGAGAATCTGCCAGTAATTATACGCCGTTTGTAAGGTAGGGTCTCTTTTGTGTTGTAAACAAATACCTCCGTCGATTAACTTAACAAAGACGGTCTATCTGGTTCCAGCGTCTTATACGTTCCTTGGGAACTCAGCGATGTTCTAGTTGGGTAATTGTGATCGTTCCTGTTCGTTTCACTGCCCTCTAACGAAGTTAAACACTGTAGTTCTTTTTGTTGGTTTATTGATTCATTACCTTATGTTCAATTTCGAATTGCATTATTGTCAGCACGGACCAAAATCAAGCAAATAAATTCAATGAAAAAACAATATCAGTAGGTCATAAAAATAAGATTTTTTTTTTATTTTGATGATTCAGATAAACACATAATGCAGGAAACTGGAGTTTTATTCTCTTGAAAAATTGTTTCCCAGCCCCGAAATATGTCCATTTGTGAATAGACTCTTGTGAAACAAAATCGTAAAATATTCGTTTGTTTCGCCAACTAATTGCCTTAATTTTATGTAACAATTGGAGTCATATTAGAATTACTAAATTCGGCTATGACAAACCGTAAACAATTCAAACAGTTGTAACTATAAAGGACACGCATTTTGTCAAAGACAAATTCCAGAGTTGGCACCACGTTGAATCATTAATTACATTCATTATTTCTGTGTTCCGAGTTATACATATTATGCTTTATTTTTATGCATCGTTTACCAAGGTATTAACTATTCTAAAGGTTTTGATACGCAATCAAAATTGGCTCAAACGTAATAGTATATTGTAAAACTAATCTAGATAATTCTAAATATTGTACATGACCTCGCTGTGTTAATGTTAATTAATCTGCAAAAGTTGTTAAATCAGTGAATTTTAAGAGGGCGGTTGGTAAATAATTAACCAGACGGAGCGACTTGATAAAGCTGGTTACATTGTAACTTACAATAAACCGTTTTCTTTTCTATCCTAATTCCCACTTGACATTAATCTCACACCACTGCTGTCACCCTTTGCGTAACGTAATTGCCTATTCTCTCAGGATTGGAAGTTAATTTTCCTATGGTAATTGAAAACAAATATGTCATGCCTTATCCCATTATTCATATACTGTTTACATTTACCCAGCGCATTCTAAATTACATTATGATAGAGTAAAAGTGTGCTCAGAAATCAATTAATATATTTTATCATTCTTTTGCAGAACTCCAGAGCAATGTCCAAGTGTCGTATCACTCCTGGCAGAAAGCTACAATCCTCATGTCCGTTATGGCGCTGCTATGGCCCTCGGTATCGCCTGCGCTGGTACAGGTTTACGCGAAGCCATTGCCCTTTTAGAGCCCATGGTCATGTTTGATCCTGTCAACTTTGTTCGTCAAGGAGCCCTTATTGCTTCATCTATGATTCTCATACAGCAAACGGAACAAACCTGCCCAAAAGTGACCTTCTTTAGGCAGACCTATGCCCAGGTTATCTCCAACAAGCATGAGGATGTTATGGCCAAATTTGGAGCTATTTTGGCACAAGGTAAATATTAAATATTAGTAAAGTCAACACCTAGTACAATCCAGTAATATTATTTTACAGGTATTATTGATGCGGGTGGCAGGAACGTTACTTTATCCTTACAGTCAAGGACTGGTCACACCAATATGTTGGCGGTAGTTGGTACTTTAGTATTCACTCAGTATTGGTACTGGTTCCCTCTCTCTCACTGTTTAGCTTTGGCATTCACCCCCACATGTCTCATAGCTCTGAATGCTCAGCTGAAGGTACGCTTAATTCATATATTTTTATATTGTGTACTATGACGTCTTTCGTTTTACAGATGCCCAAACTGGAGCTGAAGTCAAACGCCAAGCCTAGTTTATATGCATATCCAGCTCCAATGGAGGAGAAAAAGCGAGAGGAGCGCGAAAAAGTTACTACCGCTGTTCTCAGTATTGCTGCAAGACAACGCAGGCGAGATCATGAACGGAAACATCGCGATGAGAAAATGGAAGTGGTATGTGACTGATTTGAAACTGTATTTAATTTTTTTAAATATTTTTTTTGTCCAGGATGAGGAAAAGGATGACAAGAAATCCGCTGATAAAGACGAAAAGGAAAAGAAGACTGATGATAAGAAGGAAGAAAAGAAATCAACCGAGGAGAAGAAGCCTGATGATAAGAAGCCAGGCACCTCCACCGCTGAAGACAAGAAAGACAAGAAGGATGAGAAAGAGGAGAAGAAGAAGGAACCTGAACCTAGCTTTGAAATTCTTCAGAATCCTGCTAGAATTTTGAGACAGCAATTAAAAGTGATCTCTATTAATGATAACAGCCAGTACGTACCAATGAAAGATGTTGGCATCGGAGGTATTATCATGGTACGCAACTTAAAACCTGGCGAGGAAGAACTTGTGGAACCAGTTGCAGGTATGAATATTAGCTTAAAAATTTAAACACTTCATAAAACTATAATGGATTTCTGTTACAGCTTTTGGACCAAAAGGCGAGGATGAGAAAGAACCTGAACCACCAGAGCCATTCGAATGGACCGAAGATTAAATACTATAATTAAGCTTATATCAATCTAAATGTTAATTATTTTCTTTTTTATTTAATATATTAGGCTCTGTCCATATAACGTAATTGTTTGCAGTAGATGATTTAATCACACGTATATCTGAAATGTAACTTGATGTTGTCAAATAAAGCAAACGTAACCAATTGTGAGTTTCAATTATATGCTATCTGAAGTTATTTTCAAGCAGCTCGTGATGTGATTTACATTTGGCTTGATGACGACACTTATCGAGAAACTCTAGCAGGTAAGATATTAATTTGCTATTTTTTTCTAACTAATGACATTTTCACTTTCACATATTTTATTATTTTTTAAATTTATTTATTTGTAACCCGAAAGAAAGAACATTTCAGAATATCACCAAAATAGTTGGCAAAACAAAAATTCCTTGTTCAATATTTATTAATAAATTTAAAAATATTATAATTTTTTAGAAGGCTTCAACTTCTTCAAAAAAAACGCAGCTTTATATGACGCGTTTCAATGAAACGTGATACACCAAATTTCCATGCGCATGGACTAGAAAAACAACAATTTATTTCTAGACATTTTAACACCTTGTATCACAAATAGTAATAGTGTGAGAAATTACTTTTATTTTGTGCTGTTCTATCAACTCTTTAAGACTTCCACCTTAAAAATGGAATGCGGTGTATAAATAAAAAGCGTTCTAGCTCCAAGCGATTCTAATTTCATTATCAAAAATAAAGAACAATCCTCTACGGCTTTATGCGACGTGATAAGCATGAATACATTTATCTATCAGTCATATGTATGCTGTCTATACATACTCAATTCATATAGCTGTATCTTATTTGTAGACCTGTAATGTAATTTTTGAACAACAGCCAATCCTCGAACCGTGTATAAAATAAATTTACGTTACTTTAATAAAAGTCGTAGGTTTTTCATTGTTTGAGTAGAACAATTGGCCACAATTCCACCAGGCCGGACATTTAATCGCACATTTGATGTTAACGGGTCACTGGATCATAGGTGCAGCGTTTCACAGTAAATTGCAGCTGCGTTGGTAAGTTTAATATATTGCAGATTATCGCGATATGTAAGTTTATCCAGCTGTTAATTTCTAAATTACCAACATCAGGGTGAAATAAGTTTGAAAATCTAGTTAAATTTTAAATGGCAGAGATGATCAAATGGTTCCTCCTAAGGTTCAGCATGTTTGAGTCCAAATTGGATTTATAATGTTAATTCTTATAGATTTGCGGCGGAAAATGCTTATTAATACTTTTCTCTAAATAAAACGAATAAGAAACATTTCAGCAGAATAAATTCAGTCACCTTTAATTATGGGATACGCGAGCCAAAGGTTAAAAAAATAAAACATTTAAAAAACTTAATTTTGGTAAAATGTTTGCATCTCTTGTACATGAGACCTTCATATTAGACGAATTTCACGTTTTTTGGACATGCTATACATCTTAAAGTAAAGAGCTACCATCCCAATTAATATGTAGTCCAGAATATTTATTTGCTTGTAATATCACAAAAAATTTCTATATTTTTTTTTTATAATTTTCGAAAAGGTTAGCATGTATTTAACGCCTAACTATGAAGTGTTAAATTAAAATATGATTTTAATTAGTCCGACTTATTTTGAGACTCTTATTATTTCCTGGAATACACCTACTTTAACGACGAACCAAATATTCATAATACACAATTTATTATAATTGTCTTCCTAAATATACAAATACAGACAAGTTGTAACCTCTACTCAAAGAAATTTCCATTTAACGGTGCTTGTATAATGAAGCTTTTGGTTAAAGATGAATCCGAATTAATATAATTTTCCGACTACAGCCAGTATTAACCGGTTCAAAGTAATTTACTTATTTAAATATTTACCATCAGTTGCGTTAGTAAGTAAGTTCACACTAAATTATTTGCTGAGAATTTGAAACTTAATTACACTGGCTTTAGCGTTTTAAATAAATAAAACCTGAATTAAATCTAAAATATTAAACCGATGCAATTTTGTTAATTAATAACCTATTAGTATACTATACTACTATTAAAGCTTTTGCTGTATAATTTAAAAAATTAATGTTTGATTCGAATAATTTTGATTTAAAAATATCTAATGAATTATTATACAAGACGTTTCTATTCGATTGAGTACCTCAAATTTAAGAGATAGTGGTTGTAGAGGATGTTATAATATCATTACAAGCTTTATTTACATTTGCAGAAAGGCGCTTCATTTCCAAATACAAAGTGTTATAATATCAATTATTGCTAGAAGTATCAAAACTTGTGTTCCAACTTTTTCCTCGATCAAAATCCTTTATATAATATTAGGTATATATTTAAGGAAGTATGAGTAGCCAAATATTGACAAAAAAACTTGCTGGCTGTCGTATGCTTTCGTTGACACCCTGTAGCCATTCAATCCACTTTTTTAACGTTGCATTTCAGTTTATTAATTATGTGACAATTAAGTTTTGACATCCGAAATTTCGTATTCTGTCTTCGTCAAGGATGAATTGATTTAAATTAATAAACTATTCTTTTACTTGGATATTTGAAAACTTGATTTGCGAAAATGTCTTGCTTTCAACATTTACGATGACCATACTTTCTTAAGGAGGCACTTTTCGAAATTTTTGCATGAATATTTTTCGTCTTGTTTTTGGTCGTAGAGTTATCCCCGACCGTTGGGGTTATACACATACAGTGGAAAAAAGTCTGGAATATCTCGCAAAATACGTTCTTCTCGAAAAAAACGTTCGAAGGGGTCAAAAGGTATTTTAAATTTGTCGTCTTTTGAAATACTTTAATTCTATGTACAGGTGCGTACGTTGAAGAGGCCAAAGGGGGCGCCATTTTTTTTAAATTGACAACCCCTATTTTTTGTTCAATATAATGGAAGAGCACATTTTTTTGAGTATTATAATATAAAAATTTTAACATGTTACAGAAACAAAATTTCGAAAAAAAAATTCAAATAAAGTTTTAAATGTGAAGATTGATTTATTTTAATATTGCCTAGAAGGCATTGAAACAATTGATTTAATGTCAGTTAACGTCAATTTTGCTGTCGGTAAATTTGATGCTTTTGAACACCTTATTAATTAATGTATTTATTTTGTTCCATTTTACTTATAAATAAATCAATCCTCACAATTAAACCTTTATTTGTACTTTTTTCGAAACTTTGTTTATGTAACATATTCAAATTTTTATACTACAATAATAAAAAAAATGTGCTCTTCCATTATATTGAACAAAAAATAGGGGTTGTCATTTAAAAAAGGCGCCTTGGCCTCTTCAATGTACGCCACTGTACATAGAATTAGAGTATTTCAAATGACGACAAATTTAAAATACCTTTTGACTTCTTCGAGCGTTTTTTTGGGAAAAACGCATTTTGCGAGATATTTCAGGTGTTCCAGACTTTTTTCCCCACTGTACAATGTACATACTTACTTGTTTTCATATGCATAAATTAAATACTTGATGTAGGTATCTTAAGTATTCATCCATATTGTTAGGCAATACCTAATTCACTTCTGAAGTGTCTCGTAATTCTTTAATTCATGAAAATTATAGTCTCATAAATTTTAATATCGTGTTTTATTTAAATTACAGTTTATTACTTATTCAATAGTTAAAGTTGTCAGTTGATTACTTATTTTATTTCAACACCAATCATTTTAACACAACTAATTGACGCCCCTGGTAATGTGTAATTAGTTATTAAAATCGCAGTTATAAAAAATACAGGGTGGTCCGAATTGTACCTTCGATAATTTGGGAATCATTAGAAAATGTGAAATTAATGTGTGCATATAAATATTGAAGTTACATTTTTTTTTGTATTTTTTTTTATATCTTTTGAAGTAAAAGGAATATTTTATTGAAATTTTGTGTATACATGTCGTGAATAAATACCACGTTCAATCATTACTTTGATTCTCCTACTTCAACTAGAGGCGTAACCACGGGGGTGTGAATCCCTTTGTTTAAAGAAAAAGGATACGCCTATGATCGAAATTATATTTTTTATTAATTTATTCAATAAAATTTAACTGTAAAACGATACGTTTTACGGAAAAACTAAAAGACAACTTTTTATGCGTAAACTGACTGTAGATTTCAAAAATGGAAAAAAATACATTTTCGATCAAAATGAAAATAATGATTAAACGTGGTACTTATTCAGGAACATATACACAAAATTTCAATAAAATAAAAAAAATGCAACTGCAATTTCCGAAACGGTTAAGTTTTCGATATTTATATCGAACTTATAAGTTTATTACGAAAACTCACATTAATTTCACATTTACGATTCGGACCACCTTGTATACGGTGTAACGAAGTGATTTTTTCCGTCAGGGATTGCCCGTTTTTTTGTAATATTTCCGTCACTTGGGTACACCCTGTAGCCTCTGTTAGTATTTAAGTCCTGTTTAGTTAAGCTAACTTCTAGTTGTAAAAGCCGCTGGTAACCAAGTAGTAAATTAATTGATTCATTTTCGATAATCCCCGGTATAACTAAAATCTGTGAAATATTATAAATATTGACCGAGTCGGAAATAAAAATCATTAGTAACTAAAACTGGTTAAAATATTAATCCGTGTCTGTTTTAATCCGTTTCGTTTTGCAATATAGTCTAGAAATTGCAAGCAACCCATTTCCGGTTATTGATGCTCCGAGTACTTGTTGCCAATTACATAATGCGCTCGAACTTGCTAAGTAACGGCTGTAGTACGAACCATAATTTTCAATTCAATCCGCAGCTTTAACGCACATCCGAGACACGTCACGACAGCAAGGAATAAAACTCGCTATTAGCATCCAAAAACTCTCTCTCTGATCCAGCAGTCAAACTGTCAACCTGTCCGCAACCAGCAGTACCGCCGTCTGAAGAATAACCGCTCCGTAAAATATTTTCTTTATCGAGAACAATCTTGTATGAACAATCCGCAGTAATCCAGCCGCCTTCAAATAAGCACAGATATTCCACGTTGATATCGTGTAAGTACCGACGTTTTGTAGAACTACTTAATTAAATCAGAATTCGAAGTTTCCGTTTATCCGCATTTAAGATATATCACACATCCACCGATTAAGCCTTACAGTGTTCTGTTCAGATGGTATGGCCTAGCCACCAGTGAATGTATATCAAAACGTGGATTTATCATACACAGGCAAAACAATTCGTTAACCTGCTCATGGTAGTTTTGTGGCCCCAGCGTATGATTTAAATCGTTATTTTCCGGTAAGGAAGGAAATAACTTCCTTGTTAGCATCTGTATTTGAGGCAGTAGGAATCCCCGTTTGTTAAGTAGTAACCGAAACTCAAACAAAAGGCATCTCTGTGGCTTATTAAACGCGCTCCGATATTTTGGTGTCTTACCGCGTGGGTATATCTCGATCCGTTCGCACCTCGAGTCCACCGCCGTCCGCAATTGTACATAACCGACAGCTAAGTAAATCGCTGCATTATCCTGTCTAGTTTTACCGTACTTATTCATGATTGTTTCTAATAAATAAATACGTTGGTATGATATGTAAAATTTACGAGTTATTATTTTCGTCGGTTTATTTCTAATTAACCCGTTTGAGAAATTGTCCAGTCCGAATGACAAGACAATCATCTTTCGACCCTCTGGACAGTAAGTCGTGTCTCCACTGTTAGCTACCCCGCATGATACAATAAATAAGAGATAAGATATCGCGCAGCTCATGACGTCAGTCGGTGAGCTAGGACGCCATTAAACGCCCGGCTGTCAGGAGTGTCAGGTAGAATAAAGAATTGTCAAGTTGTTGCGGATATTTTTGAGTTTAAAAGTTAAGAAATCGTCGAAAATGAGATGTGCTGTATACGATTGTGATGCTGATAATCAATCAAGAGATTCTACGCACGATATAAAGTTGTTTAGTTCCCTGAAAAACTGCAGGGTGTATGTCAGAAAAAATAGTATGTGTATCATCGTAGTAAAAGCATATTTCCGAACTCCGTGTTGCTTATGCCTCGATAAGCAATCTGCACGGTCGTCCGGGAATGTATTAAGTTTTTCCTGCTAAGCACACAATGTACTATTTAGCATCAATTCTCTTAGGAACTAGAAAATTTTTAGAGAAAGTTTATTTACAATTTTTACCTTAATTATTAACGTTTTTATATTTTTTTAACTTCCTACATATTAAAGGTAACATTTGACGTCAAAACTGGTTTTTCTTAGTATACTTACCTTTCGGCAAGAAACAATTTTTGAGAAATTAATTATAAATAAGTTTTCTATTATGCTGCATACTGTTTGACGATCGCACTGTATTTTTACGTAAAAACATTCTTCAAAATTCTTAAATATCAAATATATTGAATGTATATATGGTTAATTTATCCTTTATTACATTTGACTTGCCATTTTTGTAATTTCGAAAACTTCGAATAACAAGAACCCCAAAATTATTAATTTGTAGGGCCAGACATATTCAAAATTACAAATCGAAATACATGCCTACGAAAATATAAATTGGGAGTTAATTTCGTATTATTATACTTATATTCACGTATAATATAGAAATATCTGCATAAAATAAATCAAATGTAATAATCAGTGTTATCTCTGGGCTCTAATAAATTTAATCTAAAATGTAATAATTTAAATAGCCGTCATTAACTTAGTATTACACTATAAGCTCGAACCCATATTATGAATAAAAGCCATAACACAGAGTTCCTAACTAACAAAATTTGATATTAAATTCGAAACCGCGACATAGATTTTAAAAATTACTCACTGTGTGACGTCATGCGCAAACCGGACGAAATTTGAACGCTTTGATATCATATCTTGTGTAGTTGTATCATGGCTACCCCGTTAACGTTCTCACCCCGGTGAGCCAGGCAAGTGCTGTTCCTTGCACCTAAAAATAAGGAACTGGCGCCCGAGTTTCCGTCTAAGAAGTATTACGAAGCCAGAGAGTCCGGTTTGTAGCCAGTTACAAATAGTACAGGTTACCTCTAAGTAGACGCCATTACAACAGGGTGATTCATAAGGAATGGGTAATATTTTCCATGCAGGTTCTATAGCCTAAAATATTTTTTGCTTAATATTTGACCTCCATTTACTAGTAACTGTGAGAGATAAGTACATCCCTCTGGTGGTCAGTTGCTACTACCAGTCAAGACATCGAAGATGTCTAGTGACCGATAGCGGCTTGCCAAGCAAGCACCAAGAGCGGCGACCTCTAGCCCTGATGGACTAAAACATGCTTAATAAATAGGATTATATTCGATGTCTTGACTGGTAGTAGCAACTGACCACCAGAGGGATGTACTTATCTCTCACAGTTACTATGTGCTGGGTCTGCCATAGACCAGTTTGGTTTGCCTTTGTTATTTGTCTTTTCAGCTACCTGTGGCACACTGATGAGAACATAAAGAGTTCGAAACCGGTCTGTGTCTGGTGGAGAAAAGACAAATAACAAATTTGGCTACCAATTTTGGATTTATAGGTATAATTCAATGGGAGTCGGGGCCTTTGCCCGTCCAGTAGTTGTTTCCTATAATCCTATTTATTACTCCATTTACTAAGCAATCATATTCATATTTTTCTCTATAGAATCTGCAGGTAAAATATTACCCATTCCTTATGAATCACCCTGTATATTTTAACACCAAAAAGTACTTATTTTGAATCTACGACCAGCTCGAGAAAATACTGAGAGCAGTTCGCAATGACCTATATATAAAAAAATATATATTATATATAAATTATATAAATTAGGGACACAACCCAGTACAGAAATGAAGTAAACCTAACTTTCCACTCAATTTGACGTTAAATCATCGCCGTCAAATTACTAGGATAACGCTTCAAGTTTTATTATCCATCGTTGTTCATCTTATCGCGTGTTTGCGAAATGCTTGATTATTATTAACACCACGTTTAAGTGTGTTCAACCGAACTTCTAGCTAATGGATACATCAATATTATAGAACTAGTTTACACGTTGCCACATTCTCTACGGAAATAACACTTTCGGTGTATGAGCCAGTTCTCTACTTAGATCTAAACGGCGAATACTGTCGAATTAGAAGTAAAATATTGTTTCTAGAATGAATGGCGTACTTTTAGAGATTGTGGGTTTTGAAACAAAGGAATGGAAAATAATAATTTATGTAGAAGTAAACATTTATGTTTTCAATTTATGTTGTGGAACCCTTCTACATAATTCAGGTGCACCTCTTGGAAATACTGTGCTTTTCCCACTACTAGCCATCAGTTCAGGTGTTTGTTTTTAATTTTAAGTGGATTATTATTCAAAGGATGTAGATTAAAATTTACTGAACACTGCAAAGCACATAATCTCGATTCTATATACAATTTTAGGTTACTATTCCAGCCGTCCTAATACCAACATATAAGTATTTTACCGTATAGAAAATTTCGACGCATGCGAAATTTGCCAAATGTTTCTGAAAACTTGAATCAATTAAAATATCTTATTTTTGTCGATTTACTCATTTATATTATATACAGTATGTCTTCGGATTATTTTTACAAGAGGGAAAACTTCTTTATTTTTGATATTACGAAATATCTGATTCTTCACAAAAAGTTTTGCTTTGGTCATAAATAAAGATGCCAATTGACAGAAGTAAGATCTGATGTACAGGATGTCCAAAAAAATCAATAATGTGAAATAATACAAGAGTAAAGTACACTGATTTTTAGTTTTATACAAAAATGTCAAAGGAATAAAATATTTTGATTGTTTTAAAACTACCAAATTCGTGAGTAGACGTCGACGGACATTATTTTTAATTTTCACTCAAAAAATGGTGATCCATAACTTAGTGGGAACTTAGAGATTTTATACTATTAATACCTATGTAAGAAAGGTTTCATACATATTTTTTAATTTTGAGTAAGTTGCCATCTTGGCACCCAAAAATAGTCAAAAACATAACTTAATAACAAATCGAATACGGCAACGGTGCACATGCTGATATTAAAATAAATTTTAATAAGTTTATATATAGATATAGATTTGACAGCACTTCCAATATAATCAGCAGTAACCTAATTTATTTAATTTTAAGTGCTAATCATGAATGAATAACTTCTGAAAATGGTGTTGATTCTCCAATTTATATTACCAAATTGTTCCCTCCCAGTTTTCCAGCATACTGAAGGTAAAATTTTAATAATTTACCTTCGTTGAAATGACATGCATTTTCCCTTCAATATGCCTATTCCACCCAACACTTTACCTTGTTCCAAATCTACTCTAAGAACAAGAAAATACCGTAACTTTACTAGACTGCGACCTTTCTGATTGTTTGATTTAATTATCCTTATATTTGTTCTCTCGGGTCCTTAATTTCGTTCATTAGGGCGCATATTTACGTACCAAATAAAGCAAGATTTTCCTGTCAATACATTTTTATTCACAGTGTAACAATAACAAATATTTGCAAGTGTTTCAGAAGTTACAGGAGCTTTGAACACGCACATTAAATTTGATGTCTTTATCAAAAATATGTTTATTGTTCGTGCTCTTTTCTCCGCAGCTTTTGACTTGGTAATTCACTTTTAAACGACACCTACCGCGCTACGCAGGATTTACGTAGTGAATGTGTAAAAAGCATAAGGCGTAGATTATTTTGCTAAAATTTACACATTAAAATCTAGAAATATTGTGTAAGGGTGATATGACACAAACTTTATTTTACACAGCCACGTCTGAGCCAAGCCGTGTTTAAATTTTAATTCTAGCCTCTCGTTTGGATTTTCATATTGACGTAAATCCTCATTTGTGACATTTATTTTCAGCACTTTCATGACAAAGACTTATTTAACTTCAATCTCGCATTCTGGCTTCTTATATCGGTATTGGAGAATAATAGTTTTTAGAAGACCAGATTATACAATATGTTTTCTAAATCTGTAGGGTGCCTCAGGTTTTACTCGGGAAAATTTAATAGACGATAGATCTAATATCGATATAGATATGTCGGATCATAAAGTCCAAATATGTAATATACTTACGTGAAAAGATTTATCAAAATCGGCCAAATATTTAAAAAAAGGATTTTTTAAATTAACTTTAACACCCTCATAAGAACTTTTCTTTATATTTTTGCGAGATTTATCGCCTATTAAATTTTTCCGAGTAAAACTTGAGACACCCTGTATAAAAAAAAATCATATGAATATGTATTCAAAAACTCATCATTTCCGAGATACAAGGTATTAAATGTAATAATTCTTTTTTATGATATAACAACTTTAGTAATATTGAGTCTTCAAGTAAATATATTGAGAACAGTCTCCGTACATTTAGTGCATTTTGGGGTAAAATTATTTGAATCAGTATTAGTAAGAATTTTCAATTGCATTATTAGTGGCGTGAAACGTAATAGGACTGACCGACCTATCAGTTTATATCGAAATTTTCATGACCTAGTCCTGTTAACGAACGCAAGTAGTTTTAAGCAAAAAGATCCATTTTACTATAAGAAACAAACAAAAGATTTGTATGGTGTGTATGGAACATCAGGTTCCATATGCACCACTTTTTTTTATCAAAAATTATCACAGTTTTCACATCAGTTCCTAAACCCCAAAATCCTATTTTTGCCTGATATGCATGAAATATAAGATTTCGTGCATATCAGGATTTTTTATATTTTTAAAGTCGATTTTCAGTACACTTTCCAAAATTCCCTTATCCCCTATCTTTTAGGCCAAATATCCATGCATAGACAAACATAACCAGACACGAAGCAGCATGTAGAGACGACCAAGGATAGCAACTATCCTCCGCCAGTACCGAATCCTCCATGGACGGACTGCTTTTAATTATAATGATAATTATTGCTATAATGATTGTCATCCGAAGCCGGTCTAACAGATCACGAGCGAAGAATCCATATAGGCGCGAGAGTGAATCTACCGTAGATCCATAGGCTCTTGATCACGTTTCACCATAAACTGACCCACCTTCGTGGTTGCGTTGGTCTATTTGGAGAATATTACAATAAATTTTAAGTAAAGGTTTTTTACCTAATTCTTACATAAATCCCACTCACTAAATTGCCATTCACGTTCATGTAATACAATTCTCTTTCGGCAATCGATCACTCTCTTTTACGCGCGGCCGTCGTGGTCTTTGACCCTTTGGGGGGTATCGTGGCTATGATGGTAGACCTTGCTTGGTGAAGCTTTATATGTAGATCGATGATGAGTAATAAACTCTGGAACTATAACTGCCAACAACATTTCTGATCATAGTGCCGTTTATTGTGAGTTAAACATGTGTGTACCCCGTCCAGAACCAATATTTTTGACATATCGCAATTTTAAACTATTCTCTAAAAATGACTTTGAAAATGATTTAAAAAAAGTACAGTGGGAAAATATTTTATCTTTAAATAATATTGATGACAAAATTAAATTGTTAAATAGTTATGTTTTGGAACTATTTGATTAGCATGCGCCGTATACTACTTCACGTATATCAAAACTCTATGCTCCGTGGATTACGCCTAACATAAAGTTTATGATGAAACAAAGAGATAAAGCCCTTAGTAGGTAAGTATAATCGTACAAAATCCATAAATGACCGTTATTATTATAAACAACCATAACAAAGGAGAAAGCTGCTTATCTAACCTATCAGCAAAATAACATAAACAAAAAAGAATTGTGGAAATCCATACGGTATCTAAATATAAAACGAAGAACTGACCCTGATGATGTCAGTAACTACTTTTTATCAGTTTTTAGTCCTTCAAATAATTGCCCTGAAAGAACAAATTTTTATAAATCTAGGAAATATAATGACAGCTTATCATTTACATTTAAATTACAGTAGTTATTAAGCGTATACTTGCTACTTCTTCACCACCGTACTTGCGAGAAAAGATTGTGTTTAGACGTGATCTACATAGCATAAATACACGTCATGTTTATCAGATTTCCTTGCCCAGATTTTCCTCAGCTTTGTTTTCTAGATCATATACATACAATGCAGCTAAAATTTACAATAACTTAAATGATGATCTAAAAAACATCCCTTTAAACAACTTTCGTAAAAAAATTAAAAACTCCCTGTTGCTTGTGCAATAAAATCAATATTCATTCACGGTATGATCCACTAACTTTATATTAACTTTATTATTAGGTATTATTTATTAGCTAAATCTGTTTTTTTTTCTTTCTTTCTTCCATTAAAATATTATTTTACCATCATATTTTTAAGATAACTTCATTTGTGCATAAATCTACTCATTATAAATTGTTAATATCTGCCAGGGTTAAGTAGAGTAGCTCCGGCTAGACTTCGCCCTTGTGTTTTTTTTTTAGTATTGTATATTGCAATGCTTCCAAATAAAGGCAGTTTATTATTATTATTATTAATATTATTCAATATATCTGCATATATTCATTATTTCTTCTTTTATTGCATTCTAGTGGTAATTAAGTACTTACTTGTGTTGACCATCTGGTTAACGACCCTCGCATTGTGCGACAGTGACCCTTCGGCTGAGGCCAAAGAAGAGTGAATTGTGTATTGTGCAGTGTCTTTATAGTGTTGTATCTTTAGTTCAGCATATAGCGACACCTGTATACGAGAGAACATTCATTGTCGACGGCTACCGTTAATCTATGGATAGGGTATATCGATATATTAAAAGCTTGTCCCGACCTGAGTTGAAGTCAACGGTCAAAAGCTGGTTCAGAGGTTGCATAGCGGCTGCTTGACTTAGTACGGATTCGGTCGTTTTTTCGACCAAACTTTTAGGAGAGCTATAGAACCAACCTTCCTCTCGAATCCCTGAAAATTTCATTGCTTAATATCCATCCGCAGACGAGCTCGGATAATCGAAAAACTATTATAACCCATTTTTTTTACATTTTCGATAACTTTTTTCATCCCTTTAGCAACGAGATAGTCAGTAGCAATAGAATTTGCTAGGTTTAATAGCTTGGGGTTTAATACTTTTGGGTTTAGGGCTTGGTGATAAGTGCTGGAGGTTTTTTATAGCTGCAGTCCACTGCGCAACCCTCAATTTATGTGATTTTTTTCGGAAACTTCTTACAGTTTTTCGATTTTTCCAGACCCTCCAAAAAAATCGTGATTATTTTCACGTTAATCGAGATACGTATGTCCCTATAGAAATCGATATTACTTTCCAGGTACAGATCGAACCACATCGACAATTTTTGCCGTCTCTCTATATGATGGTCAATGAAATTGTCAAGTTTTAACACGCTTTTATTAGCTTCACCTGTATGTTTGTATGTTTGTTTGTATGTAACGGAATCTTTCAACGAGATTTTCACCCACTTCAAAAAGTCAGATTAAACTGAAACTCTGCACACTTATCAAGGATCGATGACAATACAATAATTTGATTTCAAAAATATAAAAAAAAATTTGATTTCAAAAATTTCAAAAAAAATTTGAATTCAATTAAAAATTTTGAAAAATATTTGGATTCAAAATTTTGAAAAAAAAAAATTTGGGTTAAGTAAAAAATTTTGAAAAAAATTTAAATTAAAATATTTCGAAAAAAATTTGGAAACAAAAATT
Source organism: Rhagium mordax (assembly GCA_963680705.1). Lineage (NCBI taxonomy): Eukaryota > Metazoa > Arthropoda > Insecta > Coleoptera > Cerambycidae > Rhagium > Rhagium mordax. The sequence continues at coordinate 77,213,846 of OY796658.1, read as the reverse complement.
TTATGAAAAATTTGTCTTCAAAAATTAAAAAAAATTTGAAATCAAAAATTTTGCAGCATCGAAATTTTTATTTTCTATTGCGCAGTATTAAAGTTGCGTTTTGCCAAATTCATCTTTACAATTAGTATTTAACAGCTCTCTTTAACACGGTTCTATATTAGCTTCACCTGTATGTTTGTTTGTAACGGGATCTTCGAACGAGATTTTCACCCACTTTAAAACATCAGATTAAACTGAAACTTTGCATCCTTATCAAGAACCGATAACTAGGACAAAGTTGTCAAATTATTGTATTGTTATCGGTCCTCACCAGGATCTTCAGGATAAAATAAAATATAGTTTAAAAAAACTTAAAAACACGCTTTTATAACAAACCGAACTAAAAAGTAAAAAATAAATTATAGTTTAAAAACACTAAAAAAACACGCTTTAAAGGGAAACCGAACTAAAAAGTAAAAAATAATGTTTATCTATTAAGATTTTGTTCAACAGTGATAAATATTCCACTAACTCAATTTTATTGTAAAAAAGCGTGGGGTGCTAACTCTACTTTAATCAATAGCTACCAATGTAATATCTATAATAATTTATATCATGCACCCCACGCTTTTTACAATAAAATTATTTTTGTCAATCACTTTATTCTTTTTTTAAACTTAGTAAAAAGCATTTAATTGTATTGAGTTAGTGGAATACTTATCACTGTTGAACAAAATCTTAATAGATAAACATTATTTTTTAGTTTTTAGTTCGGTTTTCTTTTAAAGCGTGTTTTTTTGGTTTTTTTAAACTATAATTTTTACTTTTTCTTTGTATTTCTGGCCATATTCGAATTCAGTACACCCAAAAACATTAGAAAATGGTGGCCATTTAGGTTCCGCAGGCAGGCCAATTTTTCGACTTTTTTAACATTCTACATTGAACTGTACCAAAATAAGTGTTAGAGAACAAAAGAGAAGGTATCTTTAATAAAAAATTGGTTCTGAAGAGACTTGCAACAAGCAACAAGTAAATTCTGCAAACATACAATTAGTTTATTGAACCAAAGGCGATGTAGCTCTATTTATTACTTGTCCTTCTTTACAAAAACTGAATATTTAATGACTCGAAACAATCAGAAAAAACTAAGAACATCATTAATGTGCAACAATTGTATAAAAATTCAATAAATCGATTGCAGGCGAGGAATATAACTGTCATCATAAGTAACTACTGACATTGAGTAGTTATTTTAGTAAGCATGAAAAGGAATTAATAATTCTTTGATGTAATGAGCAATATTTTATTTATGATTCAGACGATAAAAAATTAACTGTAGATTCAACTAGTGGTATACCAAAATTTCACTCTCAGTATAGATTAAGCAGATTTTAAGAAGATTACATAACGTGCCTGAGGTAATCTACAAGTTAAAAATGTTTAATTTTCCACTTTTCAATCTTCTCCATGATAACGCTTTATTTATTTCTATATAAAAAAGAACCTAATTGGTATTCCAGCCATTTTCAGTTGAATATCATCGTGAGATTTAAAAAATGTAACTGAAAACCCGCGTAAAACCTCTAGAATATATTCACTTGCACCCTTAGGCACGATTTGCAAGTTTAAAGTATAAGTGATCTCGATTGTATCATTGAAGTACGCTGCGCTGCTTGTAAGGTATTTTCGCTCCTTCATTCCACTTGATTTAAGCTCTGTTTTTCATTAAATAAAAATGAGGGATCAGAGTTCTGCCTCTTGCGTCCTGACGTACTAAAAGCTGCAATAATTGAATGGGATTACGTTTTTAATCAGTTAGTAGCGGTTCGGTTGTGGAATTCTTATCAGAATTAATAACTTAAGAGCTGGAATTTTTAGAAGATGTCCGCAAGTTGAAGGGCTTTATATAGCTGAGCCTCATTAATATAAGATAAATCGTATAGCTTCAAAAAACTGGTATGAAATAAATGCAAAACTTGCTCTGCAGATAATAATTACCAATGATAATTGATAAATATTAATTTATCCACTTGCTATTTGCTGCAATAGTTAACTTGAATAGAGAACCTAAACTTTAATTTAAAAAAAAAAGAAAAGGATGCTCCAGGACGGAAGTGGCGCACCGGCCAACCACCCTTTCAAATCGGTCGTCGGGGTAGTTTGCACAAGATAGCGTTAAGGCGACCGATATATTTAAAACTAATATATGTATATTTCTCTTAGATTTCTCTGTATTTCCTATAAATTTAATTTGGTTGTTTTACGACGGGAAAAAGCAGCGAAAAATGTCCGATAATTAACTTAATAACCTACCATAATTAATTATTATGCGCAGGATTTGATTAGGGCGACCGCCTGATTGTTCTCTACTATGTTTACTTGCCAATTTGCTACTTATTTTGAGGGTGTGAGAAAATGAATTGGTGTTACGAGAATAGACCAAAGACGAATTCGCACGATATTATATTATTATTTATAAAAATAAATAAAAATAAAAGAAAATACACAAACACATACAGGGTGTCAGTGGATTGTGAACACCAAAACACACAATTTTTCCTTAAGTACGGTCTTATCGTATATAAGATTTACTTAAAGAATCGAACGCGAGCCTTTCTCTTCGACATAAAATATAAGAAGGTATTGGTTTGGAAATACGTCAAACACTAAATTATTACAAAATTATAATTTTTTTATAAAATCTGTATATACCGGGTGTAAACGATTAGTGGGTCACCCCTGTTACTTCCTCGTTTATAAAGATATCGAGATAAAATTTTGTATCGTGAAATTAGTTAAGATTTACAACTTTTTGAGACCTATCCGCCATATTTGTCACTTCCGGTTTCACCGGAAATGGCCCCAATAGTCGTTTCTAAATGGATCACCCTGTATGTTTTTACATTTGGATACATTTATACTATTTTGAACAATTTATGCAGGGTTCCACGAAAAATAATTCGAATTTTAGTTGTCAATCTAGATGGCTGCGAATTTGTTAAAATTATTTTTCCAATGTAATTCATATAAAAAAATACGAAAACGTCAATATGTCCAATAATACATTATACAGGGTGCTCTAAACTCATTAATATCACATTTTACCTAATTTCACCATAAAAAATTTTATCCTGATATCTTTAAAAACGAGGAAGTTACAGGGGTGGCCCACTATTTGTTTACACCCGCCATGAATGTTAAAAAAATATTAAGTAAGCCTTAAACCAGTGTCATAGTGCTCGATGGATAAGTAAAAAAAATTGTCGCCGAGTCTTATAGGCGGAATGGAATTGTAATAGTAACCACTATTTGTATTTTTCACTGCAGCAACATTCTATGTGTCTTTGACTAGGTTCTAACAACTCAAATTACTCGAATCGCCATAAAATATCGAACAATAAAAAATAGTCTTGCATATCGTACGTTTACAATGAAGTTGATGAATATTTTCTAAAAGTTATTTATGAATGCATGAATTTATTAATCAAATTGAAAAATCCAAAATTTGAACACGAACAGGGGATACATCTTGATGCAGCAAATATTTTGATAAAAGGAAATGGACAGTAAGAAGAAAAAATTAAGAATCGTCAATAATATTATTAAACGAAGTTAAATGCGTGGCAAATTGTTCTGAATGTATTAGAGGAGGCCAAGTTTTGCACTGTGAACAGAAATAATATCGCCAATTAGATATTTCCTGTTTTACATTTAAAAAAATATATATATTGATACCGGTCAAAAAATAAAGATGCAAGAATTTGTATGTTTGATTTTGATGAAACTTTAGTGGTTTTTCGTGATAAAAAATGTATCGGTTTATATTTTATTTTAAAACTAAATTAATGTCACATACAGATCAGCCAAAAATAAAAAAAGTTGCGGGCTTGTTTTACATTTAAGTGATTTAAGTTCTTCTAAAGTTTATTTCAAACAATATCATACTTTTCCTGTATTCTACAATCTCAGGAATAAAAAGGGAACATTACTTGTCTATAAATATCCTCGTTTCCATGAAACGTTCACAGTATCCTCATCCTCTTTAAACTTAAGCATCGTTTTATAAAAAATCACTCAGGAATTTGGACGCCTTCATTTCAAGGCTTTAATCGAAAATTTGCTGAAATGATCGACACCTTAGAATCTGAATTACCCTCACGGAAATTTTCTAAAATATTTTCAAATATAAATTTCTTTGATATTCATGCCGAAAGTTTTAATTAAAACGTACGTAAAACAATCCCTATGGATTAAAAACAACGTGTTTTTGATTAGTTACATTCTTGGTGTAATATGTCATTTTGTGTCCTACTGAGCAGTAAAGCAACTAATTAAAGATTTACGATTTTTAATCCATAGCTTAACAGTGATTCTTTTTATCTCTCTGTAGTTGGGTTTAATATATAATTCGCTGAAACTCACTTGCCGATATCCCCAACACAAAACAGGACTACAACTGAGAGAGGCATTGAAAAACGACTGGAGCAAGATGAATAACCCCAAATTGTATTTTCTAACGAGTCACGTTTCGCCTTTTCCAATATGTTACTTATATTTGGTTTAAGCAACTTTTTGCCTTTATTTTTCTTTGTTTCTTTGTATTGCCCGTATTAATAGAATCATAAAACAAAAACTAGGGACGCTATTTTTATACCAAACAGCACGCCGTGAGAATGCAGCAAAGGAAATAAAGGGGAGCACTGATTTTAAAGATGAGTGTACGATATTATAGCTTTTATTATAAAATAGAACTTATGCTGCACCGGATATCGTCAGAAAGGAAGGCCTTATTAAATTTGTGTCGCTTTGTAATTAGGTTATATTTACGGAATAGCATCATTCACGCTTTAAATTTATGGCTACATTCTTTTTAAAAAGTTACTAGCAGTTCTCTTAGATTGCAGCATATCTATACCTGAATTTTTTTATGTTTCTAACAAAACTTTTGCTATTTTGGTGATATTTAGTGGTCACTCACTGGTTGCCATTTAATTAAACTTGAAATTTAAAAAAATCGGAAATAATTTGTTTGCTTTTTCCAAGTTGTAGAAAAACAATCGAATTATTTTAGCATTTTCTCAGCCTCCTGCTAAGTTATTACTGTCTGACCATCTTGTAATTAATTATACAACTTATTGTGCAATTAATATAATTATGAATTTTAACTGAAATATTGACGTATTTTGTATCACTGTTTTATAAAAATAATTTTTTTTTTTAGCTTCCACTACTCCTGTGAAAGATGGACTACAATTTTTTTCAGTTAATAAAAAATATTTTAAATGCCGATATTACAGAAATTTATAAAAAAACTGAAGAATTCATGTCATGCATAGGAAATTCAGAATATTTATTGTCAAATGAAGGGAAACAATATTTATCTAAATTGGTTCATAAATTGAAAGGAAGGTGGGACCAATGTAGCAGAGTAGAGGAAACTTTTTTGAAAAAAAATAAAACTTGTCTGCAGAAATGTTTGGAACTGAAAAAAAAAGACAATTTAGAAGAAAAAAAAACTATGACAGGAGGCCATCACTAGATTTCTCATATTCTTCTCAAAGAAGTAAACGCAGGAAAACTGACTCCTTAGGCGAAGAATCTTCTGATATACTTGCTTGTACAGGGATATCCAATGAAAATGACCACTCCTAATAACTTCTTTATTTTTGATGCTATAAGCATTTAGAATATGTATTCAGAAAAATAAATGAAAGGCGTTTAGAGGAGATATGGTTTTCACTTGCATTTTTTCAAATGGAACACCCCATTTTTTTGCATTTTTGAAATCAAGGTACTTTTCTTATTTCGAATATATAGATATATATCATATTATCTTTTAGGGTTTTCTAATTATTGTAATTTTTGTGGCCCGAAAACAACAAGGAAATAAAATAACAACATATTATTTTCATTTTTAGAATGCATTAGTCTTGGCTAATTTAGATATTAATTACAACTATAAATAAAAGTAATTAAAACTATCCTACACAAACTGTTCAAAATGACGCCCTTCATGTTCGATACAAAGCCGATACCTTATTCGAAATGAGAAAAGTACCTTGATTTCAAAAATGCAAAAAAAATGGGGTGCTCCATTTGAAAAAATGGAAAAAATCTCCTTTAAACGACTTTCATTTATTTTTCTGAATATATATTATAAATGCTTTCAATAAACCCTACAACTTTTATAGAAAAATTTTTTTTATAGCATCAAAAATAAAGAAGTTATTAGGGGTGGTCATTTTCGTTGGATATCCCTGTACAACACAAATGAAATTACGATCAGAAGGAAAAACAGATGCTGCAAAAGTATTGCAAGATATGACAGAAGGAAGTCCTACTAAACCCATGAGATACCGGAAATCTTTGGAGTTAATAAATACAAACTTGTTTTTTTCGGCTGATGAAGCTCTATCATTATTTGTTGAATTAGGTTTATTCCGAAATAAATATCAGCAGCTACGTAATGCTTGCTTATAAAAAAGATCAAAGCTTATTCCATCATATAAAGAGGTACGAAAAAAAAATGTTATCCTTAGGAAGGTTTTCTTATTGATGAAGATGAAGCAGAAATCGAATTGCAAGCTTTGATGGATCATATTGTGCTTTATCAGATGGAAGTTGTGAAATCTTTATCTGACAAAATATTGGATAATTTGACTCTGATTGGTAAGTGGGGCTGCTTCAGGGCATAGTGAATACAAGCAAAAGTTCAAGGATGAAAGTCAGAGTGATGAAAATATTTTTTTCACGTCTTTTGTACCATTGCAACTTGTACATGTGGACACATTAACGAATGAAACTACAATAGTTTAGAAAAATCCATTCATCAACACGATTTTACAGGCCCATTAAAATTTAATATCACCAAGAAACCGTTGATTTAACAAAAAAAGTACCAGATAATATTCAAGAACAAATAAATAAATTAAATCCATTTGAAGATGTTGGAAAATAATTATCTGTCGAATATAAATTATTTTTAACAATGACAGATGGAAGTGTACAATGCATTGACAGATACAGCATTTGCAATCGTTGTTACCTGTGCCATAATACATCAAAAGATAGAATTTTAAAGCAGCCAATTTTTTAAGCTAACTGGAAATTCGGTCTATCCACTTTGCACTGTTGAATTCGGTGCTTCTAATTTTTGTTACCCTTGTCGTATAAATTAGATTTTCAGAAATGGCAGGCTCATACAGAAGTTCAAAAAAAAAAATCAATCATTAAAAGAAAAGAACAAATACAAAAAGGATTTAAAAAAGCATTTGAATTAAATATTAACAAACCGAAAACTGGGAGTAGAACAACGAATGTTGGATATTGCAAGAAACGTTTTTCTCAGATTTTTTAGTTACATCTGATCCGTATGTTTCTAGTTGCCGAAAATTGCCTGCTAAACAGTTGAAATCATTGTCAGCAGAAGTTATCTTTTTGTTATCACCTCCATCTGTACCAACAAATATTTATAAAGTAGAAGAAATCGTTGTGAGTAGCTCTGCTTCTGAGTCAAGTACAGATGCTAGTGAATCTGGCGATGAAGATGATACTATTTTATTAAAATACAATTAATTGTCTTTTGTAAAACTATATTAGGAATACAAGACATTACTATGTAACGTTTGAATAAATATTTGCAAATATATTAAAAAATATTTCATTTTTCATTTTTATCTCACTTGTTTCATTTCATCAGCAAAATTAAATTGGGAAAGTGGAAACTAATATGCGATTCTAAAAGATAATTCGTAATATTGTGACGACTTCTACTTACGTAACCTATAATGTTTGTAACTGGCTACTTACAAACAGAACTTTCTGGCTTTGTAACACTTTTTAGACGGAAACTCGGGCGCCAGTTCCTTAATTTTCAGCTGGACTTGGACAATGTCTCAAACGGGTTAATTAGAAATAAACGACTGAAATAATAACTCGCGAATTTTACCTATGTATAACAACGTATTTATTTATTAGAAGAGTAATGGATAAATAAATAATCAGGATATTTCAGCGACTTTGCAGTCGAGTGTGTACAAATTTGATAACGCTAATAAATATGCGGGCTGGTAATCAAGAGTATATACGTGTGAATATGATTTTATTTCGAACGGCGGTGAGGTTTGATAACCGGTCTCTGTTTTCGCGGCTGAAACGATTTCGGACGACAAGAAAACGGAATTTCCAACAGGATATAGTATGAACGGCAGGCAGTCGGTTAGCTATAGATATTCTTGTTTACACAGAGGGTTTTACAATACGGCGAACTACTGCCACAAACGTAGAGCTATTTAACAAGGACTATTTTTCGTAAGTTAAGTTCTCCGGTAGAACTTTATGCAATAAAGCCTTAAAGATTGCCCGAGCGAGCAAATCTAACCAGCCGATCCATATTTTATGAAACAAAAGACCAACGGAGGAATTACTAATTAGCTCTAGTTTGATTTAGTAGTATAATACAGCGGTACTCACGAACAATAAGATCTCTTAAATCTATAAACTGAAGGCGGTACGGGCGGATAGTAGCGGACCACGGTGTATTCCTACCAATATTATTTTCAAGAAAATTATTACGAAGTCGGCGGTTACCGACGGAAGTGAAAACGGTGACGAGGCGTCAGGTGTGATTGATGCGGACTGCTTCGGATTGATCTTGGACTGATCTGGACTGGACTGATCTCCGGCGTACTGGCTTGAAACGAAGGACTCGTACTCACAACGTTACTTACGGAGGGCGAGCGTATTATGTAATTAGCAACATTGACTCGGAGCATCAATAACAGGAAATGGGTTGCTTGCAATTTCTAGACTATATTGCAAAAAGAAACGGATTAAAACGGACACGGATTAATATTTTAACCGGTCTTAGTAACTACTGATTTTTGTTTCCGACTCGGTCATTATTTATAATAATTCACGGATTTTAATTATTCGGGGGATTACCGAAAATTAATCAATTAATTATTTAACTGCTTGTTTACCAGCGGGTTTTTTACAATTCAGTACTCACTTAACTAAAACAAGACTTACTCACTAAAAAGCGGCGGCAGGGTGTACCCACCATATTGGGTCCGTCATTTTGAAAATCTTAATTCTGATAACATATTTGTAATCAGCGACCCCGAATAAGAGATTTGAGATCATTTACAATACTTCGACTTTTGGCCAGCTTTTTTGGATTTGACCCCACTGCGATGTGTGAGGACTTGCCATGACGCACGTCACTATTAAGTATGAATTTCAACGACAAATCGTTTAGGGAATTCGCTGGAGATGAAACGTTGAATTTCATTGTAGTTCTTAGACTAGGTGAGAAAATAAAGTATTACGTTTTACGCCACATATATTTAAATTCACCACTTAAAAGAAAAATTACGACTCTTTATATTGGAGCAAAATGCGTGCCTGTGATGGAGATTCCTGTATGTTCAAATATTTCAATAGTTATTATACAGTCAATACAACTGGGTAAACCACATTTAAAAAGAAATTAATTACTTATTGTAAACATCTGGGTCAATATGCAACACTTGACTTTATAAATTTATATCTTGGATGTTTCCTTGAATGTAATGTCTATGAGCGATTTGACAAGTTTTGCAAGCTTCCAGCTTTTGTAATGCACCATCGGGATTGCTGCTACTTGACCCTGTGGGTTAACCCTGGGGATTCTTTAGTGGTAATTTCGATGGCGCTTCGGTTAATGTATTTATGACCGCAGTGTTTGTACCTTTTCATTATGTTAGTCCGCGTTTAGTTTGCATACACTTGTCACAAACTGGTTGGCAATATGTGTTTATCTGGATTTTCCTATTGATGCATGGACGGATAATCACAACGTCGATAACTAAGGAACAGTTGCTCTGTCGATATGTATGCACTTATCAGTCGTCCGGGGCTGGTCATACGGCGGCACAGACAAGATAGGTTTCTTTTTAGTTTATTTGCACTCAGTACTCAGTCCAGGTCGTTTCTATATTTTTAATTTGTGACAGTTGTCTTTAAAAGAAAATAAATCTGTCTAGAGTCTTCATTAACAGTTCTCTTCCAGATATATATTTTTCTCCTCATTCAGTTTCTTTCTAGAAGGCTTGATTTAACATGACATAAATTTGTAAATGCACATTTCTCTTTCCTTAAGTGATATTAGAGATTAGATTATTAATTATTACCGTTGCACTTTTCATGCTACATACATTAACCTTCAGTTGTCCTACTTCTAAAATTAAAGTACAAATGTTAATCCATGCCTCATTAGATATCCTATCGTAAAAATTTTACGGAGAAAATGAGACATGTTCAAATCAACGACTGTTTAATGTTCTTTTAATTGATGGCAAATTTGTAAGTAACAATAAATGGAAGCACCACACTATCAGGAATTAAATCGCTTAATTAATGCTAATCTATGTGGTATAATCACATTACGGTTTTATAGCCAGAGGCTTATTGCAAAATTTAGTATTCCCTGAGGTCAGCCTACATTGTAGGTGGCATTTACAATGTTTCGCTCTAAACAGCTATATTTCTAAATCCGATGCTAGCGTGTAGTCCGGAAATAGCTGCAAGATGTGCAAGTTATGGTAAAGAAATCGATTAAGGTGATAGAGGGGGATTAACAGCTTGAAGCAGAAGTCGTTCTGTATAATACGCTCGTTTCAAGTTTCACCGAAAGTTAGTGGTGTAATTTGAAGTACAATATGCGAGTTGTTAGCATTTTAAACATTTTGTAATACAATCCGTAGCCAGAGTTACATTGTGATAATTAGTTTAGAGAATTTGATTATCTGAAATAGTTTTTCATAGAGTTAACAAATACGCTACATGGTAATTGTTTATGATAACATAAGGGGTGTTTGAAAATCTCTCTCCAACTGATGAAAGCAAAGCAAGTTTTTTGTAAGAAGTTTCTACCACTATTATTACAAGTTAAATAATTTTTTACACACCGATAGTATGTGTGCTTAAGGCCATTAATCTTATTAACTGTAACTGAAGATCATTATGATTAATTGTAGAATATCTATCTATTTCATTCCAAAAATATTAACACTCGAGCGCGTAAGTGAACCTAAGCTGTAATTAATTTTCTTCATCAAGTACTACGCAAAATGTCCTATTTAGTTAGAATAATTATTATGATGTGTGTTCCGGCATAATTCATGACAGTCACATTATAATCCGTAGATTTTACAAGAAATCACAATGAGGGAATTGGATTAGTCTTAAATTGCTCGTCTGTGTCGTGATCCCACCTATTTATCTTGAGGATGTTTTGGAGGATAGAAAGCACTCACTGATAAATCTCATATTATGCGCAAGGGCGGATGCTGACATTTCCGTAACAACACACGTAGTCAGTTTATTTTTGAGTAAGTCATTTCGTTTGTAAGTTTTTCCTTTATATTAGTTGATTTTATGGACATATCGTTTATTAATATACATAGATACAAATAAAGAAGTCATCAAGTCAGTAATTATCGGCACGTGTCCCGATTCCACAATCATTACTCAATTAGTATTATAAAAAGTGGAAAAACCAACATTAATGTATTTGTAGCATACCTGAAATTATTTGTTACTTCTGTTTAATTTATTTATTGAATTTCATCTATTTCTGCTATTGAGGCTAGGTAACAAATTATCTAACCTCTTTGACGGAGAATAAGAATTTTTTATTTGTCAAACATCTAATCGACAAAGACCTAACTGCTTTACATCATCTCCAAAGAATGGTATACCAACTCCATAGCTTTCGTCCAAAGTTACATAGCTTCCTACCCACTGATATAGAACTAGCTAGTAGATGAGAAGAAGTTGCTGCGTTCCTTTCATTATTTGAAATTTTTTACTTAAGAAATCTACGACAAGACGATTAGCACTAAAAAGAACCTGGATATTTATGGAAAAGCTCAACTGGTTGAAGCCAACAACCAAGTAATAAATGTTAGTTAAGCTGCAAAGATAACAATAAAGGCAAACACTACTCATATTATGTAAAACTTAATAACCACTATAATAATACGTATACAATAAGGAATCTCACACCGTGAATTTAATGTAGAACTGTTATAATTATGTTTCACTACTAGAAATATAACATAATAAGAGATAGAGTGCTTTCATTTATTTTGAGACCTGTATAAACATCTCTATACCATTTCAACAACGTGCATGTAGTTTGCTTTCCAAGCACTAACGTTTATTAAATTCTGGAGCTTTGAGGACCAAAAAATCAAATTTACAACAGTCCTACATCACGTTAATGGTTCCATAAACGTTAGCCAGATTAATTCGCTTAGTGGACTCACAGGCCGAAGCGGTTAATTTGGTCAATTACACTTAACAAATGGCGGTGTGAATTGACCAATAAAATTGTAAACGTTCATTTTATTTAAATACTCGCTGTAGAAGTGGACGTAAAAAATAGCAGCCCAATGCATACATGGAACCGACATTCGTGATTCAGGTGCTTGGTTAAATTTCGCCGATTTGCATATTCTGTTCATATTTCCAAAGTGCTGTGTAGGTTTTGCTTCTGCATCACATGATTTTAACTACATTTTCGCCAACTTTCTCAAAGGTGCTACTATTTGGATTACACACTAATTAACCAAATGTCTGTCTATCTGAACACAAATGTCAATGTTTTACTTCCTGGCAAATTATGAAATGATTGACGCCAGTACTCTACTAAATAGTAATGGACAATGAGCAAAAAACTACTTTCGGTTCATCTGTCGAATGAGAAGTAGTGAAGTACATTGAGAAAAGTAAGGAAGCATTCTAGAATACTGATTTTCGATTAGATTCAGATTAACACATACTCTTGATGTAGCTCAATCTTAGGTCAAAAGTAATCTTTAATTTAGATTTCTTTATTATTCAAATAATCGATCCTTAAAAATCAATAATAATTAAGCTTAATTTCACAGTTATTTCTTCCTTGTGTTTCTTGTGTGAGTCGGCCTAAAAAGATATTTTCTACCCAGTAACATCAGTTGCATCTTTGTCGCCGTGTCCTGTTTATCGTGATCGTCTTCGTCATCGTTGTTGGCGGTATGGATGTTGACGTCATTAAAATAGTACCTGTCACTGCAAACTGTCGTGCAATTAATTCCAGCTTTCCTGCATCCACACAATATTGCATCACAGCCAGACTTGCATTTATAGAATATCAGGCTCAATGTAGCTTCGGAAGCGACTCCATCCACCTTTGTGACAATTGTGACCGGACATAAATAACACTGATAATTTAATATTTGTCATGGATTTTGTGAAACAATTACTTACTACATTTACCGCTAAGTTTTCATATAGGACTAAAAAGATAAATTGTCCCTAAAGGGTAAAATTGCCATTGGTCTTCATCAATTGTTTTATTAAATAATAGTTAAGTAACCGTGTTAGAAGTTGCAAACTATTATAAAGTAGTTTCTACATTAGTTTCTGCTGTAACTATGTTCAATGTTATCTGGAAAACTGTTAAAGAAAGTGGACAAAATTAGATCCAAACCATTAAGGCATAGAAGAAAGATTAATTAGCCCTTGTGGTACTCTAATATTAAGCAGCAACTCTTTAATACTTTCCCACTGTTTCGCAATCATTATTTAGTAGAGGTTGTCGTCAGTAATTTCATAGTTTGCCAGGAAGTAAAACATTGACTTTTGTTTTGTGTGTGATACAAACAGTAACGCCCTTGAAGAAGCTGACGAAAATATAATTAAAATTATGTAATCCAGAAGCAAAAACTACACAGCACTTTGGAAATATGAAGAGAATATGCGAATTGGCGAAATTTCACCAAGCATCTGAATCACGAATGACGTTCCATGTATGCATTGGGTAACAATACAATACTAAAATCTCGAAACCTGTTCGTTTGCGCCTTTTGTTAAATCTTAAGACAACGCTTAAGACTTCTATTATATTCAAGTTGTGCAAAAGGCGAATAAAAACTTTTTATGGAAAATTTTGTGCTTTTCAATTTTTGTTGACACTGTTTTCTATAGTCAATATTTCACAAGATACTTATAAAAAATCATAAAACAGTATCAACTTTTCAAGATAGCAGCGATAGCTCGACTTGGATTTATCAGGACTTTTAATAGATTAAACATAACGCCTCAGTGAACCTTTCAACAATTTTTCATGGCCAAAACGCTAGCTCGTAAGGCCAAAAACCGAAAAAAAAAAAACAATTTTTCAAATCATTTAGATTTTTGATAAAGTCAATATTTCACAAGATATTTATAAAAAAACATAAAACTGTACGAATTCTTTTGGACATCAATGATAGCTCGACTTGGATTTTCAGGACTTTTAATGGGATAAACATTGTTGAACCTTGTAACAAATTATCAAAAATTTTTCAGATTTTTGATAAAGTTAATAAGTTATTAAAAAAAAATCATAATATAGTACCAATTTTTCAAGATAACGGCGATAGCTCGATTTGGATTTTTCAGGACTTTTAATGGGTTAAACCTAACGCCTTGGTGAACCTTTCAACAAATTATCAACAATCTTTCAGATTTTTTTATAAAGTCAATATTTCACAAGATATTTATAAAAAACCATAAAATAGTACCAATTATTCAGAATAACGCCGATAGCTCGACTTAGATTTTTCAAGACTTTTGATAGGTTAAACAAAACGTCTTAGCGTGAACCTTTCAACAAATTTTCAAATTTTTTAAATTTTTTGTAGTTAATATTTTAAAAAATAATTATAAAAACCCATAAAACGGTACCAATTTTTGAAGATGGTGGCGATAGCTCTACTTGCATTTTCAGAACTTTTAATAGGTTAAATATAACGCCTTAGTGAGCCTTTTAACAAATTTTCAAAAATTTTTCTTTATTTTATAAAGCCAATATTTCACAAGATATTTACCATAAAATAGTAGTAGTTTTCAAGATAGCGGCAATGGCTCAAAGTGGATTTTTCAGGGCTTTTAATGGGTTAAACGCCTTAGTGAACCTTTCGACAAATTTTCAGATTTTTTATAAAATCAATATTTCATAAGATATTTATAAAAAGTATAAAACAGTACGAATTTTTCAAGATGAAGACGATAACTTGACTTGGGTCTTTTAGTATTATTAATAGGTTAAATATAACGCCGTAGTGAACCTTTCAACAAACTTTCAAATCTTTCGGATTTTTTACACAAGATATTTATAAAAATCATAAAACCGTACAAATTTTTCAAGATAGCGGCGGCGGTGCGGTGGCTCGACTTGGATTTTCAGGACTTTTAATTGTTAAACGTAACGCCTTAGTGAACCTTTCAACAAACTATCGAATGTTTCAGATTTGTTATAAAGTCAATAATTCACAAGATATTTATAAAAAAAAAAACATAAAACTGTACCAATTCTTTAAGATAATAGCGATAGGTCAACTTGAATTTTTTAAGATTTTTAATAAACATTATGGCGTAGCGAAGAACTCTCTGCCAATTTTCAAAACCTTAACGAAGCAAATGGTTGTATTATTTATGTTTAGCCTTCGTTGACTGGGCTATTCCTGCTACAGCTGTCATTTTTTATAAAATAAAAAAAAACTTGTCTCTCGATTATCTCCTCTATTAGTTCTAGCCTAATAATTACCAATTTCTGTAGGGAATAAGAAAGTTATAAATTTCTCTATTGTTAATGTTTAAAGGTTTATAGGTGAACATTTTCGTTTCACTTATTTTTTATAATTACCGCTGTCCCCGTTGCTCTTACGTAGATACTAATTAGTTTCTTTTACAATTCTCTTTCTTTGCTTGATATGTATTGTTTATAAATTACTTTATTTAGGCTTTATACAAACATAATAACAAAAAACATATCCAATTTGATATACTCACATTGATGTTGAAATAACGGTGAAAGAACATGTACATCTTCTTGGGGACATCGTTGTTGGTTGGTGACCATAATGAATTAATTTTGTGGTGAGTTAAAAAATTTTTTTCAATAATTTATTTTTAGACGTCTTGAATTTTGTAATTTTTAATCCAATTTTTATCATGCATTAAAGAAGATCCAATAAACTTAATAATTGTATGTTTAGATATGAAACATCAATGTGAGTATATCAAATTGAATATGTTTTTTGTTATTATGCTTGTATAAAGCCTAAATAAAGTCATTTATAAACTAATTAGTTATTAACAACCAAACATATAACTTTTGTTTAAATAGTTTTCTTCGGCGATGAATTGTTTAAAAATTGCAACTGCTCGAAATATGAAAAATTTCACCATTCTGTCCGCTGTCACTCGTTAAGTATTGATAATAAAGAGAAATTGTTTAAACAAAAGTTGTAGCCTTTGTATTACCTACCTATAATATCGGTAACCAATTTTGGGGTACCCAGTACTAATACGAGAGGAGATAATTGAGGAAAACCTGTTTTGACCTTTATTGACAACGACGTTTTATGAGAAGACATAAATTAATGATTGTGGAAATCCCCCTTATACAATGTATGTAAAAAAAATTCTTCACGGAATTATTGTAAAGCACCCGCCTTTCTTGATCTACATTATGTAGTAATGGTAGAAATCTTAAAACTACTGCCATCCTAGGATCGCATTATTTTGATATTACTCCAACTCTCGTCTTTTTATGTTTAAATTTAATAATAGAACTCGATCTGTACGGCCTAGATTTAGAAATTAGATCGTCTCGGCTGCTATGAAGTTTTAACAAATCGCTTACGGCCACTCAAGACTCATGGTTACGCGAGACATATTCAAGAACGACTGTGCAGATTGCATTTTGGTCTTATTATACGTCCTACCGATTTTGAATCAGGACACTGCTGTTCAGGCACACAGACAGATATCTGTTGTTTATTATTTCTTGTTCAGGATTTCTTTACATTTAAATTTATGTTCTAATGCGGAAAACTTGTCATGACCACGTTATAAAATGCACGTATATATTTTGATTTAATGAATTAATGACGAGTCATTAATTAAATATTAAATTAATTATGGAATCTCAATATAGAAGTTCCTGTGTGGATTATTTAGCAACCTTAAATCCTTAAATCCAATGTTAATATATTTATTGGTTCACTTGTTCTTGTACATGTTTGCGTGCATAAAAAATTACATTTGCATTTCGTGGACATTGCATAAAACTATTTGCCACGAATGGCAGTGCAGTTTAATTTAAGAAATTCCACGCTTAACGCGAACTTACACCCTAACAATTTCTAATGTAATTGCTGTGCAGTTAAAATAAAAATAGAAACGCAAACCACTTTAATTACGACTTCTCCACTGATTACGTTAATGAAAAGAAAATATGTGACTTGTTAATTTCCGGTCGCGTCTACGTCACATATCCGTGCGCGTTTTGTCATTCTCAAAAGGTACATATTTTTATGAAATTGCTTTCTTCTGACGCACGAACACCGACTAGGTATAAAAAATAGATATAGCCACATTACTTTTTGTTTATAGAGTGGGAGAGCATAAGTTTTACGCCGATGTAAAATTTTATGCCTATAGTATTTATCAATCATGTAGGCAATAGAATCAAAATTAAATAGAAAAACGATTACTTTTTATCTGTTCAAGGAAAGATGAAGATATGATAAAGGCTCAACCCCAGCTAAGTCCACAGAAACAATATAATTTATATTAATGACGAAAGTGAAAACCATACATTTTTTAGCACATGGATTGCATTTTTGATCTTTATTATATATTTCAAAATTTGTTGGATTCGTTTGGGTGCATCAAATTAAAGAGATACATTGATATACACCATGTCCCAAAGTGGTTGGAATTGACGAGTTTCACCCATTTATGCATTAGATAGAAAAACCCTAATTGTACGTTCTTTCTTTTCAAGTAAATTTTTAGAAATTATAAGATAGGGTTATCGTACCGTTTTCGAAATACAATAAAAAACTGACTTTTGACGAATTTTGTGTAGGTCCTGTAACTTGTTTATTAATGAATATTTTTTCAAATGGTAAAAACTTTTTGAAATAATTTTTTTACGTAGATTATGATTTTCCACTGAGTTCTTAGCAGGGCATTCGATTGCGCCGATCATAAACAGATGCTGCCTAAATTAAATATGGTATAAATTGGGTTTTAACTTTTTTTGAAAATCGGAAACAATTAATTTGTAAATATTACGCATTATAATCAAAATGGATTGGATAGAGCCACACTTAAAAATGGTGTTCCGCAGGGTTCCGTTTTGGGCCCGGTGTTATTTTTATTATATGTAAATGAAATAGATTCTCTGTCATCTATTGCTCATTTTACGATGTATGCTGATGACACTTCATCATTTCTAATAAGGCAGACGAAATTTTGGAACAAAATTGTAATAATTTATTTAATTTAAGTGAATGGTTTTTCCAAAATTCATTATACTTCAACGCCAAAAAAAACCAAGTTGTGAGATTTCACAGGAGTCAAAAACACTGTGAAGTGCTAAATTTTAGCATTAATAATACTAGTTTATCTAGCACTCAATTCTTGGGCTTGCAGGTAGATGAAAACCTTAACTGGAAAGTTCAATGTGAAACTGTACTTGCAAAGCTTTCCTCCATTCCCTTTATTTCGAACAACTTTTATGTTTGTATTATGCACAAGTTGAAAGTCGTCTAAGATGCGGTGTTTGCTTCTGGGGACGTTCCAATTTTTCATCATATGTTTTTTTCCGCTCAGAAACGCGTTTTATGGTGCATTGCTGTCTCGAGTACCCATTCTTGTAGGCATATTTTAAAAAATTTTAAGATTCTCACTTTTTCTTGTCTATATATTTTTGAAATGTCTATATACGTATTTAAAAATCAAAGCAATTTTGTTAGAAATATTATTTATCATAATCTTGATACGAGACAGAAAAACAATCTTCACGTTCCGTTTGATAGATTAAAGACAACTTATAAAACTCCTAAATGTTTAGGACACAAATTTTCTACCTTGTTACCTGAGGCATTAAAATCCATCAAGACTGAGCGTTTATTTAAATTTAAACTAAAAGAATTTTTACTCACTAAAGGTTTTTACTCTGTGTCTGAATACTTTTGTAATATCTTAGTTTGTAAGTTTTATGACTATTCCTATACATGTACCTACTGTCAGAAGGAAAATAAATGGTTATTATTATTATTATTAATATTATCCATTGCATTGGGGCTGTAATGTGTGGTTAATATATTTTAGACTAGGCTAGTTTGGATATGGCGCTAAACTTATCAATCTTCCGGTATCTTTCGTTAATTTTTTAGCAGTTGTTGCAGGTCCGTTTGTCTTATCGCACGAAATTCACCAATGAGTTGGTTTGCCGGAATACTTCTAAAGATTAAAGATCTTAGTTTGAATTAATAATAGGAGCTTTAAGGCACCAATAAAATATTTTGACCTACCATCATCTTGACTTCCATTCAATTCTGTATGTTTGCATTAGTTGATCAAAACCGTCAACGACGCCCATTTTATGATTATAACAAAAAAATCTTCATTGGACATCAAAAAGACTCATGACTTCCAGTTTTACTGGTACGTAAAACATTATTTTATTCATTCAAGTCATTGAACTTACGACTACAACAGCTTTTTTTCCTCGATTTTCTGAATTAACCACAGAAAGCTCACCTGACATGGCATAGTCAGATTCTGCCATTTTCAAACATTTATCATCTTCGGGTAGTTCGTCCTATTTGACTGGAATGTACCACAAGCAAAAGTGTAATTTTTGAAGTAATTGGAAACTGCAGAAAAAACTGCCAAAGTAAATAATCCGACTCAAAAACGACTTATAAAGTTACAGTACCACTTTTTCTTCCAAAATATTTATTTTCCCTGTTCTTTTTTTAAGAATTTTAAAACTAGGCAAATAATCCGTTTACGAACACGCTAAAGAGTAATATTTTCACGAAAACTCGCTCCCTCCAAGTTATCCGATTAGATCAAGTTTGACCTCTAAACTAGCATCAAGGTCATCACAATCTCAACAATGAACCTCGTATCTGAATGTGAAATTTCCCCCTCTTTTCGAATCCATAGTCAAAAGTAGGAGTACCCATTTAAAAATTCAAAATTGACCTCCAATTGACCTTGAACACTGACCTCAAGGTCAACTTCATGGTCATGGTCCAATCCGCATGCGCGAATTCGACAACTTTCGTTTGAACAATTTTTCACAAAAACCCTATCCCTCCAAGTTTTTCAGGGGTATCCATACTTTTTCCTAACTCTGTATATTATGTACAGATAGGAATTAACTTATAAAACCGTTTTGAACAAAGATCTCTCTTTGATAGGAATAAACTCAAACATAATTGTAAACTGCATATTTTTTGAGTTTCTAAAGCCTTCTGTTTACTGTGCTTCGCTCTATAGCCCGCATTACATAGTTTTCTTGTTTGCAATTCGTGCATATCGCATGTAATATACACAGCCATATAATTAAAACGGGGGTTGTTACTAGGCCAATACATATTATTATGTCTATAAGGTTTAGATTGCTTCATAAATATTAAAAATTAAATTTGGTTTCGTCAGTCAACACGAGATATTATGTATGGCTATGGCTTTACAATACGATATCATAGTACGTAATGTAAATAGTATACACAGAGTGTAGGCAAAACTAGGAATAAGGATAAGTAAACGCGAAAGAGTCTAAAAATTTGACGGTCATTTAATTGCAAAATATTTAAAATTATCATCAATTTGGTTATGTTGATGCAATGTATTGGATCGTTTTTTTTAGATGTTGAAATGATTCTGCTATTTCTATGGTGTATAAAAACTCAGCATATTCGCATTGGTTGTGTTTCATCCACAGAGAGTGCAGTAGCATCGAATTGGATCAGCTAACGTCAACCTTGCGTTGGGTGATTCAGTCACCACTTTAAATTATTGAGCTACTTTCACTGCATTCCTGATTTGTGTCGTTGGTAAAGTCTTGTAACTTATCGCAGTGAATTGGTAGAATTTCTAGTGGACCAATAATACCAAGAGCAGGGGAAGCTATCTAGTTGTAGTTGTTTGTATGGTCCCTGTAATTAGCCTCATCGCCGGATTCAGTTGTACGAATCTTATTCTTGGCATGTACGACCAAGGGCCTCTGTTCTCCAGAAGCTTTGGTATAAAATGTCTTAGTGTTCTCAGTTTCTCAGACACTCAGACAGATACTGTTGGAAAGTTAATGGAGAGCCGAGTGTCACATTGAGGTAATTTGCGGTGTAAAATGTAGAAGCTAGGTCGTAGCCGTAATGAAATACTACACGTGCATCTTAAGCAGCGCTAATGAACTGTAGATGCTACACCAGACCTAAGAAGGTTTTTGTACTTATCTGGCTAACAATACGTCTATCTCCGATTTATGAATATGGAATGGTAAGTAACAAGTATGTCTAAAATATTAAGGAAAGAGAATTTATAATAATAATAATAATAACTTTGTGTTCGAGTTAATGAGAACATGATAATTAAGAAAAGAGAATAGCTAGTTAAAACATTTTTATCTAATGTAGACGATGTAACACATTGAGTAATCATACTCATGATTGCACCATTAAGTTTGAAGTGTAAACTAGATACACATTTATTTGGGAAGTAAGCATGTTTATGGGTTTTGAGTAATTAAAGATCTGATAGAAATTAAAAACTAATTGATGAATTGATAATCTAGGTTTTCCATTTTGTTTTCAACATATTTTCATTTATTTCCTTAGGCAATTCATTATATTTATTTGGAGTAGCTCCTTTTATTTTTACAATCCTTGGTACTTGAATGGCTTATTTTTTAAGTCGGGTGCTGTAAGTTTGTGCAATGTTCTTAATATAACATTTGTTTTTGTATTGAAGAAATAATAGACTTTGACAAAATAGTTACTTCAGATCAAATATAGAGATCATTACTACGATAAGTATAATTTTTATTAAATTTAAATTGAAAATTAATTTTTGTACAGGTTAGGTATTGCCGATTTATCCTCAAGCATTTTAATCCTGTAGGTGAGGTGAGATTGAACTAAAGAGACATGCACTTTAGGAATGATATCTACTTCTAATAATTGTTTAATTATCATTTATGAAATGTATATCTTAATGTACATATTTGCAGATGCAGGTCTCACTGAAATTAGTATTTAGCAGGCACTCCACGTTTTACCCTTAAAGATAATCTGCAAAACTAATGATTCCACCACCGAAAGGCAAGTTAAACTAGTCGTTAAAACATACATACCTACAACATATCCTTGTGGAATACCATAACTTACGTTAAATGTTTCACTCAACTAGTTATTAATGCTTAGACATTGTTGTCGTTCAGTCAGATATTTCTTCATCAACTGAAAAGCGTAACAGTTCATTTTATGTCTCATTTAAATTTATTTCAACTGCATCTTAACATTGCAAATTCATATTAGTTAGGGAATTTTGACTCTATGTAGTAGGTATCCTACCGTGCTGAATTATGTTAGTGAGTGATAAGACAATCATTGCAAAGTAATCCAATCTGTTATGCAGTGTTTAACGTTCCCAAGCGGAGAGACGACTCAACATGGCGATGGTCCTTGCCGATTATCTTCGTAAGTAACTTACAGTGTTTTATATGAGCGGAAAATCAAACCGTATCGATGATTATTTGCGTTATTCGATGATATTGTAGCGTTTGTTAAGCTTCTATTTTTTTTTTGTAATGACTGCAATGAACCATTAAAGTATTTTCCAAGAAAACTCGTTTTTACCATTTCTTCGATTTATTTGCAAGACCAAGTAATGTATTAAAATAGGTGGCGTCTAACAATTAAATTAAAATGAACCGAAACCACCCCCTGTATTAGTTCCTGGCTAAGTAAATAGTTGGACTTTATTGATGGTAAAAATAAGTTGAATCAAACAAAAATAACTAAAGTTCACCGTCATAAAAGTTTAAGCTTTCCCCAAGGTCTAGTCGCACTCATAGCATCTTGTGTTGACTTGACTTCCCTAAACCTAAATTTTTTTATTTAAAATTGAGTTTTATTTGATTACATATCCAATATACTTTTATACTTTTCACAAACATTTGATAAATCTGGCAGCTGTGATATTGGTCCATAATTGGTAACTTCTGCCTCATCCTCAGACTATCGGTTTAATAACAGCAACCTTTGAAGCTGATGGAGAATATCCAGTTCAGGAAAATTGTCCAGTCTAGTCCAGGAGAACTTCTGGATTTAGAATTTGCAATTACATATTTCACGTATCTCTGCATGTATCGAATTTCCGTTTCTTGTCCTAGAGAGCGTAATATTTTCTCTAAAGCTAATTTTAGTAGTTAAATTTTTATCATTATTACTAATATATTTACGAAATGCATTCGTTATATATCTGCGTTACAGTGTCATATTTGTAATAACTTTGAAATAATTTAGTTTTTTATATTTTAAATTCTGATTTTTTACAATATTAAAATTTTTGAAGTCATTAATATAATTCCACAAATATTTTAAAACTATCTTTGGTTTCTTTTTTTGTTAATTATAATAATATATTTTCTGTTTTTTTAGTTTTTCATTATTTTTGAATTAAATGTAGATAAAAGGTTATAATGCAACTTTTTAATTTTTTCTGCTATAAGTTGCCTAAATTTTTACAATTTATATTTTCAGTTTCAAATGGAGAAGTTAACTGTAATGTAATTTCATGGGATATTTCAGTTTTAAAAGAAATACAATCTACACAGGACCTATTCGTCCCTTCAACTCTAATGAAGTCGTGGGGATGTTCAATAAAGAACCCTGCTTTGCCATTAAATTTATATTTTTCAGACAATATTCAGCATTATTTAAAATACCCAAATTCTAAACTCCTCCTAAAAATATAATATTATTTTTGTTTTAATTACCCTAGATAATTACTCAAATTGAGAGATAAGTACGATATTTTATGGATGATATGGATGACAGATTACAAATATGAAAAGTAATTTATGGCGTAGGTCGTAATTATAATTATAGTTGGGAGTATGGTCAAAGGTAAGAAAACCATTTTAAAAGACTGTGTGGTTTTCTTCTTACCTTTAACCACACCCCAACTAATTACTACACCATAAATATATTAAATAAGGGTCACTAAATAATTAAAAAAAAGAAGAAAAGTAATGTTCTTTGTGGTCTAGGAATATACAAATGAAAATCAAAGTCTTCTAATGGTCTTATCAAAAGTGACAAAAAAATTAATCAACTAATTTATGAGCTAGTAGCGGCAATGCAATGCAATTGCTAGATTTGTATTATTACAAATTAAAAAACATTTTGAAGAAGACAAAAAATTAAATTGGGCAAACACGCTAACCTTGAAACTTTCTAAGTAAGAAAGAATATGAAAAGTTAACTTGATTCGAATAAAATGTAAAATCTCAAATTTCAAATACAAATAAACCCCTTATTCTAACCTTCGTCAAAGGTTTATATGGGTTAAGTGGAAGAGCAGGGAGTGCATGCACTCGTCTGCACTTCGCCCTGTAATAAAAGCAATTTATTATTATTATTATTATTATATAATAGGAACTGGTATCGTATACACAGAAAATCTAACAAAAAAAAAGGATTCATCTTATAATTTGATGACAGCACGTACACCGGTTAGCAAACAAATGTTTATAAGGATAAGTGGATTTGTTTAATAATACTAGGTGTTCTCGAAAGCGGGAGTTTATGCCCAACTCTGGAGAGGTTTTCTAATAAGGAAAATATTCATTCGCTCACAGCACATTAATCAATTTTTAATTATACAAGGTATTTCTAAATTGACTACCATAAATTTAAGAGCTTGTAGAGAACGTTAAAATAAAAATAAAACCTCTATACAGTTTCGTCGAAAAACGCTTCGTTTTAAAAATACAGGGTGTTATAGTGTCGACTGGCAGATCAGTTATTTAGCTATATCTCTAAACAGAGTAGGCAGAGGAATCTAAATTTTTGTGAGCGAGTGTTACTTAAGACTACCGATGATTGTATAATATTTTAAATCTGATACCACCATTCAGTGGCGTAGAAAAAGGGGTAGCCTAACACTTCTTTGTTAATAAAAACTTTGCTGTTAGATATTTTGAAAATATCGTCCCATTTTCAAATTCCCAAATCAAAATGCTATAATAAATATTGTCATGTATTTTAAGTCACTAACCCCGAACTAATCAAGTAAAGCAACAAAACAAAATATAAATAAAAAGTAAATTCCATTCGGAACAGGCAAAAGTGCATATTCCTTCTGATAAAACTAACACGAGAAACTTACGTAGCATACTCAATTAATTCATAAATGTAAAAAGGATATTAAGTCTTCAATCCAGTCGTGGAATCAGCTGTGCAACGCCTGTTGAATAGAGAGAGGTCAACGATCTTTATGTAAACACAAGGGTCAGCTACGCTGAAATATACAGAAATTAAACAAATCAGACATACCAGTGATATAAATACACTATGTTACATTGCATTAAAATGATCAATAACCCAACAATGTTGGTGTATTATTTTAAACAAAAGTTTGAACGATTATGAGCTACTATTAAGCACGGATGGACTTAATTTATTAAATATTAACAAAATTGTAAGCAATAAATTTTAATACAAACCTGTAAAACCTCCAGTCCAGTCAAAAGACCAGACATCATGTAAAGTAGTTCATAAGAAATAAGTGAAGTGATGTGCAACGAGTGTTTGTGAGTCCTAACGGCAAAGGAAAACTTCATATCAGGAATCGTAGACATATGGGTATCCAAGGATTCGTCTTAAAATAAAGAAGCTAAAAATAACATAATATCACTGAAAAATTGCATATTAAAGTGAAAAAAGGCGAAAATGCTAACCTATTTGACATGTTAAAATCCAGAAATCCATGATTTTGTGCATTTTCGGCCGGTCCATAGCGACAAAACAAAATAAGAGAGTTGTTGATAAGCCGTAATAAAAGCAACCCCATGTCCAGATCGCTCCCAAAAGAAACTGAAAAATAGAAGAGAAAAATTAAATTCTTGGGATACAAGCAGAGTATAACGATGGTGCAATACCAAGCATCATAAGAAAATACCAATTCGACAGCAACTTACCAGAAAATAAGGTAAAAATCATCATAAATTATACGCAGCTTTATGATTGGTGGAAATCCTAGGCGGTTTCCAAGGCCTATTTAGCTTCCCAGAGCGAACAAACTAGGTTCAAATAAACTGTTAACATTCACAACCATATTCGCGTTACAGACGTTATAAATGTCAAAATTCGGAATCGGCACTGCAAATTTAATAGTTAAAGTGGCACGAAACGAAATTGACCGAAAAACAAAAGTGACCGAAAACGTAATTACCCGAAAATAAGAGGACTATATGTAAAATCTTTAATTTTAGGAAAACCATTGTTCATAAGGACTTTGTCCGCACATGTTATAGGATAAGTTAATTTAAGCTAGAGTAGGGACTTTAATATAAGAATCAGTTGCCCATAAACCTGTAATTTCTTTGAATAAAAAGCAAATCTTTGTCAATAAGTTCCATCTCTGATTAATACTAGTAACCAAAAATTAATATCGGTGTCGATGCAACAGCAGAGACATCTATCAGTTAAGAGACAAATCTACGTGCTAATTCTTAAAGATCTCTATCTATAAAAGATCCATTCAGATTATAGTAGAGTAAAAACAGTGTGAAACATAAACAAATCTTTATTCAAGAAGCATACAGTAGTTGAATCAACAGGTAAGGCATTTCTGCAACAGGAGAAGGTAACTCAAAAGCCCTGAAAGAAAAAAAAAAGAGCTATAGCAAAGCTATAGTAAGTTTCTCAGTTATTTATCCAAGATCATACGCTCTGTCGCTTATAAAATTCAAATTAGAGGAGTATCAAACCCAGTGGCGGGCTGATCGTATGTAGATAAAATAAAAATTAAAATTCAAAAACTAATCAATTTATATACTAGAGCATGCATAAAAACATATGTGAATGAAATTTAAATATACAAACGTGCAAAAAAATTAAATAACAAATATAATAAAGAATATCTTAAATATTAAAATTAAAACTTACCTTGTGCTAAATAATAAAACAAAATCAATAATTTCTGAAGACAAAAATCAAAATTAAAAATTAATAAAAAATAATCTCTTAGTATTCTCAAATATAATAACGTAAATAATAGGAACCCAACCTATAATAACATAATTAATTGGCGCTCAACTTATCTCAATAAAAATAATTGATTTACTAACGTGGGCTCAAAATAAAAATAAGGAATCACCAATTTCACAATAAAAAAATAAATAGTCACACGTATCACAACAATATGCTCTTATTAAATATCTCCAGAGGCGTTCGTTTTTGAGATATTGTCGGTTTTATGTGGCAATACTCATGTGTTTAATAAATTTTTTTTAATGTACTTACTCAATAAAATAGCAAAGCAGAGGTAGAATATTTTAATAATGTACGAGATAAATAAAAACTTCCGCACATGTGTAATTTACCATTTTACTACTTTTTATAAAATATTGCTACTGAACGATTAATCAAAAAAAGGAAATTTTCAATATGAATTTGTTAAGAAGTGCACCTTTGAGATTAAAATGTAATTTCTTGACAGTTAAGCAGGTGCGTGAGTTGCATTTGTTTTTGTTTTTATCTACCTTTTGATGATTGCCCCTTTTTAATGTTTTTAGCAAATTAAGTAGGTACCACATAAAACCGAGAATATCTCGAAAACGAACGCCTCTGGAGATATTTAAAAGCATCTTTATTATAGCATTTTGATTGGGGAATTTGAAAATGAGACGAAATTTTCAAAATATCTGACAGCAAATTTTTTATTAACAAAAAAGTATAGGCTACCCCTTCTTCTACGCCACTGAATGGTGGTATCAGATTTAAAATATTATACAGTCATCGGTAGTCTTAAGTAACACTCGCTCACAAAAATTTAGATTCCTCTGCCTCCTCTGTTTAGAGTTATAGCTAAATAACTGATCTGTCAGTCAACACTATAACACCCTGTATTTTGAAAACGAAGCGTTTTTCGACGAAACTGTATAGAGGTTTTAGTTTTATTTTAACGTTCTCTACAAGCTCTTAAATTTATGGTAGTCAATTTAGAAACACCTTGTACATATGTTAGGCAAGACTATTGCATCTGTTGCACTGATTTGATCAGAAATGTGATTTGAGCTATAATTGTTTGGTTAATTATAATAATGAACTCGTTTATATGATAACGTACGAAGAATGATACTGCAGCGAGCAGATTATACAGAGTACGTTTTCATCTAATATTGCACTATTGAGCTCAACGCTGAAAAGCAAGTACCAAAAATCTGGCACAATTATTTTTGTGTTTGCAAAATTTTCGATTACTTTCATCATTACTTATTGCGACTACCTTACGCATTCAAGTTATTATTATTTTAAAAAGAAAATTGCGGGTAGTGGTCCCGGTTTTCTGATTGACCAGTATCACTTTGGAGACGTGCTTGGCAGGAGATTTAAACTAACTAATCAGGAAACAACATCTGCTTTCAATCCAAGTGTTAGTTATTGACTAGAAAATCGGGTACACTACTGTACCACTTTCGAGACGTAAGACATGCTTGGAATATATTTTTACATTAAAATTATTGCATTGTAACGAAGTGATTTTTTCGTTACTAATTCCTGTTAAATATAATACTAGTTGGTTTCCGCATTTTAATATTATTATCACCTGTAACCAGCTAATTATTTTGTTTTATAATAGAAACTGTCCTGTTATTATGAAATAATAAATAAATCCTTAAATTAAGCTCAAACAAATAAAATACCGCGCTGATATCTGTCCCCGGCAATACCTACCAGTGAAAAGTGTATCCGCGCCGAGCCAGTCTGCCCGCATGAGCCAACGAATGTAGATGTGACGAAGCAAGCGCTCTAACCGTCGACACGCCGCCCTACGTCAGAGCCTCGTCAGGACGCCTTTATTCACTGCGCTGCGACATTACGCTTATTCCTACCACTCAGCCAGCTGACAGAAGATTGATATTCCGAATCCAAGGGAGCTGAAGTCAGTCAAGAGCTGTCATCGAAAGCAAGCAGACGTACCCACAGGTTTGGCTATTGCAAGGTATCTCCGTGTGATATTAATCATAAATTTCTTTCAATCCGTGCTGTTCGCCCTTTGTTCCTGTAATCATTATATTCTCTTCCAGCTGAAGTGAGCTAGCTATTGGTCTATGATGTATATACGCGATGTCCGATATACAGTGTATATGTAAATAGCGTAACTTGCAATATTAACCTTAAAGTTTTCTTTCAGTACTCGAGATCCCGACCCGAAAGGAAGCCCACTGTTGATTTTATTAACCTTATTTTTCAGCCAATACTACGCTTTAGCCAAACCTGTAATTTGTAAATAGACTGTTTGATATTTGTATGCTTTTTGGTGTTTGCTTCTGCTAATCCTGGTATCCGTACGTCGCTTTGCCGTTAGTTCTGTAACCGTTAGTTAACCGCCTGCCCGCCTGCCCGCCTTGCTAGATACTTGCACTACCGCCTCGTAGTTTGTGCTTTGGATTGTGCTTTAAAATACCTGTATATATTGTTAATAGCTTTTAAGTCCGGCTAACTGTAGTAACCGTAGCCCTGTATTTGGAATAGGTTTTAATCCCTACTAGATGTAGTTATTTAATTTTATTAGATTAGAGCTTTTATAGTAATAACCGCATTTGCTAATCTTGTTCCTGTTTACGTGATAAATATATAACTAGACCTGAATAAATCTAATTACACAACTTTTATTCCGCAACGAAGTCTAATTTTCCCAATGACCCACTGGAATATCCGTTTCTTCACTGTAGCTGCCTGAGTAGTGGTGTTTCTGCACTATAAACAGAAACTGGCGCCCGAGTAAAGCACCGCCGATGCCTCGAGTGCCATAGTGAGACTTCAGAATTTTCTTTCCTACAAACAGAAGTACGTCACAGCATTCACAACTTTATTATTTCTCAAATAAGGAAATATGTAATGCTGCTTTTCCAGAGCATATATTGATCATTTGATTTTCACCATTTTTTCTGTCAGCTTCCTATTTTATTTTATCTTATTCTATTACTTTTTTTATACACCTTTTTTTTACCATATTTGTATCTTGTTGACTTGCCATATATGCTTTCATTAATCCATAATGGTTAATAATATTTTTTTTTTCGGTTGCCCGATGCTGGAGTCTCCCCGTGGCCTCCGACACCTTACGAAGAGAGCGCCAGCGAATAATCTACAGCCACTCCCCACATCCCACAGGGTTAGTGACTGTAGATTCCAGATTCGGGTGCCCTAAGTAAGCGGAGGAATCCCTGGATAACCACTTTCTGCATTTGATCAGCCAACCACTCGTGGGCTTCATACACTGATTATCAGGATGATCATCTTTACATAGTAGCCTGGGTATAGCACTTGTTATTATCATTATTATTATTATAATCTTTGACTTGGAACTTTAGAAGGCCCAGGAATATCCTTACAGTACAAATTGAAGAGGCGATATTGGAAGTAGTTGAAGAAAATACCTATATTTCGCTCTACAGTTGCATCCTCACTTAATTATTATCTATAGAAAAGTATAAACATTCACTCGGAACGGTATATTCAATTCCCATAACCATCATACATGGGCACAAGCAAACCCATTAACCATTTAATTGGTCCGCGCTTTCTTTTACCTGGTACACAAAAACACAAAATAGGTAAGTAAATGGGATATCTGAATGTATTGCAAAGAAATCTGCAGAAATTTTCAGAATATGTACCTGAGAGACATGTGGTTCATGGCACAATGGATTTTCATAATCTAGCAAAGCAAAAGGTCTGTTTCACTTTTTTATATTATTCTTAACAAATGTTCAGGTCGCCCAGCGTTTAAATTATAAATTTATTTTTACTTTATTCATTTGTGTATGAAGCTGGCGCGGTTGCTAGTGTACTGGGAGCATTGCACTATTTTATTCTGCACATTTGACTAATGGAATGTGGCTTAAAGGCTGTCACGAAACTTTTTTTGTTATTCGAGAGCTGTTCGGGATAGCTGGCGTACTCTGCTGATGAAAAATCTCGCCTGTCTTCTCTGAGAGCTGCCGCGGTGAAAAATAATGACGATTCTAGATTCTTGCATCCATTAAAGCACGTCTCCAATTTGTTATTTACCATGATGTCTATGTTTTTCATTGGTTTTGCCAGTAAATTTATGTGGATAATATATTTTATTGCAATGTGTATTTCAATAAATATGTGATTTTTATAGTGTTGGCGTCCTAATACTCGAAACCATTAAAATCCGCACATATTTGCAAAAATATCATTTTGGCTTAGCTGAGTGAAGTAGAAACCATGCTAAGTTTGATACAAAATATAGTTTCATTTAACCATTTACGAGAAAACTCATTTCCTCTGATAGCCTATACCATCACCATCAACTCTAAGACTATCGGGTGACAATTATGGATCACCTTGTATCATTCTGTTTCCTCGATAAAAATCGAACTATAGTAACAGATCTAGTATCTATATTATGTATATCTAATTTAATTCACCACTTTTTAAATCTTGGTGTATAAACTACGTACCGTACCGGAAGATGTAACACAATAAAAATTGGGAAGAAAAATAAGTGAACATCAATCGCTTTAACTAAACATTATATTAATTATCAAATCATATTGAATTTATGTCTATTTTATTTTTGATCCTTTATCTAGAATGCAGTAACAAATAAAACGCCTACTTGTAGCAATATTTTTAATTTGCATAAAATAACTGTTCATAAATCAGGACTCGAATAACAGGCAAAAATATACACACGCGAACTGTGAATATTTATAAAAATGTAATGTAATTTTTATTTCCGTGTACATACATATTTCTACCTAGAAATTGTATTTCATAACGTTCGAGGGCGTTTTACGTGAATTATTCTTGTTACTTTTCAAAGTAGTAATCAACTCTAATTACCCACGATAGAATTAAAGCTAATATTTGTATTGTGTGTGTAATTCGTTTTAAAATTCTCACCCCAACTCCTACGCATAATTAACAAATAACTTAAACAGGTTCACGCTGTGTCAATATTTGCATTTTGTTAAGTTCAGTCTTAATAACTGCTAATGTTTTCATTATAGCGTAGCGCCTTTTTGTCTTGTATTTTATTTAGCGCTTACTTGAATTAAATGAAAGAGATGTAGAACATAAACTTGTCGTTTTTAAAATATTTCATTCACGTTACCTGTGGGCCGAGGGTATACACATTGCTTTTTTGAAGCCACATAGGTATAATGTGCTTGCGTGTTTTATTCACACTTTAGGTTTTGCATAAGGTGCCGCACCGTTCCACCGCGTATTCGAGGTACGTCTGCGAAGAACCATGGTGTTTACATTTACTGTGATGTGTTATGGTTCCTCGACGTTTATCGTTCATCGTTCAGTTTGAAATTTGAATTCAAGGAGAAAAGTCACAGCTTGCGCTGCTATTTCTGTTACTTGTTCAAGTCGTTTTATTTTCATTTTTAAGTTGCTAGTAAAAAGTTTGGTGTCTTTATATTTTAAAGTTTATTGTTCATATTATCAATAGCATGTTTATTGAATGTAAATTTTCTACAGTATGGAAACGTGCTCTGGAGATTTCATTACCCAAAGTAAATGATCCTAAAGATTATTCAAATTTGAAAGCCATTAGTGTTTTATCAGGAATGTCGAAAGTTGCAGAGAAAATAATTGAAATTCAAATACGACAACATTTAGAACTTAATAGTATACTTCAAGCTATGCAATTCGGAGGTTGAATCGGACCACAGTTCTACGACAGCTTTATTAAATATTATTGACGATATATCGAGCTACTGATGAAGGTAAAAATACTGCGTCAGTGTTACTAGTTTCAGCAAGGCCATCGACACTATTAATCATAAAATGCTACTGAGTATTTTAAAATCGTGTAGTTTTGCAGATGCCTTGCTGCTTCAAAGGTATTTGGTGTGTCTCTCACAATTTGTTGGTTTGGATGGTAAAACTTCGCAATCAAGAGCTATTTTTGCCAAAGCTCCACAGGGATCCATTCTAGGTCCCTTGCTCTTCAGTATATGCACCAAACAATTTATAAATTTTATTAATTATTGCTCAATGCAACGCAACTGTATATCTCCTTTAATACTTAAGATTTTAGAAGAGTTAATAAAGTAAGGTGGATGAACAGCAAAAAATCTCTCTTTTAACGCTATATGGGTGGGGATTTAAAAGTTATGGTGGCAGCTTAACAGGTAAGGCCTAGTAACGCGCATGACAGGTACGCTAGGGTTCTGATTGAAGCCATCTTTTTTTAAATAAAATATTCGCCGGGTAAGGCGCATGACCGGTAAGCTAGGGTTCCCAAAGCTCTGATAGGCTGGGGCGGAGCTCTTTCTGATTGGCTGGAGTAGGTAGAGCTTAACTGGGTGAAGCT
This sequence comes from Rhagium mordax, assembly GCA_963680705.1. Taxonomy (NCBI): domain Eukaryota; kingdom Metazoa; phylum Arthropoda; class Insecta; order Coleoptera; family Cerambycidae; genus Rhagium; species Rhagium mordax. Next base: position 77,180,393 of record OY796658.1, on the reverse strand, counting down.
TAGCTGGAGTGGGGGCCTCTCTGGGCAGAGCTCGCTCTCATTGGCTGACTGGGCGGGCTTCAACTGGAATGGGGAAAAGGGGAGGAGCTAAAAGTGGAAATGGAGGGGGTGGTCTGAACTGGCGCCATACCTACTACTATACTATCTATAACCTAACTTTTCGAGACCCTTAACTATACATAAAATGTTTGTAAATTTCTAGTTCAGTAATTGATATGAAAATAAAGTTTTAACCGTTGACGGCTGTCGAAATTTCCCAACTTAATAAAAACGCAATTTTATTATTTTAAACAAATTAAAGTATTTAACAAACATTTTTCTATAGGTTTTGGAGGTACTGATTACTATTGAAACTAATTTCGTAATCAGTAAATCCGGAACCTACAGAAAAATGTATGCTTAAGACTTTTATTTGTTCAAATAATTATTAGATGACATTTTTATTATATTGACAGACCATTTGACAGTTGAAGTTGGTAGAAATGCTGCTTAAACCGTAGGAAATTTCGGTATATACTGTTGGAAGGCCTATAAATTTTATAGGTTGGAATTTCAAATTTTATTTTCACTTATTTAAATTCAAATTTAATAAACATTATTAAGGTATTGTGCAGGAACTTTTAACTTTGTATATTTTTCTTAATTTGGAAGTGTAATATTTTAAAAATAAACGATATTGACGTTGACAGCATTTTGACATATTAGAGTATTATTTTGACAAGAATTTATCTAGTGTGAAAAAAGTAACCAAAGACCCCCTGTGCCAACATAATTAGAGTTAGAGACTTTTAAGAATGCAATTTTTCCCCCAAACATTTTACCTTGAAGAGTATTATAGAAAAAAAAATGGACTATAATTGAAAAATTTTAAATTTGACACTGATTTTGGCAGCTGTGAAGAATAAAAAAAATGAAAATTCTATTTTGGCAGATCTATTATCTATTTTTAAAGTAAAGATTTAGAACTAAATTGGGCTATTCTTTATATATTTGTGACCTGTAGACTGAGAAGAAGACAATATTTTTTAATAAAGAAGTAATTTTGGATCTAAATTATAACAAATTATAACTTAAAATAAAAGTCCGGCTCGAGAGATTGATGAGGAATTTAAAAACGAACATTTGAAAAAAAATCCAATAAATTCTGAGGTCTACAGCGATTTTTGACGGTATTTTTTTTCTACCCCTCTAAGCGTTAGCTAAATCAATCTTTGATCTATCGAATGGAGATACGAATAATTCTCGAATACCATCCGCATGTTATCTGCTTTACTGCCAACACTTGAACCTCGTATGGAAAAACATACAAGCATATAACATGTGGCGATAGTAAAAAGACTTATTGGAAAATGATGCCACGAGATAAAAAGACAAGAAAGCCAATACAAAAAATTACAGTCAATGGCATTGTCAATGATACTCTGCAGAATCTGAATTCATCATTTTCCCACAGTGATATTTTCCAACTATAATTCACTGTCTTGGCGCGACTTTATTCTCCGTCTAAATCGTCCTAAATGCATCAAATGGAAATGGCATCAAAGGATGCAGTAGATGAAATATGCACGACCACTTTTAGTAAAATTACAACATATAGTCAAGTATATTTTAACTTGGCCGGTCCAAAGGTCGCTTCGTCGTCTGAACTAAGATGTATTCGATGGGTCAGATATGCCAGCGGTTCTCAAACAGTTCACCTATAACACTGATGCTGTCGCTAAATAATTATATAAAAATATTAAAGGTGTTATCATAAAATGCTAAGAAGTATTAACTCACTAACTTCATCGTTTTAGTGTCATTCTGATTATATATAGGTTCGGGCACAAATGAAACTGATAACAAAAAATAATTTGCCCAATTCAGTCAATAACAATATTAATTATTATTAAAAGAATAATGATCGAAAACTAATATTGTTCGAAAACTAATATTGTTACAGTCCAGCAAGAACCGCGGGGAGGTATGGGCGACGGTTATAATCTTTTCTATACCTAAATCCACAATTTTTTAGAAGTTTTAAGACTTACCTTCCATAAGTCTATGATTCCCCTATTTTTCAGAGTTTCCTTCAACGTATCGAGTGTAAAATGTGTTTTTGATTCATAAAAATTATAAATTACTTCCCTTATTTCCATTTTAACACCATCACATATACTCAAGTAAACTTTAACTTGGCGTGTGGATGAGTTGATATTGTGCGTATTATTGTATTTTCTCTTGCACACAAAATTGAAGCAATGGTCCAAAACCATTGTTTACGTATAAACATACGTGAACAATGTTTTTGGGTTATTGCTTTAACTTTGTGTGCAAGAGAAAATGAAATAGTATGCACAATAACAACTCTTCCACACGCCAAGTTAAAGTTTACTCGACTATAAGTACATCCAATGTTTTTGGTTTCTTCCTAATTCGTTTTATTTTTTTTTTGTCAAGACAATATTAATTTGTTGGTGCTTAATCCAGCAGATTATTCTTAGACTTATACTTATTTAAAGCTTCAGAAACTCTTTCATGAACCTGTTGAAGTGGTATCAACGGTCCTTCGTTTTCTCTTTTTTTTATAAAATAATCCATTAAATTTAAAACCAACTTTTTTGACTGTTCATTTAAGACGTCCACTTTAGTTGCCATAATTATCAAATGTATTTTTACAATTTAATATTTTCCTAATTAAATATTACCGTCACGAATATACTAGACTAAAAAATTACCGACAAAGGAACACGTGCGGCGGCTTGTTTGAACGTTAAAGAGGCCGCGTTTCTGCTTTGTAAATGCGGCATTTTTTCCCTGCTTTACAGATATGAAATGAACTATACACGTTTACCTATTTGATTTTTTACCACTAAAATAATAATCCCGACAGGTTTCTGTCTAGAACTCCTCGAATCCGCAAACTGAAAACGTGTGTTTATTGGTTAAAAGTTAAAATATATATCACACCCATATCAGGTGTTCGGCTTTGTTTGACACCTGCCAGCACCGCAAAATTCTATTTATTTAGCAAGAAATTTAAAATACGAAAGATTGAAGGCGTATTTGGTAATGTGTAATAAATAAAATTTAAATAAAAAATAAAAGCCGTGGATATTCGTCTGAGAATCGGATAAGTAACGTCTGAGAGTTAGTATTATTTACCTACTTAAGAGACAAACTCGCTCAGAATCATAAAAGAAAAATATTTAGGGAAAAGATGGTTTTAACAAAATTCGAGGAACGGATTAGTAAATAAAATTTTAAGAAGGAACATTTTTTACTTTTAATATAATTTAAAAAAAAGTAGAGCCAACAGGATTTGACTTGAATTATTTCATTGCCGTTTCATCCACTATTTATCGTAAAAAATAACTTAAACATTTCTTATAAAGACTAATTTAATTCTAATATGAGACGACTGTTAACCCAAATAAATAATAGTTACAATAACGACTGACAAATTTTCACAGTTTGAGAATCGCTGAATTTATGGAAAACATAGATTATTTATCTCTCTTCAGTGGCATGTTGCATATTTCCGTCTCAATGGAGGTGAGAGAGAAGCTCGGTAGACATACGTGAACAACGTTTTCGGGCTATTGCTTTAACTTTGTGTGCAACAGAAAATGAAATCGTACGCGCAATATCAACTCATACAGATGCCAAGTTAAAATATACTCGACTTTATGGTTGACTTTCGCAGTCCAAAGAAGGTATTTTCTCGTTTTTAAGTTGCTTTGAAGCTTCATTAGCTCGTTTATCATAAACCATTGATATTACGTGATTATGTCGTATTTTAACTACATGTACGTAGAATTAACATTTGAGCATAGGTTCTAAAATCTAAAACCGCCCCTGTACCACAGATTACTCCTGTACTACACATTCTAGTGGCATTGATGGTGGTGGGGGTAACAGTATTTGTATTATCCTCTACTAATGTAGGTAAGTTGATTATTTTGATCTACTTTACAACTAATCTATTGAGTATCTGTAGTAGTGACAACTTGCGCAAGCTGTCAAACACGCCCATAGACATTTAAAATGATTACATAAGCATCATTCATGATAAATATCAAGTGCTTGTAGACCCTTTTAGTGTTCCACTTCACATAAGCTCAAGTGTATTTATTAACAAATCAGTTCAGTTACATAAGTAATTATTGTAAACAATAAAATAATAATATTTATTATTTTTATTTATATGGAACCATTTAAATTATTACAGATTACGGTAGAGTTAGGGATCAGCCGGCTCTTCCACTCAGCCGAAGAGATGAACAACTAAATAAGAATAATTATTTAAAAAATTAAATAGTAACTTACAAACAAAAATAAAACGGAATTTAATAAATGATATTATAAAACAATAAATCAAAATTACTAAATAAATTTCTACTGCAGATGTTATCATTATTCTGTGATAAGGAGGTGCTTTATAGCAGCCGCCTTTGTTTCATAATTAAATCAAACTAAAAAAAAATACTTAGTCATTCTTATTACTTATATTTCTCAACTAGTGTACATCAGTTTATATTTTATATAACTTATATTCACTAACGTTCGATATTTACACAATTATTGATTTTATTGTAATCTTGTGGCCAGATGATGCGCAAGTATTTTGATCACGAAACCGGTTGCAAATAAAGAATTTTGTGAGAATAAGACCTTTATTGTTTCTTTATTAACATGAGTAACTATTTCGCTTTTAAGGCTTTTTTTTGCTGATGTTAGAAGACTAGATGTTACTACATTACTTGATTCTCGCTAAATATTATTTATTTGTATTTATATTTTCTACACCTGTATTACTATTCTTATATCTGAGAGAAAAAGAGTTTTATCACAATCTATAACGCCCGACTGAAACTTTTAATCATAAGTATTTACACAGGCAACAACAAATAAATTCCTTTTCCTATTGGAAGTCACATTTTAAATTAAACTTTAGCGAAGTGGTTTTTCTGACTTCTATAAATAAACTCAAAATATTTACTTAAATAAGAAGCAGACCCACTCCCATTCGTATATTTATAGAATTTAAGAAGAAGTCAATATTACGGTATAAATTTAACTCGTGGAAATGAATTCTGCAGATATTGAGCGACGCGACGTGTCAAGGTTTCAACGAGCACAGTATGCCTATTCGTCATTATTCTCGCCTATGGCTCAAGTACAAATGTCAAGTATCCATTGTTATACATATTAGAGAAATTTGCTTAATAACTCAATTTCCTCGCTATTTGCGTCCCTCCATCCTATTTCATTTATAGCGCCGCTATACAAAAGACCATCAAACGCGATAAGCTCTCGCTGTGGAAGTTTGTTTATCATATATGACACATTTCGACCTGCCAGTTATAATAATTGATTCGATATTTTTGCGCGTTAACGTTTGATGAAACAAAGTACTTATAAAAAATATCAAATCTCAGCTACAGAAATATCGGTAAAGGTTGTTAATATTCAATAAATGGAAATCGAAACTTTAAAAGTGTAAAATATACTTTTGTTTTCAGAAACGACAATGCTCATTCTGGAATTATTTTCTCAGGTCATTTGACAACAATATTATAACCAGCACGTCCTCCTAATATCAGTACAATTGAGCACTCGCAGATTAAGTTAAAAGCCTAATACGGCGATAATGACTTTTAAAACGCCAATAAATGCATGGTAGGTACTGATTTTTTTTAAATATAACTTTTGTTTCAACAAATGCTTGTAATAGTTTTGGCACCAATTTTGTTCTCCAAAATATAGAAAATGTAAAATCTATTAATTTAACGAATTCCCTTCGGTGCCTAAAGATACATTAGTTAAAAGTCAATCAACTTATTTAAATTAAATCTAAATATTGAATGTTCTAAACAAAGTCCGTCCTTAATTTCCAAACCGATAAAATCGAAAGACTGAGATTGGTTGTCACTTACAAATGACTGGCGAGCTAATGTCCAACGTCCATGTGTCACAGGAAACCCAGTTAAGCTCCTCGTTTAGGTGTCACTTTTTGAGCAGAATGTGCTGCAGTCTCCTAATGTTTCTTGCCTGTCGGTATAAATCCCGTGCGATATAAGATCCTTTTAAGGTATTTAATCATCGCATGAGCTTGTTTCTCCGTTTTTCTATTGAACCCTGACAACCTGATTTCAGTGGCGGTCTAAGCTATACAGGACCACAACTGACCTGGAAATTATATGTGGTATTTTGTGGATAGATTATTGATGCTCCGGATCTAATTCACAAAATCTCTATACTTGACCTCACTTTGATTTTCATGGTTTTAAACATTAAAGGTGATAAGATTGAAGATAACCGTGTCTCGTTAAAGCCTATTTACTTCAAGACAAGTTAATATTAATATAAGTATCTTATTTTGTACCGGTATCTATGCGTGTCCTATAATTTGTACCTATTATATGGGATTATTTTACAATTATTAATTTTTTGGAAAATAATAAGAAAATATTCATAAACTGGGATTATATCTAATAAAATCAGACTTGGAATTTACGTTAAATTCGTTAAAGAAAAATATATTTTTTTAAATCTATTTTGAAAAAGTAGCGCATAAACTGAACAAAAATGTGTTTAAAAATTTATTTATGGAAATAAATTAGATAATTCTGGTGTTTCTTTTATTTCGCAAAGAAATAAATGGCAGCAGATTGATTGGTAGACCAACTTTAATTAGAACTACACTAAACACTCAACGAGGTCGGACAACATTATTAAGAAGATTGTAACGTGATTTTTCAGTTACATATTTTCCGTTATTTAAAAAGCATTTTGTCACTTGGATACACCCTGTAACCTCTGGTAGTACGTAATTTTGAATTATTTAAGTGTAATTTGAGTTGTACGAGCCATGGGTAAACAAGAATTAAATTAAATAATGTTTGAATTCCCGATGCATTAAATAAAAAAAGTAAAAATCAATCGTTACTAAAGTTTGTTAGTAACCTTAATCCGGGTCTATTTAATCCGTTTCTTTTTGTAACCAGGTTTAAAAATCGCGACTAGGTTATTTCCGTTGAGCAATAATTTTGATAACTATCCGAAGTTATATAATCCGCGAGAACTGGGCAGCAACCTTACCCAGCTCGAAGTACTTGTTAGATTCCACAGTTCGCCTCCCACGCGCTACATACCTACGTAGGGTCAAATTAGATTATAAATTTGTGGGGAGCGCACTTGACCGGGAGATTTTTCGTCTTGTAGCCCGAGAGAGCAGATCAGTCCGTCTACAACGCACCGCAACGTTTAACTTCGAAACCGCCGTAGTTTTAAACCATTGGTAAGCACACGTGAGTCAACCCGCATCGTATATCGGTAACAGCAAAGATACGTAGCCTTGTTCATTTTGTTACCGTAGAATTAAATAGTAAATTTAATAATTACAATAAAACTTATCCGCGTTTTAAATAAGAGACCTGTTAAATCAAACATAGAGTTGAACCAACCGGTAGTCGCGTAATCCTAATTAAGGAGACACAAACCCGTGAGATATTAAATTCGTGAAAACAGTTGTTATCTCATTGGTCGCCGCGTTAGATAATAGGAGTATTGACCCTTCATTGCGTGAAAACGATTGGAGTTTTAACGATCCAGCCGACACATTACATATTAGGAGAATTGACACTTCATTGCGTGAAAACGATTGGAGTCTCAACGATCCAGCCGACATTACATAATAGGAGAGTTGCACTTCATTGCGTGAAAACGATTGGAGCGTCACCGAGGGTAGAAATAAATGAAATACGTCTTTTTCGTAGTATCACTCTAGTTTGAAGCCACAGGCCCCGTAAAAGTCTATGATTATCATTATTAATTAATAAAATCTCGCTAGTATCTTTGACTGCCCGTCGAAGTGAAATAAAATACCTGAAACCCGCTATCCGCATTCTACCGACCACGACTCCGTAAATACGAGATTTCCGTCGCTAATCCATTCTTGTTTACCGTATACGCTCTATTATTCTACAATACTCCCTTGTAAATATTGCTAGCCCTAATTTCACGGTTATTTTGTACACAATATTGGTAAATGAATAAATGTTGTATATAGGTATCCGAATACTCCGTGTTGTTATTTCAAGTGGGGAATATTTAATTAAACAGGTATTATCAATTGCTCAAGTCTGGTAAGATAAGTAATTCATTCCATGACCCCTGTACCCAGATAGCACAAGATATTCTTAGAATAATTTGTAAATCTTCCATAAATATAATATAATGATATTTGTAAAAGATATTCTAATATTATACGGAAAATATATGAATAATTTTAGAATAATAAAAGAATATTTATATATATTATTACTAAAATAATTTCGTTATCTATCTTTATCATATATTGGTCAAAATAATCTACAGATATCTTACAAATACATCCATATAATATATTTTAAGAATTATTTTAATTACATTAATATTAGAATAATTTTTTCGGATAAATTTCAGAAAATTACAATTTTTGCCATTTATAGTCATTATATATGTGAATAACTAGTAACTACTTATTTATTCAATAAGTACCTACTTGTAAAAATACTAGGTATAGCTAACTAATTTCAGTTTCACTATAAAATTATTAAAATTATAAGTATTTGTGATTTGTGATTGTATAATATAAACCCTCATCCACAGAGTTTTCAGCTTTATTTTAGATATTAAAGATTTCTTTTAATCCACTGAATTCAAATTTGAATTGAATAATAAATTAAATTAAAACAGCACTTCAAATTTCGCGCTTGTTTGTATACTGGCTGATGCAATGATCCAAACCTTCGACCAATCCAAACGGTGGTGGTCGGTCAAAGTTGCCAAATTGTGTGATTTGTCTAATATCCAATAATAAAATAACTTTGCTGTCAGATGTTATCATTAATCATTATGGGGGATTTGAGCAAATATAAAAATAGTCTTAATCAGTTTGATGTATTGATATTGTGCATTAAAATTGAACGTAAATATGACGATAGCTTTATAAGTTTTAGTTTAGTAGAGTGCGAATAGGTAATTTGTTATTGTTCAAGTAAGCTTGGCAATAGTGTATATACTTATATTCACGTTTTAGTAAAATTTCAGTTTGTTAGGTTGGGTTAATATGTTAAGTTAAAAACTTGACAGTTGACGACATTGTGCTGCATTGTGCAACATTGTGTTCTTGTTGGCTGGGCCGGGCTGGCGTTCTTTTCTAAAAAAAAATGGTTTGTTTCGTATAGTATATACATAGTGCACTTATTTTCTGTTATACGGTAAGTACAAAATAATATGTTGTTTTAATTTATTAGAAGGTCGAAGTTTGAATGATACAAATAATAGTTTAGAATTTTACTTCGGTTTGTGTGGTTATGATGACGCATAGTTATCAGTTTTTTTAATGCTGTATTTTATCACCAGACTAAAATTAACTAAAAGTAAATAATAGCATATTGCCTCTTTACCTGTGATTTATTCAATATATTTTAAAGGTATAAATAAATTGCATGACTTGACAATTTTACACAGGAAAAACTTTTAAAATAGCAATTCAAAACACATAAGTTTGCTTGTCCCGGAATCAGCTGCCTGTGACGTCAGCTTCTACGGCTGTATTGATACTCTGCCCTAACAAATTTTTCATTATTTGTAGATTAAAAAACTAGCACATATTGGAGGGAATTCATACAAGGAATGTGTTCGGAGATACCTGCTAAACTAATGTCGGATCATGTTGCGAAAGGTTATACATTACATGGTCATCGCGATGGAAAAGTTAGTTTATAGAAAGCCCATTTTTTAAAGTTGTAATAGGTAGGTACCTAAATTTAAGTAATGAGCCTTGATAAGAAAAAGGCGAAAGTGTAGTTTCCTAAGCAAATGAAAGTGTGGGGGTTAGATTGGTTTCTATTAAACTGTTATTAAACAGTAACTGTGACTATTCAATAACACATCCATCTAAGGGCCGGTCTTTTCATCTCCAGTTAACTTTATCCGACATTTATTTACCTAGGATACAATTGTTACAACAATGAAAATCAACAACTTTAACCGCCGGATAAAGTTAACGGATATATGAAAAGATCGGGCCTAAGTCGTATGTTTTTATTGAAGGCTTGTTATTAATTAAACTAATTTAGTGGGAAAGTGTTATACTCAAAGAAATAAAATAAATTGAAATATCATTAATAAACTCATTCAGCAGCTGAAATTTCTGTTAACCTAATTATTTTATTTTTGCAACTCTTTGTAACAAAAATCTAATCTTGCAGATTTTTCATATAATACACAATTAGCTACATTTTCTGTCAGTATTTTTATTTTGGTTTATCTTTCAGATGCAGTTCAGTTTCCAGAGGCATCCCATAAGAACATAGAATTGCAGATAGGAATTTGGCTCACCAAAGCAACAGAGAGGATAAGGCAAATAGGGGAGAAAAATAAAGATAGTAAGTTAAAGACTTTAAATAAAGGCGTGATTTTTTGCAATTCTTTTATTTTTAGGTGCTCCAAATGATGAAGGAAATTAGATGTTACATAAGTTATGCCAATAAATTTTTTTTTAACTAAATATGTTTTTTATTACAGGAAATTTTCCTTATTTAAAGCCAGATAAAAACTAGGCAAAAACTTCATTATCAATGGCAATTCGTAGAAAATACTTCCAGTACTTCGTTCTTCCAACATGCAAGAAGTTTTTCAAAATCTAGTGTGACAGATGGGAATTAAACAGTTAGTGTTGGAATTATAGTGACAAAAGTTATACACCATACCAATTGTGTTAAGAGAACCCCAGTACCATTCCCTAAGTCACAAAATATATCGCAAACCCATTTTTTGTAGGAGCGGGCAGTTTTTTCGTCTAAAAAAATTTGTATGGTTTATAACTGAAAACAAAAATAATCAGCTTATTGTAAATAAAATGCAGATTTAGTAGAAAAAAACTACAAGTCAAATGTTCGTCCATTTTCTTGTTATGTACGAAATACAATTATTTTGGTGATTTCTATTTAGTAGGTGTTTTTACTAAAAATTGTATTTTGTAGTTAAAAAGAAAATGGACAAACATTTGACTTGTAACTTTTTTCTACTAAATTTGCATTTTATTTAGAATAAGCTGATTGTTTTCATTTTCAGTTATAAACCACACAAATTTTTTAGAGCGGTTTACAGTTTTATGTTGGATACCTGCTCAATTCGCAGCCTTAATAATATTAGAATATTCTGAAAATAGTTTTGAATTATTCTGTGGATATTTTTATATTAATTTTATAAGAGTTTCATAAATGTTTTCCTAAATTATACATTGTCTATTTTAAGTAGAAACTCTAATTTCTCCCATGAATAATATTATAATATTTTTTAAGAATCAATGTTCTCATCATAATTATAGAATATCCCAGAATACCCTCTAGATATTCTAAAAAATATCTTTAAAAATAATTTCAGAAGAATTAAAAGTGTCCCTCCCAAATAATATTAGAATATTCTTAAAATAATAAGTATTTTTTCTGATTATTCTAAAGATATTTGATTATCCAAGAAAATTATTCTGATAATATTATTAAAATATTTTTGTGCTGACTGGATCACTCCGTTCTTCACTGCAGTTACCTAGAGTTTTCTTCGAAACCGCCAAGAAATAAAGTGCTGTTTCTTACACTATAAACAAAAACTGGCGCCCGAGATTTCGTGTGAAAATAGAGGTATTGCAAAGCTAGAAATACTGTTTGTGGAAGTAAGTTGCAAACAGTACGGCTTAGGTAATTAAGCGTCATCACAAGATTTCAAGAACCTCAAATTTACATATACGTTTCTATTTTTATAAAATTCAGCTGGTTCAAGACTTAAATGAACGTGATTTGCCAGGAAGCGAAAAATTTCCTCTATTTTTAAATAATACATAGTAATAATGTGTTGAAGAAGAGTAAAAAATAAAAAGGAAAAAAAAAGTGGGATGAGAAATAAAAAAAGTATGCGTTCATGGGATACTGTGAAGATACAATAAAGGCTATCGATTGATTGATCAGAATAAAAGAAAAATAATAAGAAGTAGAGCTGTTATATTTTTAGAAAAAAATTGCAGAGAAAAAAAGAATGAAGTTGAAGAAAAACTAGCTGATGTAAAAGAAAAATCTAATAAAGTTAACATTTTTAGAATAACTGAAGAAACTGAAATGACTAATAACAAAATAAATGAAGAAGTGGAAGTTATTAATGAGGCAAATGAAGAAATAGTAGTAAATGATGAGTTGGACAAAAGTAGTAATGAAGAAATTGTGCAAGAAATTCAGGAAAATCTTCATAAATCGACTAGTAAAAAAAATATATATTTAGGGAAAATTTTTTGACATTTTCACAGCCGCAAAAAATAACTCAGATCCTCTGGCAGTTGAAGAAATTTTAGAACGATCAGATAAGAAGTTATGGTTTCAGTCTATGGAAGAAGAATACAATGCCTTACTAGAAAATAATACTTGGGCAATGATTGAATTACCGCCTGGTAAGAAAGCCATTAATTGTAATAGGTATTTAAAACTAAAAGAAATAGTAACGTTGAGGCGAAATATAAATCGTGATTGATAATCAAGGGTTGTGCCCAAAGAAAAGAAATCGACTATGAAGAAACTTTTTCTTCTATAGTACGATACGGCTCAATAAGATACTTGATTGCATTGGTAGCAAAATATGATCTTGGTACTCAACAAATGGATGCAGTCACTGCTTTTTTGCAAGGCTATTTAAAAAATAGTGAAATTTATATGAATTTATCCAAACAATTTTATGTAGGTAACAAAGTTTACTATTTAAAGAAGTCTATACATATATGGACTTAAAAAATCTAGCAGACAGTGGAATAAAAAACTCAGCGCAGGAATTAAAGAACTAGGTCTTCAACAATCAAAAACTGACCCATGTGTATATTTTAACATTACTGGTCAAAAGATTATGTTTCTTACTGTTTATGTGGATAACATGCTGATTTTTTCAATTGATAAGGATGCAACGGAGAAACTCAAACAAGAACTAAGGAAAAAAATTTAAAATGAAGGATATGGGAGAAGCTAGAAATTGTATAATTCGAAGAATTACACGTGAAAGAAATCAGGGAAAGATTTATTTGAATCAAGAAGAATACATAAATAGAGTTTTAAAACGTTATAACATGCATGAACGCAATCCCATAGGTTTCTGTATTATTTAACCTCACTAAACACCATAATTTTTTACTAATACAAACTTTCATACATCAGCTCATTCGACCTACGACGCACATATTTAAAGTAAATAAACGTTTGCAGAGGTTCTCGATTTGAGAAGATTAATTGATTGAATTTATTTTCTTGACTTGATTGGCCTATTAGAAATGTAGATTAATCTGTGCTTGGAAATAATTATTTATTGCCTTGGGTTATGATACATTATTTGAATAATAAGCTATTAAAACAAATGGCGTTAAAACAAACATTATTATCTATATTTCCTTATTTTCAGCTATATCATACTTATCATTTAATTGAAAACTTTAACTGTTATTTAAGTTTATTAATATTAAAACATAAGGTTTACATATTTACCAGGTACCGTTGAAATTACGACCACTTCGTGAGGATATTACGAAATATAAACCTATAAAACGCTTTGCTAATATTCATCAGCATTATTATTTACTATATGCATTTAGAAATGCGCAGACCGATATATTAATAAATATATTACCGCTTCTTGAGGTTACAAAATGATTAAACTTTCTTTATTGACCAATTTCTAATATATTTTGACCCAAACACGACGAACTACTGATTTGTGCAACTAGTATTTGTTTGATACCACGCAACAACAACTTTTCTCAGGCATAAGGTTTCCTGGGAAACCTCTAACGTAAAAGTTCTCCATTTATTTCGATCCGATAAATACACTGATACTAAATCAATAAAACGAACTGGTCAGCCGACTTAACTTTCAAACTAAGTATTAAATAACACAGGCACTAAAAAAAATTATCTTTTTTATTGCCCTTATCAGGTGCGATTTGTTCAGAAAAATCCCATTATGGAAGACTGGCGTTGGAAGGGGTTCTGAAAGAGGCTAGGTGACAAAAATCTTATGTCACCAAGTACAAATTCGAGGCCAGAATCATCCGAACAGGCCACGATTTCGTATAAATCTAATCTGAATATTTAATTGAACAATTAAACCTTACAATAAATAAACCTAACGTGACGTGATAAAGGGTGTAAGAAATTGAGCCAATAAATTCAAAATCACTCAATGGAGTAGGACGGCATAATTCAACTTAACATCAGTTAAATCATACGTAATGTATCATTGGGATGAATATTGGAAGAATTGGGGGACAATAATCCTCCCATGTATTCCTATACGAATTTGATACTGGGATTACTCCAGAATCCAATAATTTAGTAAAAAAGAAACCTAGACATGCATTTGAAATTCGAAAGAAAATCATGAAAATTTGCCGAAATTTGCTCTAAAGAAAATGGGCTTGTGGAGGGATCAAATCTATCTTTTCTTGTGGTAGAAGACTCTCTTATCCTCAGAGGATCTGTGGAGCGGGTTTTGTTTCCGTTTCACACCTCGTTGGACATGCTCGCGTTTCAATGTCCAATAGTAGTCAGCCATCATGTTTACATCCCACCGTCCTTGGTATCTGAGCTTCATCTCTTTATTGTCTTGGTGGAAACGTTCACACTGCTCCTCACTAAAATCTTCAAATTCTCTGGAAATTCATCTATATGGGATTTAACGAAATGCAATTTTAAGTTCATCAAGCATCCCAATTTGCTGAGGTTGTCCACCATTTCGGAAACCAGTTTTTTGTATTTTTCACTCTTGTGGTTATGCAAAAAATTTTCTTTAAAAAGGTTTGATCTCCCAACATTTTGATCTGTGGTCTATTAAAGGTACCCTCTCCCACCTTGGCTTCAAAAAATTGGAAATGGAAATTTATTGCCCAGGTATTTGAAACACCCACCTTCCTCCTTGAGCGTCTCAAGGATTTGCTTCATAAGCTCAAGTTTGGTATGGAGTGCTTCTTCAGATTAATTAAAGGATTTTTCGATTAGTTACATTCCATTTCGAACAATTTCTGCAAAATCTTGACTTGATAGGTCAATTCTGGAAAATATACTTTTTTATGTGCTTGTGTAATTTTTCTACAAAACCTACGGCAGAAACAGAAACAGAAATTCTTTGTAATTTCAAATTATGGAGCTTTCCGAAGAGAAACTAACTCACTAGTCCATAGTCTAATAGTGGGAACCCCAACGATGTAGTGGAAACTCGAAGTTTCATTTTTGATCTTTTGAGTGATCTGATGAACTATCAGGATGGTATTTTGTACTACTACGTACTACGATTGCCGGTAAATTATTAATACCTAAAGATTACTTTATTTCTTTACCAGTAACACTTTCTATTTGTATCTTGTTTTAGAAAATATATAGCAACGACTGTGAGTACATTGCGTATTTCTGTCTTAAATAATGTAATAAAAATCCCCTTCTATGAAATGATTTTTGTGAAAATACCAGATATTAAAGATAATGGACACATATCCCGTACCCAGACCCACGGTCTGTATCGAACCCGAGACACTAGGGGTGAGAGCCAAATATGCTTGTCTTTCAACCAACTATATTCTTATCGTATCTTCTATAGATTGGAATAGAACTCTCTCAGGGATCTTTGTAATAAGTAGTTATATTAAAAAATGATTTATTTTATGAGTTTCCATTAAAGCATGCCTGAAATATGGAAAAAATAAATCCTGCCCATAAAAACATGTATAGGTAAAATGATAACGAGACAGATACTACCATTATTAAAATTTATTGGTCACGCGATGGTGAACTCTATATTAAAAATTTGGCTATTCTAGAATGCGCAAACCATATATCATGTTTTTGGTATAGGATTAATTTGCTCTTGACATTTTACATACCCTTTTCATTTCCACTTTGTACATCCCTTTATATAAAAAACGAATGAATACCATAACCCCATCAAATGTTATTTAGTACACGAATGTGTTTTATTTCTAATAAACTCAGCGGCATAGCTAGCGAATTTCGTTATATTTATGATATGGAAATTTGCTTTATTGAGTTACTATGACAATTCGGACGAGTGGTGTATGATTATTATGGGGAAATTACTACGGTATACATTATGATGTTATATTATGGTCATCAAAAATACTATATTTTGACGTTTAATACTTAATTTTAAGTAGGTATTATAATAAACATAAAATATGTAACTGTACTGTTTATATACCAAGTTTCTTAAAAAATAGAGAAAATTACTTGCAATTTATTGACATTTTTAAATTTATTAAATCAATTTCTAAAAAAAGGTATACCTATTTTTAGATATACTCATTGATCCTCTCTGTATATCTTCCAACAGACGCTTTATACACTTTAATCAATACGGATTTTTTTATAAAACTTACGGATAAAGAGCTTACACAAAATTATTTTACAGCAATCTTTACCGCGAGGTTAATACTTTCTTTTAAAGACTTGTAACTCTCATTTTTCCGTAAAAAGAGTTGTAGGTCGGGTAAGAAACCGCATTGTTCACTGACACCCTAAGGCTAATGATGTCACCTTGAGATACTGAGACTCTTAAAGAAATTTAAAAAAAACTGAAGCACTTCATCATCGAGACCATTATAATGATTATCACAACCTAACAAATAACGCCTTCGAGCGAGGAAAAAGTCTAATTGTATTTTATATAATACTCGACAGTAAAAACCATGTTGTCGTTATACAACGACATTCACTGGAATATACACGTTTCCAATGTTGGTTTAAAAATTATAAATGGATACTTAAATGTGTGGAATTATTAAAATATATGGCTATTGCGTATTCTATTTAGCTAATTTACATAAAAGCAAAAGGTAAAAGTATCTTTGGAAATTTTATTGAGCATTGTTTTTTTGTAAAAATTGATGTATGGTTTACGAACGAGATAAGGATACGTAACATTTTTTTGAATTTTTTTGATTATTGAGATTTTTTGTAAAAATTGTCGTCTATACCCTGTATATCAAAATTTAAACAAAAGCAACTTTAAAATTTAGAAAACTAAAATATTAAATAAATAATTTATAAATAAAAGTCCTTATTTCTTCAGCAAGAAACTATTTATTTGCATTTATAACGTCGTTGTCCAATATCCACTATAACTTCCAGTGTATACCTATTACGACTCCCTTTCGGAAAGTACATCGCAGTACATCAAATATGGTTATTTACGCTACCTCAAGGACTTGCTCTTCAATCATCCTCCGGGCACCCTAACAGCTTTTTACAGGCTCAACATTCAATATTATTCTACAGCCTTCCTTGAAGCACAACCCTTACATATTCTATGAAGTTTGGTTTAGTTTGGTAAATTGTATATGAAAACCTTTACACACCGGGAATAAAATCACTTCTCAAGCCAAGCGTATGGTAGCACAGAAACAGTACATCTGGAACAATGGAATCAACGGAGCTTTGGCATAACGAACATTCGCACAAAAAGATTAAATCGAAATTTGAAATTGTATTTTTGTTTTAAATATGTCCACATATTTAACAATTTTTACTAAAATTCTTGTTCTTCTTTAAAGGTAGACCTAGGAAACTTTTTAATATATCATTCAATTTTTTTCTATTAAATGCTTAAAAATCAAGTAACGTTATTATCGATTACGTTTAGTGTTTGTCAGTATCAAGTGCAGTTTCCATATCGGTATAATTATTAATTAATATCAACTTAACTTCATGTCACTTTCAAGAGTACCGCCACTTGCTATCAACTTAATTGACATTTGCAAGTAGATAGTGTTTCTCAAATATTAATTATATATCCATTTAACCGTTTTATTTTCCATTAACTCACATTTCAATACAGACGCAAACACATTTATTGTAAACACAGGAATATAAAGGTCCTTCGAGACTTTTGTGGTTTGATTCTGTGATAATTGTTGGTCAAGATATAGTTCTCCTTATAGCTTTGGATGTTGCTTGTCAAAACGTTGATTTTGGGGGCAGTTTGTCACAGAAATAATACATTTTTTCCACGATCTCTTCGGTTGTGGTACAACATTTCTATTCAATCAAGACGTTTCTGACGATCCTACAGAGCATCATGATTTGCAGTAAAGTATTCGAGTTTTTCAAGATAGTAATGTTGAGCCAGAAGCTATCGCTGCTGCTGGAAAGAACTAGAAGTTTCCTTCTGACGCTGCATAGAGTCTAACATGAAGAGAATATCTACCTTGATGCTGATCGTTAGCAATTCTTCGAAAAATTCCTCACTAAAATCAAGTTTAACATCGAGTCCGTATCGCAAAAGATTATTTGGTACCGCGTAAAATTGCAGCGCTACGCAAGCATTTATCTAGGCACTATTATCACTCAAGCCTATAGAGATACCAAAGAAGAAACTCACCATCATCGAAACTAAAGGAAGAAAGTGGCTGCAACTATGCATGGACATCGACAAAGGTGTTTGGGTAGACGGATATAAAATTGCTACTTGGCGCAAGAGAACTGCCCCCCCCCCCCCCCACTATGCCCTCGGAGAAAATGGAGGAAATCATCGACGGTCTGTTCCCAGAAAGAGAAGAGATAAGGTGGAGAGAAACTTACGTAGATGAAGTCTTTTCACCGAGGAAGAACTCAGAACAGCAGCCGCCAGACATTAAAGAGGTAGGACCAGATGGTATCACACCAGAGATCGTCAATATGGTTGTTGAAAAATGTCCCGAAGCGGTATTGCGTGTCGTGAACCGGGCACTAAGGCAGGGGGACTTCCCGATTAGATGAAGGAAGGCGCGGCCCGTCTTGATAACGAAGGGAAACATCGCCCTATAGCCTTGTGTCCCTGCTCGATGCAATGGGAAAATTATTGGAGCACCTCATACTAGGGAGATTAGAAGAGTAAATAAAGGTAAAAGACGGACAGTCGCAAAGGCAGAAGATCCACGGTAAGCGTATTACAGAAAACGCAAGTACGGAATTAGATACCAGAAAAATATGCCTCGTTATCACCCTAGATGGTTAGAATGCCTTTAATACGACCGGATGGGGACATATAGTCGAGAAACTAAACTGGCTGGGCGTAGCTACTTATCTGGTTAAGGTGCTGGAGAGGTACCTACTTCAGTAATAGGAAAATAGGGATAGACGCAGAGGACACCACCCGGTGGAGACAAGTTACATTCGGAGTGCCGCAGACCGACCCTGTGGAATGTCATGTTCGATGTAATACTGAAATTGTCGAAGGCAAACTGCACCACCACAATGGGATACGCAGATGATCTGGCAATCGTCGGAAGTCGGGTGGTGGGAATCGAAGAAGACGGCAATGCAGTCATCAGGAAGATGAAGTGATGACTGAGGATTGTGAATTTGGAAATAGCCCCAGACAAGACGGAGGCCGTAGTGGTCACCAAAAAGAGAAACATCCCGGTCATCGTGGTCAGAGTTGGACAGACCGAGATTAGACGCGGTAGTGGTCTGAAATATTTGGGTATCTGGATAGATCCAAAACTAACTTATGGGTTGCACATTACGAAGATCGCCGAAAAAACTGGCAAGATGATGGTGGCATTAGGCTACTATACATGTAGCGCCGGTGTGGGTTCGAGCCCTTGAAGTAAGGAGTTATTCAAACAAGCTCGCCAGGATACGGCGGTGCACAGCGCTCTGAGTGTGCAGTGCATATTGAACTGTATCTTACCAAGTACAAGTGATGATCGGAATCCCTCCGTTGGATCTCTTAGCCAAAGAAAGGATGGAAACGTACGAAGGGAGCAGTAAGGAAGCAGCCAGAGAAATGCTGCTCTTGAGATGGCAAAGCAGATGGAAGGAAACGACAAAGGAAAGGTGGACTAAACGAATCATTCCTAGAATCAAGGAATGGGCCGAGAGGAAACAAGGGGAGAGGGATACCACCTCACCCAGGCACTTACAGGGCACGACTCTTTCGGAGTTTATCTCGTTGGAATTGGGAAGTGAGAAACGAGAAAATGTGTGTATTGTGGTGAGAGGGACGACGCCGAACATACTGCATTCTACTGTAACAGATGGAATGAAGAGAGACGGGAAATTAGCCATCTAGGATAAGACGAACTGGTCCATTTCATACTGAGAACACAAGCGTGATGAGAATGTGCGACAGGAGCTATCAAGCGAATTATTAGTCGCAAGTAGGAGGAGGAGGACTTTAACCCGAACTCCTAAACATACAAACGGAAGGGGGTCGTAGGGGAGAATGAATTAGAGCAAAATAACATATACTACGGACAACTAGTATAAGAAGATATATTGGAGTAAACTGAAAGCTGTTTCAGGACGAGCGGATTATGGGAGACCACTTGTCTGCTAGGCCTGGAATGGCAAGAAGATAATGTGAGCAAATGAGGCTGGAAACAGTGCAAGACACCACTAACAACGTTGAAAAATCGTAATAGTGGAGCGAAATCGACCTAAGAATGTGTCGTTTATTTTTTTTGCGTAGAACCAGATAAAACTCTGTAGATTTTGTAGAGTTGGTTATTTGGGACCTGTAATGGGCAATTACGATATTTTTCTGTGGTAAAGATATTTTTTATTTCGAAAAAACTTCAGAAATTGACTATTTCGAAAAGTCGTGTTTTTTTTAAATTTACATCCCCATATCTTCAAATCTAATTGCGCTATCGATGTGATATTTTTTTTAAATTCAAGTACACACCAAAGCGCTTCCAATGGTGTTTCTGTTTCTATCGATTTTTGTTTATTATTTTCTTTAAATAACAATGAAGTTGTTATTTCGCTAAGAATGCATTCACATTTTCACTAATTGACAAACTTTTTTATTTTTGTAAATTTTCATATACATGCAGTGAAGCATTTGAAGCCAAGATATGGGAGAAGTTTTTGAAAAAAAAATTTCTCATCTAGGACTTTTTTTTTATTTATTTATAAATATTTTTGTGACGGGGCGCGTGACTACCGGTACCTAGACTGCTACCGCACTAGCGCTAAATATGATAATATGGTTGTGCTGTCGTAATATAATAGTGAATTCATGTACACCGTGGATATTGTCGTGTGTGATATAGTTTTCTGATGTTATTTTTAATATTTATTATTTATTTATAATGGAGTGTATTATACAGCGTGTGTAAAAAGTATTGAAACATGACCATAACTTTTAAAATATTGATTGCATCGACGGATTTCGGATTTCTTTACAGCTTTGAATAGTCTATTAAAATACCTTTCTTCTGGGGTTTCACAGAGGTTAGGTTGCTATTTGAAAAAAAAAAGTTGGGGGTGGCTGGGGGTGGGGGTGTGTAGAACTAGAAATTATAAATCGCACCAAAAGTTGCGTAATTGAAAATAAAAATCGACCTATCCAAGGGATTGGGTCCAAAGTTATGGTCATGTTTCAATACTTTTTACACACGCTGTATAATACACTCCATTATAAATAAATAATAAATATTGAAAATAACATCAGAAAACTATATCACACACGACAATATCCACGGTGTACATGAATTCACTATTATATTACGACAGCACAACCATATATTATCATATTTAGCGCTAGTGCGGTCGCAGTCTAGGTACCGGTAGTCACGCGCCCCGTCACAAAGATATTCATATATAAAAAAGTATAAGTCCTAGATGAAAAATATTTTTTTCAAAAACTTCTCCCATATCTTGGCTTCAATTGCTTTACTGCATGTATATGAAAATTTACAAAAATAAAAAAGTTTGTCAATTAGTGAAAATATTAGTGCATTCTTAGCGAAATAACAACTTCATTGTTATTTAAAGAAAATAATAAACAAAAATCGATAGAAACAGAAACACCATTGGAAGCGCTTGGGTGTGTACTTGAATTTAAAAAAAAAAATCAGATCGATAGCGCAATTAGATTTGAAGATATGGGGATGTAAATTAAAAAAAACACGACTTTTCGAAACAGTCAATTTCTGAAGTTTTTTCGAAATAAAAAATATCTTTACCACAGAAAAATATCGTAAATAGCCATTTCTCATATAAAATTGATTACTTTATAAAACCTATAAGGTCTGATCTGGTTCTACGCAATTTTTTTTTTCTCGAGAACGGAGAGACTTTTAAGGTGAATTTCGCTCCACTATAAGAAAAGTCACTTAATTACATGGTCACGGATTGTATTATATTTAATCTTCAATGCATGAATGGTTGCTCTTCGGAAACGTGCGTGGTAATGTACTTTACTAGTTCATGTAAAAATAGTTTTAGTCAATTTAAAAGTTTTCCAGTGGCCGGAGCTGCGCTACAAGTTTTCACATTAAAATAGAAAAATTAATAATATGAGGGCGACAAATGAATGTTAAAGGACTATTCAGAACTTTCCCAGAAGTTTCTTGAAAATCCGACAAAAAATATCTCCGTTCGTAATACTAAATAAAATCCATTGAAACTTTACGATAGTTTTAAGGTTGGCTAAGACGTTTTCCGGAACTAAGTAAATAAATAGCTCTGCAGTAATAATGGAGCGTACTTTGCATGCTATTTTTGGACTCTAAGCCTGACAAAGGCCCCTACTACGATGTAACGAGTGTGATTTAAGTTTGTGAACTTAATTTTCTTCAACGTCGTCAGCAGCGTCTGGTCGAAGTTTATATTAATAATACAATTAAGAATTAAGAATATTTTTTTCGTCTTTCCATACATAAAATGTACAAATACTTATATTATGTAATTTAATAATAAATAAATAATAAATACACCACATGTAATTACGACCCCTTTAACCCAAAAATAAATTGATAGTAATACGAAAAAAAATTATAACACTTAAGTATCTGTAATCTCAGATCCTGGAGAATGTTGGAACCTTAGATGTGACAGTAGCACTAACATAGATCCCATAAACACAAAGTCACTGCTCGCAACGGGTGTTTCGCCAATCAATTTGGTACCTATCAATCTGTGGCGATTAAAACTACAATCTGTTCTCGGATAATGCCAACTTGGTTGGTGAAACGCACATCGACTGCAGTGTCAGTATTTGGGTGTTTGAGAAAACGTTTTCTACAGTCATAAATTACGAGTCTATTCAACAAATATTAAAATTTAGCTGCATAAACTATAAACTGGCAAAATTGGTATATCATGTTAAAAAATATTTATGTAAACCTTATTCATAGATGTGATAAAATATCTACACTACATATATATGCTCTTCTTAACACTGTCCTTAAACCCAACTGGTGGTTGCAAAAGAATTGTTTGAGATAAAAACCATAGTTAGAATTTTTTTAGAGAATATGGGTATTTCGGTAAATGGAAAACATCTGGCATGGAAAAAAACCATAATCATTTAAAGTTCTAAAATTGAAAGATCTTTTAGTTATGGAAACACTTCGAGTGAATCAAATGTGTTGCCGCAGTGCAGTAATTAAAGCAATAATAAAAAACATTAATCTGCAGATGCCAAATTATTTATAAACACTTTTTATTTAACCCTCGTTGAATAGAAAAATATCCCCAAGCAATAGAGTTAGAAGAAACCATAATTCTACCTTAGGGGAAAAAGAATGTGATGTGAGTGTCAGTATTCGAGTAGAAATGTATTTAAAAATGTAAATAAAACGAAATTGGAACAAATATATTGTTTTCGCAGTCCATTGTAATAACAAAAAAACAATTGTACCTTTGAAAAGTCAGCTATTCAATATGATTGTTTCAACCACCCGCTGGGTTTATATCCAATGTTAATATTAGGCAGATATTCATGTGCATATCTATAAATACACTTTATACGTGTCTCCAGTTTACTGGTAGTTTTTTCTTAACGACATTATTTTTATTAGATATAGAACAATAATGACTGCACTAAAAAAAATTATATATTAAGTCATGACAATTTTATATGCAGGTGTATTCATAAATTCTTAAATTCTTGTGTACCTTCTTTTTACCTTCAATAGCAAGGAAAGGCAACAGTTTTGTTTAATCATTTTACTCAAATGCTTTCCTATACACAAAATGTCGTTTTTTACGATGCCGATGAAACGTTGTGCATAAATTGAATATCCTTAAATATAATTGAAATTTGTTTGAAACAATGTGATTCGATTCACTCCCCAAATTCGCTCGATTCAATCGATGAGTGGAAAGGATTAATCAATCAATTATACTACCTTGAATACTAAATTGCATTCTTTAGACCAAAATTACAGATGCTCATTCAATTATTCCAATGTCTGACGTATCTCGATCCTTATTCCTAAGTAGCCAGTCTTAATGGTAAATTAAAAGCATTTAGATCCATTCCAGGTTGTTCTATTCTATTTCTACTATCGTTTGTCCTGCCTTACTCACTGAGCGTAGCTGACAAAAAACAGTAAAAATGCATTGAATAAATTTGTAGAAGCATTTTCTGATTCTCTTATTAAATATAGTTTGACAATAATGTTTAAAAAATCAATCTGTGGAACTTATATCTTAAATAATTTTGGTACATAGTGTAGGTTGTGGAGGAGACACTTACTCCAGAAATCAGTTTTAAATAAACAAACCATCTCGGAAAAATCTAATATTAAAAAATTAAACTAAAATTTCAAGTGCCACGAATCATGAACGAATTATAAGAAACATTAATTAAAAGATAAGTTTTTCACGTAAAAGGCAAGTTTATTAATATAAGTATTTTTTTAGATAATAACCATAAAGAAGTCGATCAAGTTGTTCATCGTTATCATTTTTCCTGTCCTGTTCATTTTAGTACTTCTGTTATCTCTATCTTTCTTATCAGACGAATTTTATCGTTCTCAGGATGCAGCGTCCTTCCTAAAGCTTTGATAAAATTCTGCATATTGCCTGTTGATGTTCAGAATGTGCATCATTTCTTTTTTGACGAAAATCCAATCGATAATAAAAACGGTCCTTTATACTTTGTAACATTTTTGGTGGGATCCTCATAAAAAGAAGTCGAGTAGAGTAAAGTCCAGAAATATTGCTGGCCAGTAAACTTTCCTTGGCATCAAAAAGAATATTCCATTATTTTGGTATCGCATATTCGCATATTTCCGTTTTTGAAGAGAACCAATAGTTTTTTCGTTATAACTAGGCACTAATAAGTTCTATCTTCGAGTAAAATTTGTTTCAAATTGGATAAAAACTATAAATAATATAAGTGTGTTCAGTCTAAAGTCGAAATATAAACTGCTATGCAATATTCAAGGAACACCTGAAAATTTGGTCACAATTTCTCGCTGTATGTCTTCAGTTAGAGTTGACTGATTAAGATGCGGTTTGCAACATCTCGACTGAAAGTTCATTAGAAATTTATACAGAGGTATGTACAGGGCGATTTTCCGACCCCTTGCATTTTTCCAAAAACTTAACAACCTACCAAGTCCTTCCGAATTTTTTAAAATTTTTTTAACCACTTAGTTTTAATTCTTGGACTAATACCCCGAAACGGTTTTGCCATTTTTGACCTAACTCCGTTCTTTATGGCGATATGATTCTTTTTTCGAAAAACCTAACGTGTACATCTTAGAATGCAAATGGCATTACAATCGCTAATCCCTGTATAAATTTCCAATGATTTTTTCATCAAGATGTTGCAAACCGCATCTTAATCGGTCAACTCTAACCTCAAAGATATACAGCGAGAAATTGTGATTTTCAGGTGTTCCTTGAATTTTGCACAGCAGTTTATATGATTATTTTTTGCGTCAGTGTTTTCAATTTTATTCATAAATTTCTGTGGCTCTAGAATCTTATTACAATCTTGTATTATGAAGATAACTTATTTAAAAATATTACATTTATATACAGGGTCTTTCAACGAAAACTTGACCCCCTATAATTACAAAACCGAAAAAAAAATTAAATGTCCCCACAGGCGATCAGGTGATCTAGGTGGCCATTCGACGGGACCTCTTCTACCAATCCATTGCCGTGGGATATGGTCAATCAAAAATTTCTGCACAGCAACAGCATAGTGAGGGGGTGCGCCATCTTGTTGGAAAGTTATTTTATTTTCTATTAAATTGTCAGCACTCTCTAAAATTTCTGTTATCATAGAATCGTGTCTTCCAATAATTGTAAATAGGCGTTCCTATTGAGATTTCCTTGAATAAAAAACGGTCCAATAAGTTGGTTGTCCAAAATTCCGGCCCAAACAATCAATTTTTGAGGAGTCTGAGTATGAAATTCCGTGATTAAATGAGGATTAGTATCACTCCAATAGCATTTCTGTAGAAATTAGTACGCGAATGTCGGTTTGTCAATTTTTCGTTTTTAGCCAATAGCTCTGTCAAATCCCAACCAATTCCCAAAAACGATACACCAGTGTATTCGTAATGGAAAGGGCTTTAAAATGATGTGTTAGAAGTAGGGTAGTTCTATTTGATTTTTTTTTTCGGTTTTATAATTATAACGAGGGTCAAGTTTTCTTGGAAAGACCCTGTATACACTTTCTTCCTGGTAGTAAATTATTTTTGAGTCTAATCTTTTTAAAATAAAACGAGTAAATGTTTTATAATCACCTTTGTTTCATGTGACATTTTACACACGATATATTTCTATAATGGTTTTATGCAAGATTAGAATATAAATTTGTTACAATGATCATATATTCAAAATCCGTGGTATAAGCAAAATTTAATTTTCTTTCTCGGCTTCACGATTAAAAATCAATTCTGGATTCTTCAATCTACAAATAAATGTGATTACTGTTTGGTTAACGTATCATAAGAATATGATACAATAACACAAAAGAAAAACTAAAAAATTGATTCGCGATATCCTAAATAAAATGTCGATATACTCAAGTAAACTTTAACTTGGCGTGTGGATGAGTTGATATTGTGCGTATTATTGTATTTTCTCTTGCACACAAAATTGAAGCAATGGCCCAAAACCATTGTTTACGTATAAACATACGTGAACAATGTTTTTGGGTTATTGCTTTAACTTTGTGTGCAAGAGAAAATGAAATAGTATGCACAATAACAACTCTTCCACACGCCAAGTTAAAGTTTCCTCGACTATATATATTCGTTTTCAACTGATATTATACACTTGTTGTTTAATAGATAATACTAGATTAATATTTCTTTCTCTTAACACGTAAATATAATACAGTTCTTTGCTAGAAAGCAGATCTAATATGACATCAGTTTTATATCTCTCTTACCATAGGGATTGCAAGACTTTATCAGTGTCTATATTTGCTTACATCTAAACAAGAAAGTTTCTTGTCTGCAAGTGTCGTATTCTCTAGATTCCTTTGTAAATAGTGAAATTTAAGGAGACTACATAAAATACAATTTTATTTCACAGACGACTCGACTCGTCCAACATACCCGGTTTTTCCAAACCCTACAATATGAAATACCGTGTATTGTTTGAACAATGTATTTCTATATAGACGAAGCACTATTTTTTTTATATCCTTCCCAATTTTCACTGTTTACGCAGAAAATATGTGTATATAGATAAACAAAAATGAAATAAATAGAAATATCAATCAATATCTTTTAAAAGTAATATGGAGCCGCATTTAATTTAGTACCAACACTAACGTTTGCACTCGATATTAAAATACCGAAGTCGACATGCGTTTCGCCAACTAAGTTGACACCAACCAGAAGCAGTTATCTCAGTTTAACATGATTGTCCTTCTTACCATCCTCATCATCAGTAATCGCACCAAAACAGTTTCAGTTGCATCCAGATAATATCGACTTGGCCGATACCATTTGGAGATGGAAACTTTATAAGGCGTATGTGGGGGTTTAAACCTTTATATAATATCTGAGGGCTTTATACAGAGATAGGTTTCATGGTTATACAATAAACAATGTAAAAGGACTGTAAGAAGGGACGGAGCAGAGTAGCTATGCGAGTTCGAGTGTAAACTTGTGTTAAACTTATAATTAAATTAAACTCATTAAACAACAATGTTAAACTTTTGTAAAGCTAAATATTAAATACGTATTACATAATAGGTGAATTTAAAAACAGCATCGTTGGAGTGCTGAATGCTCATTTTCTCTGGAAATGTAACTAAAAAAATCACAAGTTTTATACAAACAGAAGCCAATAAAGCATACCTATGTATATTTTTGTGGAAAACTTGGTTTAAATATTAACGTTTAAAATTAATGCAAATAATTTCAGCTAAAAGTTGATTTCACTTTTCCACCGTTTTGTATAAAAACACAAACCTGGACTGTATTATTCATCAAGCATATTTAAGCATAATTATTTAAAGCTTGTTGTAATTAAATTAAAATGTATTCACAAAATACCGAAGTTGCTGAAGTAATTTAAATTTTCTTATAATATCCCGAAGATTATGCCAGCAACTTCCTTAAAATTGAGTAAAATATATACAAGTAAAGTAATATTTTAGGAAACGTGTTCTGCAAATTAGATTCTTTTCTTTTCTTACTTTCAAATTGTAATAATTGCGGTTGTATCTCTGAAGGTAACAAGTAGCGCAGTATTTGGAACTTTCAAGTAAATATTTAACTCATTATGGTTTTCTATACTTATACATTTTTAATAAATAAATTTAAATATGGAAGAGGTGAATATTCTAGAACTGAAAACCTCACCTTTTGTTCAAGGTGAACTATTTTCCCATTGTGAGCCCAAAAGAGAATCTGTGGTAATATTGAATACTACAGTCAATGGATAAAATGGAGATTACTTTTGCAAAACGTTGGTTGGTATTAATTTTTGGTAGGCACATAGGGTTAAAGGTTCTGAAGAAAATTCCAAATTATTTTCAAGAAGTTTATTTTATCATACCTCGACGTCCGATCTAACTCTCAGAGTTTAGGTTGTCAAAATAATTCTGGATTTGAAGGGTAGTATTGGTTATCTCTTGAAGTTTCTCAATATTATTTTCAATTGTTTGGATTATTTGAGGCTCGATGACAATCTCCAACACATTAAAGTATAAGAGATGACCTACCCATTGTTTTTCAGTGTGAACGAAACTAGTCCTTAAGAATATTGAGCTTACTGAAATAATTACTACAAGGCAGACAGTCAAGATGCCTGTCACTGAGGATCTTTCCTAACGTTCAGGAATATGTTAACCACCCACGTCAGTTCTCAAATTCGGAAATGGAATTAAAACCCCAAATCGATTAAATTCTTTTATGATAGAATGATTTTGGGTGACATGATGAATAAAAAAAAAGATATTATATCGATATAATATTCATATTAATGTTTATAGCTATAACAAAAACGACATCATTAAAAAAAGATAATTGTGTAAGGAATTAAACAACTTTCAAATTAAAAGTTCTAGACTGATAATTTCTTTGACGTAATCTTTGAATTTTTGAGGACCACTTTATCATCTAATTCATTCTATGTAGGTATAGAACAACTAAAATTTTGTCTGGGCTCCTCAACTCAATTCGTTCAAAACTTAAGAGAGACGAGTCTTATAACTTATAACTTTACGCTGAAAATTGCGTTAAGCTTACATAATATTAAAGAGTATGTATTCTCAAATAAATGAAAAGAAGAACCAGACCGCAACAACCGCTTATTTTAACGAAGTTAGTGTGAAATGCCCAATGAAATTTCGCTTGGAGAACAGAATAATACATAATACATCTGAATATAAGATATTTATTTAATTTTTTCTGAATGTTATGAATAAAAAGATAGAAAACAAAATGAAACATTCCAGACGTCTATCTGAATGAACTCTTTTATACGGAATATTCTCGTTCCAAAGTAATTCTAAAATTAGATTACATGCCAACTCGAGTTTTGTCGATGTGAAAATATTTTTAACCAAATGAATGGGTAGCATAACAAAAATAAACGTAAACAAGGGAATTGACTTCCGACATTTAGCGATATTCTACTGGGAATTATTTGAAATATCTGAATTGTTCAATTGAACACAGAAGAATTACTGAAAGTAGAAGTAGTTTTTTTCTGTTACTTATAAATGTCGTTTGATTTGCAGCATTTCTATAATATTGTATTTTAACTCCAAAAAAAGATGTTCTGTATTTGCTGAGTACATCTGATGTTCTCCATTATCTTGGAATTGATTGAAATGATTTTGTTGAAATTTATGCTAAATGAACATAATTCAGGGAAAGATTTCAAGCATACCCGTATCAGGAGTTTAGGCAATTTGTATTTTTTTAGAATAAGTATAATGATATTTGATTTGCAGATTACAGTGAATGACTAGAATCATGTGGAGAGAAGCGACTGATGTTATTTATTATTTATCGATAGGGCTGTGTCTAAGCGAAAATAAAACTGATAATAAAATTTAAAACCGTCTCTCTACACAGTTAAAAAAATTATGCGCAAATAATTATTTTTCCATTGTTGTTTCTAAAATACTTGTCAAAGTGTTAGAAAGCTGGTAGAAATACTGCTTAAACCGTAGGATTAACTGTTGCAAGGCCTATAAATTTTATAGGTTGAAATTTTATTTTCACTGACTTGAAACACTTGAAAAAAAAATCTGTAGGTGAACGGCCCCAAAAATTTTTAGCAAGGGAAGACAGTCCCGCAGGGGCTGTCAGCTTTATTGCCCGGATTTCTTCAAATTTTATGTAGAAACCCTAAATTTTCTTCTACCCCGAAATTTTGTCGGACTTTCCGACCGATTCTAGGAAAAAAAATATCTAAAAAAATTACGACAGCAAAATATAATAATTCACCTGTTGTATTTTTTTTTTTAATTTTCACCAAATTCACCTAATTCATCTGGTCAGCCAGACCCGCAGGGGCCGTTTCATTATTATTTTTAAAATATAGCCCCGCAGGTTTTCTTAAGAAAAAAAAATTGTGATTGAACAGCTCCAAAATTTTTTTACAAAGGGGTCGAAAATAAAAAGTTTCTAAAACTTTTTTATTTTCGTTTCTTGCTCCCCCACAAAAAAAATTTTATTTGTCAAATTTTCACCAAAATCACTTAAATAATAGGAACAGCCCCGCAACGGCTGTCAGTTTTATTTCCTGGATTTCTTAAATTTTTTCGTTGGAACCCTAAATTTTTTTCCTCTCTCTACACCGACACTTTACGACTGTAGAAAAAATTTTGTTCTAAAAAAATCACGATAGCAAAACATAACTTACACATAGTGCATTTTACCGGCAGAAATAAGTATTCCTTTTTGACGTAGAATTGAATGCTGCATTAAAAACAAATATTACTTTTTTAAAAGTTGATGCTCAAAAAATTAACGACTAAAACAAAAGAAATAATTAGGCGTTCGCAGCGCCCTCT
The DNA here is from genome assembly GCA_963680705.1 of Rhagium mordax. Lineage (NCBI taxonomy): Eukaryota > Metazoa > Arthropoda > Insecta > Coleoptera > Cerambycidae > Rhagium > Rhagium mordax. The sequence goes on along the minus strand of OY796658.1, from coordinate 77,149,103 downwards.
ACGTTATTCGCCACAATTGTTTACACTACTTTTCTCAGCGGCCCAAAAAACCCCATATACCAAATTTGGATGTAATCGTGTTAATAGTAATAGAGATACAACAAAAAATTTAAATAAAAAAATTGCTTCTAATGTGCAGCTAAAATGATTTATTTTTACTCTAAGAACCTACTCCCACAGTTTGGCCCATTCTTTAATAAACACCCTGTATATTAAACGCCGTACAGGCAGACTCTGTCTAATTTCGAGGTGATCTTTTATGTACTTTACTAGATCAAAGGCTATAAAACTTCAAAATGCATTTTAAAAGAAAACCATACGAAGTCTATTAAACAAAAAATTTAAACAAGCTGTTATAAATTGTAAGGAACAGTTGTTACAAATATACTCTCTAATGTCGAAAACAGATAAAAGACTATCGAAAACTTTTTCTGTAATGTCTAGAAGTAAATTTAATTAAATGTGATTTTAAATAGAGTAACTTCTCTTATGGATGACAAGGCCAGAAATTTACAGTATTTTGAAAGTTGGAGCAAATAATGAGGAATTGAATGATTCTAAAAGTGAACGAAAAAGCAAGGGAATTTGGTTCAACCTTTTTTTTTTTACGGGAGGAATTGCCGAGGGAAATTTTCAAGATTGGAAGAGGTGCAAAACTTTGTGCTAACCTACTTGGTTACACATTTAAAAGTATCGTGGAGTGAAGTTGACAGATTTATGGTTTTGCGTGCCGATTATAGGAATGGAATTTTGAATGGGCGAGGACTTCTTTTTACGAGCAAAACCAACGATAGGATGGGGACATATTTAAAAATTGGGTACAAAAAACAATTAATTCCGGCAATGAATAGAATACACAAATAATTTGTTGTGGTAATGGATAATGCACCATATCATTCAGTGCTATTGATTACCTTCAAAATATAAAAAAAAATCAGTTTTATTAGATTATTTGGCAAATCATGAAAATTTTAGTTAAATCGTTGTTAAAGTAGATACAAAAAAACACTTTGGTAAACAATTCCAAAATCAGAAAAAAAATGTTATTGACATTTTATTGGAAAACTATCTTTGAGGTGTTAAAACCATACCATTGCCAATACAACAATAACTGGCGTAGGCATTTTGCAAATGTATGAATATATTAATAAAACGAAGTTTTCCAATAAAGATAAATTACAAACCGTTTGGCAAGAATCACTAAGTATCTAAATTTTCATCAGATACAGAAAAATTTATTTTTAATGATTGAAAAAAACATATGAGGGATACATCTATCAAAAATATTTATTATTTCACTTGGAAAAGATTCAGATTCTGATGAACATTGTTCATCGGAAGAGTCCGAAATAATGATGAAGGAATCTTAAGTCTTTTTGATTATCACAAAAAAAATTCGGCATTTCATGTATTTGTCCATTATTACATCAAGAAATAAATTTCTCTTCCACATTATTCATGTAATTATGATTATCTTGACATTCTTGATCCAGTATACTTCTTGTTTATTTTGGAATTATTCAATTCACTGTTTTTTATAAAACCAATAATTTATTTCTTTCCTTTTCTTTTTTGGGATTTATTACCACATTCCTCGAGATTCCTATCCAAAAAATTCGATTTATCTAAAAAATATTCAAATTAACCAGTTTAAAACTGGGAAATAACCTCTACGCCTTTGGTAAGTATCTATGGAAATGATATAAACAATTTTTATTTTATGCCGTGTTATTCTACACGTTACATAAAAATCTAAAGCTTAAACTTTGAAAAAGGAAACGGATATAGTTTCCGAAACGTCAGCGCAGTATTTTTGTATTAATTTAATTTCTATTAGTTGTCAAAAAACACCCTCTAACTGATCCTCTGACATTACGTCAAAGGCGTAGAGGTTATTTCCCAGTTTCAAACTGGTTAATTTGAATATTTTTTAGATAAATCGAATTTTTTGGATAGGAATCTCGAGGAATGTGGTAATAAATCCCAAAAAAGAAAAGGAAAGAAATAATTTATGAAATGCCACAAATAACATTTAAACAATACCAATAATTTATCCAACTCTAAATTCAATAAAAATTGTCAGGGTGCAAGAGTATTTATTGTTTTGAATATAGTTTTTAGTTTAGAAACGCAGTGGTATCTCACATTCCAAAACGCACGTAAGAATTAAGAATGTCATGGGAAAAGCCCACTTTACGTCTGAAAAGTCGAAACAACTTTTACCTCCTTGTTATGATTTTGGCACTATTTTTGTTCACGTTAATGATTTGTTTTAAACTATTCCTCTTGTCTCATTATGCCCACCTTTGTAATTGTGTCCTGGCCAGTCATATTCATAAGCATACAAATTTGTATATTAAGTTTTATTTCGTTAAGTGGAAACGTCATGTCGCTATGTGTTAATTACCATAAGTAAATTATACCACCCTGGCCGAGTATGTCGTTTAAATTTTCGGTTATTTCTACATCATGTCACAAACCGTATACCGTATGAATTCGGCAGTCATTTCGTTTGCACATGTGGAAATACACACATCCCTGATTAGTTGTTTATAAAGTCACGTCGAGCGTGGCTGAGTGCAAACAAAACGGCTGTTTTGTCATAACGAGGGAAAAAGAGAACATGCCAGTGTTAAACATCAGCGTTATTTCCGCTGTATCCTCGCATTTTAAACAGATACATGTTATAATTCTGTACCTTTTCGAGGGCTGAGTGCTCAGAGATGTGATGAAATAATTTTTTGGAGAGTTTACTCTAGAAAATCTTAAATAAGTTAGTTAAGAAGAAGGTAACGGGGGGGGGGGTACAATTTACAGTGGATTCCAAGCCGCTCTTGGGCATAATTTGTAATGAAAAATTTTGATCCCTCGCTAATTATGGACTAGTTGCCAGTCAATTGAGCAAAAATTTTGAAAAACCTTTCATTGCTAGTTAATATTATTCTTGTGCATATTTTGACAAATTCATGTATTATTTTCAAATAATCTCAAATCATTTACCAGAAACCGTTACAATGAAGCCCTTCCTTGATAACAATAAAAATCAATAGCGATAAAAAAAGTTGCCCATTTTCATATAAATTTATTATAGGTAGTTAAATATTACGGATATAATATTAACATCATCTACCTAGATAAAAGATGTTAATCCACCATGTTTTTTTATGTAGGTACGTATGTAAATATATTATTTTATCGGTTTCAGGATATTAATCCTTTGTTTACATTTACAAAAGTAGGCTGGTAAGTAAGCATAACTAAAGTTGTACAGTAATATTTATTGCCATGCCCAACAGCTAGCTTGTATGGTAATATTACAATACAGATCTGTCAACAACTGTCAACGGATGAAATAATAAATAATGAAACTATAGGGCTATATTAATACAAACAAACAGAAAACTCCAAACAATAATAATTAAATACTGAAATGTATCACTACTGCTCCTGCTTCTTATAATATCTATTAATAATGTCTTTATTTTCTGAAACCGATAAACTATTGAACAAATTACGGATGTTATGAATTACAACAGCCTTAGATATCTTAAAATCCTCGCGCTACGAGCTCGGATTTCAAACTGACATCTGCGGCAGTTATGATACTTATAACTTTCCTAGATATGTTAATAGCTACAACCCCGTTAACTCAGTTAACTCGTTCATTACTATTAAGTATATTATTATCCACGAATACTTTTACTGGGATTTGCACGTTCGATAGGATAAATGGTGGAATCTGATGTTACGACAGAAATTAAATACATGTTCAAACTTATTTTCGCATATCTGTGTTGGACGTGGCGTGGACAGATGGGAGGTCAGGCGATGCGGCAACTACCGACGACACCAGAGTAGAGACTATGTCAAGTGTACGTGACTGAGCGCGAGTGAACATTATATTGCAAAATCACAGTGAAAATAATGAATTAGTATAATTATATTTTTTGTTTGAAAAATTAATTTCGGGACCTAAGAGTCATGCCTTGATTGTCACCAACACATATTATGATATTTGTCAATGTGTTTTTTTTAAATCAGTATTTATGAAATTATTTTATTAAATTTCAAATTGATAAATAAAAGTGCGTCATTAGACCAACCAACACGAGATTATTTCGGTAATTGTGCGATAATTTTACTTGTAACTACAATTTGAAAAAACATGGACTATATGTTTAAGATTTTCATGAGGAGAGATAAAATTCGAAATATTCATCATATCGCAATAAAACTTGAACACATCGACTCCTTGATCCGATATTTATTAAATTGACCCTAGTGAAAGATACTCACATAGAGACGCGATAAAAACAATAATATGCTCCTTGATTATTGGTATAAAAAAGTGACTGAAGATCCGTTATGAAAAAGTAAAAGAAAATTGGACTTTTTGGAGTAAAATTTTTTGTTTGTACAGGGTGTCCCGAAATTAGTGGTCATCAGTTCCTACAAACATGGCCCCAGAAATGCTTTCTAAGGGAGCTACAACCATTCAAAGGTGCATCCTTGACAATGATTTTTATTTAATATTTTCGAAACTGGTAAAAATTAAAACCTGTCAAGGTTGTGTTTGATTTTCTAAAAATTTGAATAATTGAATGTTCAATTTCAAATCGGAAAAGTGTGTCTAATAGAGCTGAAAAATGTCTATTAGTTATTTTGATTTTATAATGGGCAACGTACAGGGTTATTGATTATAAACGGAACCCCCTTAACTTCGTTATTTTTTTAAATAAAAAAAAATTCCAACAATAGTTTTAGTACATTCCATGAATTTTCTTGCTGCCATATTCAATGGTATACTTATAACAGTCAACAAACTAAATGTTTTTTTCAATACAACACTCTGTGAATTTTTGAATATTATGGAAGTCCCCGTTTTCCTGATTTCAAAAATGTATAAATATGTTGACATTTACTGTGGCCATTTTCGATATACAGCGGCTTCTAGTTACATAAAAATCGAATGAAAAACAGTATTATGATTTAAAAAAAATAAAAAAAAAAGATTGATGAAAATGGGGGATGTTGAAAATGTATTACAATATTTCTTTTAATCTTTAGTATGTACCTATATAATTTTGTTATTAATAAAAATTTCGTACTGTTTCAGTTTATTGCAAAACTGAAATATTGATCTAAATAATAATAATTAGAGCATAGATATAATATTAAACGTCAACATATACATTTTTGATATCAGGAAAACGAGGACTTTCATAATATGCAAAAATACATAGGGTGTTCTATTTAAAAAAACAAAAGATTGCTTTGTGCAGGTTTTATGAGGCACCCTGTATTCTATTGTATATGGCTGTAAAAAAATTCATAGAATGATCTACATCTTTTATTTGAAAAATAGAGGGGGGTTCTATTTATAATCAATAATCCTGTGCATTGTCGGAACGGAACAAACTCAATTATTCATTAAAACACAAGAAAAAATCGAGATAACTTTATTATTATTATACCCAATCTGATAGAAAGCTTAATCAATTGTAAATAATAAACTTTTTAATAGCAATAATCGAAAGATCAATCAAAAGATGCTTTTTTGACAATTTTTCAACTTACGTTTGTCACTCAAAATAATAAATAATTAATCACGTTTGACTAATGTCAAAGAAAAAAATTAAAAAAATTGTATATTTATCTTCAAAATTTATTCTGTTTTTCCTGTGTAGCCAATGCTAGAATAGTTAGGTACCGAAAAATGTTAAAAGGTACTCCTCAAGTTTTGAGGTCAGGGCTTATTGGTATACTTAAAAATTTGTATTTGGATATTAAAGTAATTGTTTACAATTTTATTTAAGTTTTATATAAGCATATAATAATAACAAAAATATTCAATTAATTGATGAATTGATATCAACGGTCAAGAAAAAGGAAATATTACTTTTTTTTAAGAAATTTGGGATTTTATTACACAGTTTTATATCTATATATTTTGGGCTTTTTTCACATTTCGATAGTTTTATATTATTACTTTTAAAAATCAGTTTATATCCGGAAATGTTAAAATAGTCTTCTTAATAAAGTAATTTGTTTATGAGTTGTTTTTATTCATTTATTTCATGAGTTACTTGATGTTCACAATGCATTTTTGAGTATAAATTAATTTTCAAAATTATTAAATATAAATTAATCAGACCAAAAATAGCCACTTTACAGAGTTGTCCTAATTTCAATGGGTCACACTGTAGAAATCTTCTCATGAAAAATTTTACTAAATCATCTCACTTGGGTAATGGTGCACTAGATTTTCTATTTATAGAAATTACTTAATGTTAATCACACATCAAACTCTACAACTCATTATAGCTATTTATGATACTCGTGTGAAAAATGCATGTTTAAGGCACGCGTATGAAAGTTACACAACGAGGCGTAGCCAAGTGTCACAGTACGTTTTTTTGTTGTTGTTAATGTTAATGTTCTTCATGTGAATTTCCAATAAATTTTTACAAAACCATAATAAATTTTATTTTGATTGTTCGTTATTAATTTCTCTTCATATCAGTGCGAAAAGTGACAGTTCTTTTCGCACTGAGTGTGAAAAGTGACAGTTGTTTAAAAGTGACAGTTTTTTTCGCAATGAGTGTGAAAAGTGACAGTTGTTTTCGCACTGGTTCATTGGTGCGTTAAAGTGACTTTTTTCACAAAATGACACTTGAAAAGTACGACATTTCGAACATTTTAGTATTTAATATTTTTCAATAACTTTTTTAATAATTGTACGTCCGTAGAGAAAAATCTTGTATGATACTCGTGTGAAAATGCGTTTAAGGCACTTGTATGAGTTAACTTTCATACGCGATACGCGTGTCTTAAACATGCATTTTTCACACTCATATCATAAATACCTATTCTACTCTTTTAACAGGCTTATCTTTTTAATTTTTCACGTCATTGTTTCAAAACGACGAACCTCCTGGTTGACACCACCTTACAATCCAATTTTAAATCTAATTATTGCTTTAGTTATTTTGGGTATGGACATTTTCAAAATTACCTAGATTTCATTGACTATCACAGCGGACAAAAAACATCGACTCTCTGACCTATATTTACAATTTTAGAAATGAGCTTCCACGAATAGTATAATACACAATGATAATCTAATTTTAGTGGAGTGTATTTTCGATCTTATTGAATTTAGAAACTAATTGTTTGAAAGGTCGATCAATCCGTTTGTCTAGTTTGTGACCACGTCGAGTCGTCATGCGCCATCTGATAGATGGATTCATTACTCACCTTGAAATAGGGTAGTTCCTTATGAAAATCGTGGAAAGGGGTCATTATTGGTAAAAACTGTTTTAGCAATAAAATTATTATAAAGTACAAGAGAGATTAGAGAGAGATTATTAATTATTACTTAAATATAATTATCTATCTAATACATGCATGAGAAATTATTTTATTTTGATTTGCCTAACTTTATATTTATTTTTAGTTGCAGTAGCACTTTTCGTTTTTAATTAACTGTATAATTACTTGCAAATAATTAGTAATACTTTCTAGGCAAGTCACCAATAGATTCCAATTTGAAGAAAGACCAAAGTACCTATTCATTTTAACAAATCCGATCACGCCACTTCAAATTTTGTGTATATTAGCACAAATAACGTATTTACCCATTTTTGCATAGGAGCAAGGGTTTTCCCATAAAATGTTACCCAAAGGAGCTGCGAATTGAATTTTAATGTAAAGCACGTGACTTCGCTACCATTTACGCCAGTGCCGACGTACAAAAGTACTTTACAATCCTAAACGAAGCTTTCATTTCCATATTTTTTTATTTCCTTACATTTTAAAGTATTTAACAACAGTAAACAATGTGTTTCCAAACTATCTCTAAAGTTTTAACATTGGAAATGTTTTTGTTTTCGTATAGGGGGTTGAAAATCAGTTTCATGTTGCATAAAATGAAGCATAACTTATAGAAACAGTGGCGACAACAGAGTGACCAATTGTTGATTGGTTGTCTAAATCGCGTGGTACCGGCAGTCATGTTATTATTTTTTTATAGGAGTCTTCTTGTCGAGAAAATCCCAACGGCTATATCTCGTTGCGATTCTTTGAATATTTAAAAAGTTATTAGCGTTTCAATACCCCATGTCGAAGAGTTTTGTAAATTTTGCGAAATTAAAAAGGCCGAATGCGCGCGCAGATCCCTCCAAATTTCATACCCGTGCAGGACTTGTCGTCACAAATGTCACTTTTTAGTTAGGATCTGCTGACCTCAAAATCGCAGCTGGACCGCACAATTCACGATGTACTTTCAAGTTGGACTTTCGAGCTTGGATTTATTACCAGAACGGCGGCCCGGCGGCCTGTTTTCGTTTGGAAATAAGGTTTAAAATTTTCGTGTTTTCGCAAAATTCGCCAAAAATCCATAGTGCGTCCGATAGATTACACCTTATAGTCGATCCAGCGAAATTTAATGATTTCTTAATATCGGTCCTAGGACGGAACCGATTACAGTTTCGGACCCGGGACGACTTCAGGACCCCGAAACAATTTTCTGTTTCTCGATAGTGCCTTTCCTTCACTTTGACATTTAATTGTATCGAGTATTGTATCCAAGTAAGAAAATGCATGTTTCAAGAGCAGGATTAAACAAATGTTTTTAGTTTCCTAGTAGGGGGTCGAAAATCAGTTTCATTGCAAAATGACGCAACGCGTGAGTTTTCAGCGGTTTCAGAACAATAGACGTCAAAATTACACTTTTTCGTTCACTCATATTGAGCCTAAAATCAGAGCGTGACCGTGTAATTCACGATGTAGTTCTAAGTTCGACCCTCTACCTTGGATTTATTACCAAAACAGTCTCTCGGAAATTCGTTTGGAAATAGTATTTGAAGTTTTCCTGTATTTGAAGTTTTCCTGTTTTTGTAATTTTTTCAATTTTGTCAATGACTTGTAATTTGACAAATCATAGGGGTGGATTTAGGGTCGGGGTTGCTCTGGCAGGTTACCGATATCTGATTTGTACGTGTTACCGAGTGTTAGACTAGGTTTGAGTGCCATTACTGTAACATGAGGTAGATTAAGCAAAAGTAAACAAAAAAATTTATCGCTTCATTAGAAAAGTCACGCCCAACAATCTCTAAGACAACTTAACATCGAGAAGCACGTCAAACAGCTTATTTCCTTTTGTCCCGTCGAAATATGTATAGCTGAAAACCATATTAAAATGTTGTCGTTTTTCGCAATTTACAAAGATAGCGTGATTTGAAGCAAAATAAAATATATGTACAACTCCTCTCTCAATGCCTGATCCAATGGTATGTCACACGGTTACAGTACATGCAAAATGTACCGAAATTAAACAAATAAGCAAGAAAATTGCGAAATCTTTGTAACTCTATACTTATTATTTATGTAATTTGAAGGTGGATTTTTATTGCATCCACATTTGTACGACGTATGTTAACTACGTGAAAACCAAATTTAGGCAAAATTCAGTAATCGTAGCCCTCCCTCAAGAAAAGTTTTTGTAAAATGATATAAACGAAATCCGATTAATTTCAATGTTGCCACAAATACTTTAAAACAAAGGATTGTTTGTAAAACAAGCTGTAGATGATGTAGATTCGCCTATTGTTAAAATAGCAATTGAAATTTTAAATAATAGACGAACATTTGTACTTAGTTGATGAGGACGTTGATCTCCTTGTTCTATTAATCGCTTTAACTCCAGAAGAAAAAGATTTTTCATAAGGCCAGGAACAGGAAAAATTATATGGAAAATTTTTTCTTCGTCAGAAATCCAGAAATGACAATATAAAAATAGTTATTTACATTACTAGATGCGAAAGGTTACTTTAAGGTGTGAGGTGATTTTTGAATGGTCGAGGCGAAGCCGAGACCTTTCAAAAAACACCGAATACTTAAAAGGGGTTTTGCATCGTGAAATGTATTATATTTTTTCTACTATACCAAAAAAAATTATGGGATTTACGAATTTAAAACTAATTATTTCATGAAATTAATTGAGCGTTTTTAAAATGGAGGTAGGTAGGTAGGTACTACGTTGGATACTACGTGCCGACAAAAATGTTGGCGTACTTCCTAGAAAGACCTTTCTTTATTAATACAAAATTGTTTAGTTGTATTAATTTGTTCAAATAGAACGAATTAATTTCGTTTAAAATTTGTTTTTCTACTTTTCTGTCCTGGCCGCATAAGTTTTACTTTCGTAGATAGCAACGCCTTAGCAACCAGGTAACTCGAATGTTTACTTTCGTTATCGCGCATGTTGCTAGGGTTACAAAGTTCATTAATATAGACGGTAGTAGAAAAATACAATTTTACTGACTCATGCCTTCAGTGGTTATGATACCACGTCTAGAATATTTCAGAAAGAAAAATTAAAAGTCATCAAACTTCTTCAGAAAGAAATGCAGTTGGTTAATGGCAAGAATTTAACCCCCTCACAAGTAAAACAGGCTGGTGAAATTCTTTTCCTTCTTGTATACGGTGCAAGGAAAATTACAAATGTCTCACTCAACTCATACAGATTTAATCAATTCAAAAAATCGCTGCACGAACAAAAATCAAAGTTGGAAATATTGCCACCAACTTCAGAGGCAGTCGCTTAATATTCATTACGAGTAAGTATTCTACAAAATTCAGAAATGGCTTGGCAATGAAAAAAATCCACAACAGTGGGGATAGAAGAAAATTAACGGCTCCTTACAACCTGTGACAACACTTTTTGTGCCAACAGCAGAATTAATATTGCAGCTTATCTCCTGCAACCGCAACAGAAAAGCAGGTTGAAGATGCTTACAAATTTACGGAAATTGTCAGGGAGTACGATGTCTAAATTCATACATGGATAAAATTATTTATTTATATGCTATCGATTCCGATCTTCTTTAGATACAAAGTGTGTTTCATTCAATATATATATATAAAATTTTAAACAACTCGATAATCCTCACTTGTACAATGATTATGTACTTTTTCATTTTGCAGAATATACTCACAGATAAACAAGCAAAAAATGAAGGAAACAAACGAAAAATTGGTAAAAAAATGTACCTAATAAAAAAGTCAAAAATTAATATTTCTCTATAAATGAAAATATTCTTATTTTTTGAAAATTTCTTATGGTTCAATTGCCAATTTTTATTATGCATGTGAAAAACCTAGTTCATCCCACGATTTTTCAAGTAGGCAGCTCCGACAAACCCATTACGGTTCGGGACTCTTTAAGTTTCTTGAAACATAGGCATGTATTTTTAAACGTATATGTCAAGTTTCAACGAATTCACTATGTTCTTGTTCAGTTTGGACACTTTTCCTGTACTATTAGCTGCGTTTAATAGTTTGCGATTAATCGATATCGATATTTGTAATTGTTAGGAATCACTTTTCATCTTCACGAAATTATTTTAAATTATTTTAGTTTTAACATTAAAAATGTTTGTTTGTGAAAAAAATGTATATAATACCATTTTAGTTTTCATTATGAGAATGTTTTTGTTAATAAAATAACTTTTTATTTTAATTTCTAAAGAAAACTACTGATAATAAGATTTTAATTTTTGAAAATGTTTTGTGTTAATGAAATAACTATTTACGACTTTGCAACAAATTTTCATTTTTATCACATCCGAAATATCACAAAATTTGCGTTCTACTTCGTCATTTCCAATGTCTCCTCCGGTTGCATCTTTGCGAAGGACTATGAATTTTTGTTATTATTTAGTAAAATAATTATGAAGAAGAAAACTTTGAGCATAAATTGTCCGTTCCTAATCACATAGACAACATTGTCTCTGAGACATTTAGAACCCTTGGGTTTATAGTTCATAGTTCGTATGTATGTTGAAAATTCTCTATTAGTTATTTTCAAATCGAAACTTGAATACGCATCGCTTATTTAGTGTCTTAGCTATTGACTTTCCGCAGAGTGACGTACTTGGAAGTGATTCTAGTCAATTATCGAATACAGGCAAATGTACATCTCTACATATTTTTATTCAATTACTTAATGATTTTGATTCATCCGAAATTATTAGTAAATGAAATTTTTATATTCCCAGAATAACTTCTCGTAATGGCCAATTTTTCTACAAACACAAAAATTTGCTTTGTTTTCAATCTGCAATAATTTCAATAAATCAAAAACCGGTTTCGATATTATTAATTGAAGTTTTAAAAATATAAAGCTTAAATATAATTAATAAATTGCTAGTGCTAATTTTTGTTTGTTTTTCTGAAACCCCTCTCAATTGTCAGTTTAATAGATTATGTCAATAAACTATTTTACCAAAATTACCCGTAGGTCACATTTTTTAAATTTTTATTACTATTTTTATGTTTCATATTTTTTTTCTTTTTGTGATATATTTTATCTTTTACCTAAATAATATCGTTTAGTATGCCTTTATTCCCGTTCGGTAATTAGGTGTTTACTCATGATTTTTTTAATCCCTCATAAATATAAACATCTGTAAATGTTTCAACATTATTTTTTTAAACTGAAAGGTAATTATTTACGCTTGAGATGCATGAAAACGAAAGCGTACTTATGATTACAGGGAACAAAAGAGCAAGTGTCCAACGTAGCCTAATTTTCTAATGCGAATTACTTTACTCGTCAGTTTGCGAATTTTGTTAGAGAAAATTATGTATAAAAGTTGTTGTGGTTGACGATGAAAAAAAACAGAAACTATGACGATAATGATTATTGGGATCATGATAACTGTGAATTCTTATAAGAAAAGGATAACAATAGTTAGGTCCTTACATACTTTTATTGAAATAATAAAAGAAAATCGATTTTTTAACATATTTTTTAGAAAAATTATTGCTGGTATGGAAAAATATATAGAATTATTTTTTACGTCACGCTGCCTGTCGTGACTGGGTTCGAATCCCAGCACCTGCACTGGCAATGTCGGTGGGTATGACTGTTTGTCTTGTCTGCATTTTTCTAATGCGTAACCCCCTTCTGAACACCCTTGGATTTGGATTTGGGGATGTCTAATTTCTGTGTTGTGTTTATGTTTATTATTCTAAGTTGCACATTTTCTGAGAAATTCATAAAAGGATACTTTTATCGAGTGTTGTCTATGGGTATACAAAATATTTAAGGAAAATTGCGACTTTACATTCAGAACGCAATACCAAACAGTTTAACACTACTCAAAAATTTTGATGATGAAATTCGGCTCGACCCAATGAAAAATTAAAGTTCTTAATCTGTTTGTGCTCATCAAGACGTTTCATCAGAACTACAACATATTTAAATTTTAGACAATTTAATGGAACCTAGATTTCTGTTATGCAGTGTCACTTGATTTAAATATCTCAAGCAAGCCATTGATTTTTATAAGAACATATACTATATAGTCTATGTCAGAATACGTTTTTTAAGATATTTTATAAAAAAATCGATTTCCCATCATATCGTCAATTCTATAGGAAGCCTTCGCTCGGTACCAAAAAAATGTTTTCTATCTTTCTGTAATTTCTTAAGATACCTTTCCCCAAATTTTCAGCCATTTTGGGCATTGTTTCAGGTTGAGCCGTCTTTTCGTCTACCAATAAGCTATCCAGTGAAAGTTAAATTCTAAGCGCAAAATGTAGATTCTACTTATACCGCAATAAGGAGGAGCTCTCAACTAGCAGCTTTAATTAACGACTATATTAAGGCTAGGATTTAATAGTCTAATATGCTTTGTATGGTTGCCTAACGCGGGTAGACGATCACTGGCTGGTCCGGCCTGGAAGACAATGCAGATAACAAATTTTTGTTTTGTTTTGAGGGTTCACGCTACTAGCCGTCAGATGCCGGCACGTAACGTGTTTATAATATTGTGTATTATACCACTATGTTTGTTATATGACTTGTCTTATAGCATTGAATAAAGGAATATATTCCTTTATCAATGCTTATAGCCTGTATTTGTGCTCTTTTGGACTAATAAAGTACTACTAGTGCTACTACTACTACATGCTGACATCTCCAGAGTGATAGACCAAGCTGTAATGCAATATTGTTCTGTAATTTGCCTAATTTCGGGCGCTATTTCAGCAATGCAAATGACTACTTGACCTAAAAATGTGAAAATTCTCCTTTGAGGGTCAATTTCACGAAAGATACGTTAATTTGAGCGACAATATTTGGTGAGCTTTTAAGTAACACTTTGTACTCGGCTGTAATCTAATTTCTTTTTACAAAAAAAATACAAAATTGTAAATACAAGCGATTGAATTAGCTGCCTACGTATTGCCAATATGTACAGTCTTATTTTTTCCTTCTCAATTATAGATAAGAATGGTAATTTCAATACCTCACGGCCATTTACACTTTTTTCTGCAAAATTAGATACATTAATTTTCAAAATCCGTGTATTAGTTTCTGCAAAATTTACTCCTAAAGATATAGCGGTTAATATCAGAGGAGTAAATCGCAACCTTAACAGTTTTCTGGTTAGTTAATATATTACATGTATAAATAATTTAAACCAAGCAAGGGTGGTTAAATAACTTAAAATTAGGTTACCGAAATTTGTCTTTTTATATAATATATAATTTTGAAATAAATTATGAGATTATTCACGAAAGGCGTAAGCGAGCAAACACGAAAATTCAATCGTGAAACATTTTTAAATACATTGATTTACTGCCTATAATAAAGTTCAAAACACTAATTTTTTCAACAAAATAAAATGATTTACAATATACAACACAATTTTATGGTTAAAATAAAATCGTCGATTCCATAAAATTTAAAATAATATGCGTGGAATCTATTTCACTTTATGAGCTTTAAAAACAATGCTAGTCTTTATGGGTGCTAAAAACAAAGCTTTTTATATATATTTCCGCTATTATTTTTCCCTTCATTTTCACTAAAAATATTTGAAAACTTCAACATTCGTTTCAACGCATCTAATATTGTTACATTTTATTGCATTCCTTTGAATAATAGAGAAGCAATTTTAGAATTCTCGCAAGAATAATTTCATACCAGCAAGAAAATTTGTAGTAAATTTTCTTTAACTTTCTAAATTCCTCCATTGGATCCATTCTATCGAAATTCGTTTTTTGGCAATAGTTGTTTCCAATTATCCACCATTTTATGTACCAACCCTGGAGGCACAAAATATCGTCATGCATATGTCACTGTAGAAAATAAACATAAATTGAAATCCACTCAAACGAAATTCTAATTTTCCTCGGAGTTTAAATCAATCAGTTGTCATTTTCGAGTAAGATAGGGCTTGACTAAATTTATTTCTCTAACTATTTTGCTTAACTGAAACAAATGCTGGAACGCTTGAACAAATTAGGGCCAATTGCGGACGAATTTTCCTACAAAGTTTGAAATCGATTGATGGTCATGGTCAAGAAGCGTGAAGGTTGCTTGAATCTGATTTCCTTATAACTTTCTGCTTTGTTTCGATCAAGAAACTAATTAAGGAACTTTGAAACACATTATTTTTCACGATCAAATGAAGAAATTTTGCTGAAAATTGCATTGAAATCAGTCAAAACAAATTCGGAAAGAGACTGCATGTCGAAATTTTTGTTTAAGTAGGTGTTTACAAAATATTTGCGAATCATTTTTGTTCAAAATCAAGAGGAAAATGGATTAACAGATACTAAATCTTATTGAGAAATATTGATATTTGATAAAGTTACACCTTTTTGAAATTTTACTTGTAATTTTTTTTCATTCACGAAATTTCAGAATGGTATAATAACTTTAATCATTCCTTATAAAGTATGGGGTTTGTTCCATGCTCCAACAATAAATAAGATATGGCTACACCAAATTTCATTTTTCTGTCTACGGCATAATTAAATTGTATTATTATATCATGCGTTAACAATTTTATTATATGTTTGATTTGATACTGCAGGAATGCTTCAAAAATTCAAAAAGAATTTACATTCATTGATGAAATTTATGTAATACGACTTTTAAAAATAAGCAGAACATTACAATGTGAAAAATCTCATGGTAAATATTTCATTCACGTTGAGCGAATGCTGAAAATATTCTAATTTTAAAAGATTGAATCAAATTCTTTGGATTCTTTAATCAAGTTATTGGAAATAATCATGTCAAATATACGCAGTGTATTACGACCGTATTTCGGGGGTGATTCGTCGCTAAAGAAGAAGAGAACCTCAACACGATGTTTACCCTAAAGTGTTGTTCAGTGTCTCAAATAAATATTATTTTATTTTGTGCGAAAAGATTATCGATAAACAAATAAAAAATAATTATTCTGCATTATTTTTAGCTATCTGGGGTTTTTGTTTGCATTAGTCAGCAAGTTGCTCATTGCTAAAATGATGGTTATCAACTTCTCATCATACTAACCAAGAAACTTTATTGTATTCGGTGAATCTCCAAATACAGCTGAAATCTCAAGATCGAAGTCAAATATTAACCTCTGTTATTTTTTATTTTTACATTTTTTTTATTGAATTGAATTTAATGCAGAACGCTTCATGCACCACATGGATACCGTGAGTGCAGGAAGATTGAAAAAAAAGTACCTATTTACTATGATCACAAACACCTGAGGAGAATAAGGGAAAATATGACTGACAAACGAAAACCTTAGTTCTATGGTACGTGGCAGAAAGGAAGTCTGATTCGATAGCTATGGAGCCTCGGATCAAAGAGATGGCAACAACCATTGTTACCATCTGATTATTGTAAATGTTGAACCAAGTTTGCCTGATCATTGTTTGTTTTATTTTTGTTAGATTTCCTGAAATACCTACGCACTTAACCGTATTTTAGATTCAATTCAACAAAATTATTTTTATCCCACTCCGCAATGATAGGTAGGTCAGGCTTTGGTTAGGTTAAATGTCACGAACTTGGGTGCGTAAAATAAAAGTTAATAATTATTAATTTTTAATAGAAATACATCAAATTTAATTATATACACATTTCGCACATGCAAATTTTGGTAAAATTTGTTGGAAATAATAAGAGAAGTATCAATTTTAGAACAAAAGCATGTCAAATAATCCCACGCATTACTATAATATGATAAATTTGTAATTTTATTAAAGTAATATTCTTGTCTCTTGGTGGCATAGAGTACCGTTTCCCTTATGTAAGATGCTAAACTTTACTTTTCTTAAACATTTTTCCTTCGGGTTTTAGACATACTTGACCATTGGAAATGAATTTAAATATAATAGTTGGTCATTTTGATAACTGGTCATCTTCTCTTATATTCTTGTTATCTTGTTTGGTTTCCTTTTAACGTAAACAAAAACAAAATGTTACATTATTGAATTAATAAGTCAAGAGAATGTACAGCGATTTAGGTGAGGTAGATAATGGACAAAAGAGTAAAAACAAAAATTGAATTATTCAATGGATTGAGATAGAAAGTAAATGCAAAGAATTTAAAGAGGTATATTAATAAATGAAGCAAAGAGAGTATGTGGAACCATGAAGATGAATAAAAACCAAAGACAAACACAATGGTGGAACAGGAGACAAAGTAAGTAGGAAATATTTGTGACACAAATTATCTATCAGATAAATCGGAACAAACATGCGAGAGATATAAAGAGCAAAGAGTAAAAGTTAATATGGTTAAACAATCAAAACAGGAGTCATGAAATAAATAAGAAGCAAATAAATGATTGTAATGGATGAAATTGAAATTTTATTGAAGAAATGGAGGGAACATTTTAATGAGCTTTTAAACCCGGTGACAGAAGGAGAGATAGAGTACTCGACAGAACTCCAATCGGAGAAACCTAAGGGAAACGAAGAAGAGGAAACAGTAACAGAAAGGAGGTACTTAAAAAACTCAAAAAAGACAAAGCAGCGGGACCGGTGGAGATGATAATGAGCTTAAGACCGAATGCTAGTAGAAAGCATTATGTAAATTGATTAATGCGATTTGGAACAAGGGGGTAAATACCAGAGGAATGGAAAAATCAGTATATCTATTTACAAAAAAGAAGATTCCAGAGAATGTGGGAATTACAGAGGTATTACTATGACGAGTGTAGTTAAGACTATTGGATAAAAAAAGTTATGAAACAAGATTGAGGTACAAGTGCAAGAGTCGCAGTGTGGGTGTAGACAATGAAGAAGTACTTAAGAACATATATTTACTATAAACAGATGATGGAGAAGATAAATAAAAATAAGGGAGTAAACCAGCGTTTATAGACCTGGACCAAGACATTCGATAGAACACCAAAACGTATGGGATAGTTTAGAAAGAAGGAGCACAAATGCAAAACTAATAAAGGGATTATACAGATTATATTAGCTTAAGTAATTTACAATCAGAAGAATTTCCGGCAGTGGATGAATTAAAACAAGGTGGGGTCCTAAGTCCTATACCGTTTTTAATTATTATAATGGATGATATTATGAAGGAAGTAAAACAGAAAGTGCATAGTGGTAAATATTGGCTACATGAATTTACAAGTTGTCAAACTTGCCGAATGTGCATTTACCGATGATCTTATGATTTCTGCAGAGGGGGAAAACAACTACAGGAAAACTTAAAGATATTGAATGACGAACCGACAAAAGGAATATTGAAAACAAACATAAAGAAAACAAAAGCGATGTCCATAGGAATAGCTAATGAAAAACTAAATATTGCAATAAATAAAATAAAACTAGAACGATGGAAGAGCAGACTAATGCCAGAATAAATAATTCTTCAAAATTATATCAATCCCTCAACAATAAGATAATAGAAAGCAAGCAAATAAGCAGGAAAACAAAAATGACCATCCAAAGCCATCACCTACCCCGTTTTCGAGGGTGGGGAACACGATGGCGATAATAAATTTTTAGTCATCCTTCCGAAACTTTCGGCCCCTGCGGATCGGGGTTTTTTGAGAAACAATGATGAATTTAGTAATTCTGAACTAGGAGAAGCCCAACCAACCCCCACCCCTATTAATGAAAATCCTAAAAACCACTGATAATGTGATGAAAAATGTATCCCTCTATTTTCGAGGGCGGGGAACACGACGGTGGTAATATTTTTCCTCCTACCCTCCCCCAACTACCCCTAAATTTAAAAAATAATCCCTCTTTTCTGTTTTTCGGTCATAAGCTTGCGAGCGCTTATCGGATCGGGTTATTTTCGAGGATTGTCTTTGGCTGCTGCCGCAATACTTTTTTGACGTTTTCGGCTTTTTGCAAGTTTCGAATGGACTGTTAGGCCAATGCTGATAGACGCAACCGAGAACTGGGTGTTAAACAGAAGCTGGTCAGACACTGGATATGAAGTATCTAACCAAAGTCACCAAAAGAGATAAGATAAGGAACAGAATTATATGAGAAGGACTAGAAATAAGACCAGTAAGTAAGACAATAGAAATACAGCATTGAAGTGGTTCGGACACTTGGTCAGCAAAAAGGCAGGCAAGGTCAGCATGGCAAAACAAAATCATGGAAAAAAAGGAATAGGGGACGATTCACAATAACATGGGATAGCTCAATAGTCGACGTATTGAAAAATAAGAATATAGCATGGAATGAGGCAGTCGGAAAGGTAAAGGATATAAAATAGTGGAACACTATCGTGTACAATACACAGTAAATAATTAAATAATAAAGCCTTAATAAAGTCATTTATAAACACAGTGAATGAAACGATACCTTTCACCAAACTGTTGAAAAGGTTTATTAATTATAACAATAAAAAAAAGATAATGGATTTCGTGGTCTTATTATAGAACCACTTTAGCTACTATATGGAAATCGTATTTGAAATACTTATATTATGAGTAGTGCTCAGAAATCAATTTTCCAAAATTGCAATACACCGCTGAAAAGATAATTAAAAATAGACTGTCAAAACATGATATACAGGGTGATTCTAAAATGTATGGCCAAATTGATACAGCGTCATCAGGAGACCAAAATAAGTTGATTCAATCCAATTTACCTAAATACAAAAATGCACCCCTAAGAAGTTACAGCCCTTTAAATTTCAAATAAAAAACTTTAATTATTGATTATTCCCAAATGGCTGTAGATATCTTTTTCTAATTCAGTGTACATTCATTACCAATAAACGCCAATGTTTTGAGATTAACAGCAATAAAATACATTAAAGAGATGGGGTAATTTAGGGGCAGCCACCCTTTATTTCACACCCTTATTTTTCTGTGTGTTAACGTATAGTCGATTTTCCAGTATCATTTGATAGATAATTTAATTAGGAAACTTTTTTCTTCTATTTTTTTGATAATATCAATAGTTTGCAAATTAAACAAGAAAAATGAAGAAGATGCATCGAACTATTTTTAACCTCAGTAGCAAATATGTAATATTATTATTTAATGTACAAGTAGGCCGGTCAACCCTTTAATGTATTTTATTGCTGTTAATCTCAAAACATTGGCGTTTATTGGTAATGAATGTACACTGAATTAGAAAAAGATATCTACAGCCATTTGGGAAAAATTAATAATTAAAGTTTTTTATATTTGAAATTTAAACGGCTGTAACTTCTTAGGGGTGCATTTTTGTATATAGGTAAATTGGGTTGAATCAACCTATTTTGGTCTCCTGATGACGCTGTATCAATTTGGCCATACATTTTAGAATCACCCTGTATAATACACAGTATACCTAACTAACATAACTGAGAAAATTAACAAAATTGGTGCCAGTTTCGGCTAAACTGGAAGTTGGGCACTTTACAACAGGGTAAAATTTTAGAATATATGCTTTCTTGAGCACTTTTCTCAAATTTCAGATTTCCTTTATTTCACGGAATTTTGATTCGACAAATAAAACAATATTAATAACGTTAATTAAAATTTTTCTTTTCCTCAATCAGGAAATCCACTTCCATTTTACGTGATTCGTCCAGTACACAAGCATAAATAATAATTTTATTGTTAATAATTACAAAGTTGAAAATCTATTTTCAGATGAATTGCAAAGAAAAATGTTTAAAAAAGTAAAGTTCAGCATACTATAAAAACGATGCAGAATAGGATAAAAAAATATATTGCAATCATCTGTTAATTATTTCAACATTTCATTTAGGTGTTACCAATACATATATTTATTTAAAGAAACAAAAACGTGGGTTGACTGACTACTTAAGTAAAGAGTAGAACATTTTGAAGTTGAATTTCCACAAGTAACAAAGGACTCTGGTATTTGTCAAGCTTCCGGAAATGTTTATTTCTCTTATCAAAGAAACCTCAAAATATTCCGCTCTCTCCTGTAAATATATATGGCATGTAATAATACTCAATAGATGATGGAGTGTTATTTGCAGCCTATTTTAAACTTTATGGGCTGGAATAATAACAAAAACAATTAACGAGGTAAATAGGATACGTGAAGTGTCATGCTTCCCTGAATTTCCATTAATCTCTGTTAATTATTCAATTAATATAGTTCTACTTCTCGCGGCCGTAATAGTCAGATGTGTTGTAGTTCAATATGTTTCATGCAACATAAAACAGATGTGACGAATATTTAGGTACCTAAGTAAACCGATGATTTATGGCGTTTACTGTATATTTGATAATATATAATAATATTCCAAAAACAAAATACACACACCACAGGAAATTTATTACAGTGGGTCGTAGTTTCTTCGTCTCTCAAAAATGCATTACATATTTATGCATGAATTTGTGCTGAATGTTTTATAGGATAAGCTCTATAAAAGTTTTAAAGTAACGACTTTTTAGGTTCAGTATATTTGATTTCAAACAGTATTTGATCGTAAAATACCATTAAGGTTGTGTTTAATCAATTATATACATAATTTTAGTCAAGATAAAATAATAAGTGCTGTGGACATATTGGAGAATGTCTAAGATGTTCATATTATACAAATTCTGGGTTAGCGTGACTTTGCATTTATCGAAATTTGTGCATTTCTCCTCTAATCATATGACTGATGATTAAGGACAAAACATGTACAAAAGTAAAAGAGTCATAGCTTAAACTGACCTACATATAGTTGTTTTATGTCCACTTCATACGAAGCACCGCGCCTAATAAAATAATGTTTCACTTTTATCTGTGTATAAATGAAAAGAACTGAAGGGATATTTGTCAGTTTCGTATATTTCTCAAAGACCTGTTTCATAACCTGAAATTAACGATGTCAGCAAGTGTTTGTTTTCCCTGACATGAACAGTTAACGCGTTAAGTACCAATAAAGAAAGCATATGTGAGAGCGGTGGTCGTTCATCCCTTAACTCAGTTTTGTATCGAAGCAGCTCGCAAAATAACTTGTATCTCTGTAAGAGTCCTGTTTATTTCTAATATCAGCCATGGCTTGCGTGTTGTGTTTTAGAACTGTGATCTATTATAACAGGAAAAACTCTCTAGCGATTATGGTATCAGAATAGCTCAACCAGTACATGGGTTGAGATGTTTTTTATAATAAATATATACACCTTATGTAATTACGACCCCCTTTATCCAAGAAGGCTCTAGAAGATCCTTGTGCGGGAGGGCGCTACACATTTAAAGACACATCTAATATCCGTGTATAATGGAAAAATCCCTCTCACAGTATTTTCCATTGCCACGACCGGGAATCGAACCCGGGACTTTTGGGTCAGAGGCAGGTACGCTACCGTCTCGACCGTCAGTCATGCTCTCTATAACATTCAACCAGTTGTATAAAAAATAATTAAATTTTAAACGAAAAAGATTCTCAAGTTAACTTTCACTGTTTTCGAGACATACAAGTATACTATCTTGACAAATCACAATCAATATTTCTCTCTCATAATTATGAAAAAATATATTTATATAGATTTCTTTATCTTAGGAATAGAACGGTTGGTGCAAGGAATGGTGGTCGAGGAATTTAAATTAAATAGTTTGAAATATTACCGATCAGAATTAATTTAAGTAAATATTAGAGATTTAAATTTTTTAATTTTAAGTGTTAATCTCGCATTCATTGGTAAACATAGTTGATTCGATTGGATATTTTCGCACTTTTCGTCATTGAGTTGTCATTGTGAGAAAAATGATCAAGTACTAACTTGTAGTTCAGTCATTAGATTTTAGGAATTATAGATATCGGTCATCTCCATGTTTCCCAGTATCGGGAAACATGGAGATGATAATATGATGGGAATATGATAACTATTTTTGTGAAAATTTGTTGCTCTTATGGGATTTTGATCGACTTAAGCTTCTCATTTTTTTGCGTTACTGCGCCCGGAAATAGAACCATCATCAACTAGAATTGTCTATGATGATTTCATTTTTACAAACCTTTTTTTAAGGATTTCTGCATATCCAAAAAAGATCCTTCGTAACAAAATATTGTTCAAAACAGAAAAAAGTCGGGTAAGGTTTCATATTTCCTGATTTTCTTTTTGGTACACTGTATCTTTACGCTATATGTAAAGTTAGTGGCACATAAACTGGTGCACAACTGAAGTGGATATTGGAAAAATATGGGTCATATTTGGACCTCAATATTTTTGGAATTAGACGATTAATATTGGTGCGGCTTTTTGTGGTCGTGAAAAAAAATCATTGACCCTTATCCACCATAAATAGATTTTTAAATTATGGGTGTTTGTTTTATCAACAGGGTGATTGTTCAGACCCTTACATTTATATTAAATTCATCGTTCTCCCAAATCACTAAACAAAAATTTGGGATTTTTTAGACACATTTATAAGTAATTCTAAAGAACCAATTTGAATTTTTTTAAGCTTTGTTATTAAAATGTATCTCGATTAATAGTAGAGATAACTAAAAAATTTTAAAACCGTTTAGGCAATATTATCCAAGATTCTCACTAACGACGATCTATTACTCTCCCATGTTCAAACGGCTTGCCCAATTGGAGGTTCAGATCATGCTCTCTTAACATGTCATTTACAAGTTATAATGTATAACCAAACAAGAAATACTACTAAAACTGGAAAATACACCGACTTTGCCTTATTAAATGAACTTCTCGCCTCGGTCAATTGGGTCGAACTACTCTCCACTGATGACGTAAACTCGAAGTGGGTTAAGTTCACCAAAATACTCAACGAAAACATACGTGCTGCTTCTCGTGAATTCCAGTACATTGTCAACACAAAGAAGCCGTGGATTAATTCGGATTTCATATCTCGATCCAAGAGGAAGAAAAAATTATGGCGAAAATTTAAAAATTCTGGCAGCATGGAAGGTTATGAAGTTCACCGCAACTTCTCAAATACTTTAAGCAGAGAGCTTAAGGAAGCTAAACGAAAGTTTCTATCTTCCCTGCTCGATAAGGGGCCAAAGGCATTATTTAAATATACTAGGAACAGCCTGTAATCCAAGGTATCTACACCTATGATCCGAAGACCAGATAATCAATTTGCGAATCTGACTACGACGCAGCAGAAATTTTAGCTCATACCTTCCAATTAACTTACTCACAGGATACAGCTGGGCCGATCCCGCTGCCTAACTTACCTTTCAATAATCACTCCCTTGAAGCCATTCTCTTCACTAAAGAAAACGTCACAGAACAAATCAAGAACCTCAAAGAAGACTCATCTCCTGGAATGGATGAAATTACCCCCACCATATTAAAAAAATGCATTCATGTTCAAGCCTCAGTTGACCAATATAGACTACCATCTGAATGGTTGAAAGCATCAGTCACCCCCATATATAAAAAAGGCGATAAACTTGATCCATCTAATTATCGGGCTATAAGTCTTATCTGTATTTGTGCCAAACTCATGGAGAAAATTATTGTTAAATTTGCATTACCTCTCTTACTGGAACACCAGATTATTCCACTAGTTCAGCATGGTTTCGTCCCCGGCAGATCCACAACCACTAATCTTCTTTAGGCCGTTAATACTTGGACACAACGTCTTGACGATCACCAGTCCATTGACGTCTTATACCTGGACTTCTCTAAGACCTTCGATAAGGTATCTAGAAGAAAGCTCCTTCTAAAACTAGAAATAGCTGGAATACGAGGATCACTTCTTCGCTGGATAGAGGCCTTTCTCTCGGACAGAGTTTTCAGAGTCAGAGTGGACTCATCATACTCAAACTGATATGAAGTATTTTCCGGGATGCCTCAAGGTTCAGTGTTTGGACCCGTCTTATTTCTTGTTTACATCTCCGACTTATATCTGACCATAAACTCCGAGCACATATGTTATGCGGACGATAGAAAAATATATGGCAATCCCATCACTAGACGCTTCTCTTCAAGCAGACCTGCTAGCCATAGAAAATTGGAGTAACATCTGGTCCATTCCATTAAATAATCAGAAGTGTACAGTTCTTCACATTGGTAACAAAAACCCCAATCTAATCTACCATCTATCATCAGGCCCAGTTAGGTCTTCAATCAATGGAATTCTTCTCTACCCGAGGAAATTGTTTTGGCACCTACAATTAATTCGTTCAAGAACAGATATGATCGTCACATCAGTGCCAATGTATAACAATATAGAAACTTAGAAACTAAATTTTTTTTCTCTCTCTCGTGTATAATTATACAGAATGTAGATATAATAAGTTGTAAATTAGTATTTTGGGCATAACAGGATTAATTTCTCTGCCCTTATTTGTTGTTAATAATAATAATAATAATAATTCTTAAATATTCTATCAAAATTGATAAAACATTATTTTCAGATTTTTGACGAAGTACCGAATATAAGAAGATTGGTGAAAATATAAAAACTTTTAATTAATTTTCGACAATTAATTTTCTATTACGTTATATGTATAATTTGCTGCATTCGAAGAGGGTGCACTGGAAGCATTGAATATCGAAGAAAAAATTGTTATTGGCAATTGCATTAAAATGCTATAACATAAAATGTAAAAAATTCGACATTTTTGCTACAACAAACGTTTCTCTAAAAATAACAAAGCTATAAAAAATTCTCAAACTAGTTATTTATAATTACTTATAAGAATTTGTTTAAGAAAATCCAAAATTTTTTTTAGGGATTTGGGAGAACGATGACTTTTAACATAAATATAAGGGTTTGGATAATCACCCTGTAGATAAAAGAAACACAAGTTAAAAATATATTTATGGTAGATGTAATTCAATGAATTTTGTTAACGATCGCAAAAAGCCGTTTCAAGATTAATTATCTAATTCCAAAAATATTGAGGTACAAATATTGCCCATATCTTTTCAATCACTTCAATTGTGCACCAGTTTATATGAACCAATCCTTGTGAAATCCAAAATGAACGACTAGAAAAAACAAAATTAGAATGTGTAAATTGGTTATATTATGTAATTATGTCATTGTGCCCTTTCCAGCATTATCTTTTATTTAATTGCAAATAGAGGTAGTTTTTGAAATTCTTTGATAAAGGGAATTCTTCTGGTTCCAAAAATGTATCATAATTATGCAGTAGCATGAAACAATAATTAATAAAAGTCCCAACTGTGCATCAAGAAATTAAATTTTTCATTAAGCAAAAATATTAAAAACGTAAGCCTATTGTCTTGCAACAGGACAAAAATTTCAAATTAATAAATTGCATTATTTGCATTTTATTTATATTTTAGTTAAGGTAAGGCGGTTTGTAATAATTTTGTTATTCAATAAATTATTTCCTCAAACATATTTTCATGCGATTCCACATTTATAGCACATATTTAAAATTACAAATATAGTCACTTCTGGACAATATCAAAACAATTCCTATTACTAGTTAAAAAAATGAAATGAAATGTAATTTTTTTAAATAGTACCTTTTTTACTTTACAGACTGTAATATAATCTTACAGTAAACGAAATATTCCTGAAAACGTTTAAAAATTATTTAGTGTAGTAGCTGTCGCATATGCAACAACTAATAAAATAAAAAAAGTTTGTAAATTAATTTATGAAACTTACCGCGAAATAACGTCCAGATTCCCAGCGGCATGACTAGAATGGCCACCATGAGGTCAGTAATGGCCAACGACATAAGAAAATAATTTGTTACGTTTTGAAGTCTTCTTTCCCAACAAATCGCGAGGCACACTAATATATTACCGGCCGCTGTACCAACCACAAGGCCTAGAGCTGAGAGAGCCCACCAGTTGTTTAATTCTTCATCGGCTGCTGTAATATTGGAAACGCTCTCCCGATGGGATGTCGTGTTGTATAGAATTATTGTGGCATTATAGTAAATTCTTTCTTCTTCGGCCATGTCGATAAATATCTGGAAAGAAAAACAAAGCATGTACCACCTAAAATTTGTAATAAATGAAATATAAAGAGTATAGACAAGCAAGAGGATTTTGACGGATATATTTCTAGTAACAGAGAAATTTGGTTGTTACAGAAATAACACGCGCGAGCGTTTTTCACATTTGTTTTAAGCGTCAAGCGTTGAAAACACTAATCAAAATGGAATATTCGTGGCGTTCAACATAACAAATCGTAGTTGGTAGTATTACGCTATAAATTAACATGTATCTCAAAGGCAGATCGGCAGTAACTAATTTATTTTGTATAGATTATTTATACTGATTATTCAACCGCCCTCTTCAGAAGAGACCACGGTTTATTGTTAAATATGTTAGCTTAATGTGTAGATTCCTAGGATTGCTTTAAAGATCATTACATGAGCAGATATAAAATTTAAATATAACACCATTTCAAAATAATTTAAGATAGAGGTAGGTTTCTTTGAGGATGGTTAGTGCGTTTCCCCTTTCGATTAAAATTGATCTGATCGCATGACTTTTCTGATCCCTAGTTGTCCAATATCCATGTATTGAAAACCTACGGAGATCGGACTATACTTACAGTATAGCACGTTTTGCCCGATTTTAATAATAATTAAAAGTTTTACCAAATAAATCAAGAGCACTACAGTATTTGTTGTCAATTCAACCTATTCTATTGACGGGACTAAACAGACATTACTGGTATTAAAACCTAGCACACTAAATCGCATAGACTCCATAAGCAATCATGAGAATAATGTGTTAAAAAATAATTATTTTATAATAATTAAGTAATAATTCTGAAGGCGAAATGATCATAATATTTTCTAAATGTAGTAGTTAAAAAAAATACCTTTAATACTGATTTTATACACATAAATTCAAGTCTGTTGACATAGGAATATGTTAAAGTATGATGACCAAACAATTTACAACAGACCTAACAAGAGCAATATAATAAAGTAGTCAGTGCTCGAGGTTCTGAGAAATTGTCCTGAGCCATTCTTTTAATAAAACCTAACATTTTATTTGTCTTCTCCATCATTTTCTCGAAATGATCCGGCAGTCCAGATGTTGCTAAGAATAACTCAGATATATAACCATCCAAGCCTACTTGATGGGTTCTCCCAGAGTAATGCAACCGTATCTACAATAACAAAGGAAGACCAACTTCGATTTTAAGCAGTTTAAGTAATAGTTTAGGCGGCGAGAATTGTTTGCTTGATCGAAGGCTTTGGTGAAATCCATGTATATTGAACGTACTTCAGATCCCTCTGCCATCAGAGATTTAATTAGAAAATTGGTAGATTAACAAATTAAAGCCAACAGGTCCACCTTGAAGGAATCCATAGTACTCAGGAATGCTGATAATATTATTTTCAACAAATGACTCGATTTATTTCGGAAAATGTAGTGACTTCCCAGATTCATTTTCAAATTTTCAAATTCAAATCCACCTATGCCTCCTAACTCCTATAATAATAATTTAATTTCTAACAAATACGAAAATAATAAGTTTCCGTTAGTTGACGCAATTTACCTTCACATAGATCACTTCTGAGGTAATAGATAAAATAATCACTAAATTAAAATCTACCGCCAAAGGTTCTGATAGAATTGAATTGATAATGATTCTGCTTGTCACCCTTTTTTTAAGTGATAACTTTGCTTCCTTATGTTACTAGTGGTTTCTTTCCCTCAGTTTGGAAATATGCTAATACATATTATCCCTGTTCCAAAGGTATTATCCAACTGAGAGCATGGGAATGAATGTTTGTACCATGCTCACATTTTGACGCATCAGTACCAAGACCTAATAAAGAAATTTTGCAGAAAAAAATTGCGATTGAAATTTGCATACAAAATGTTCACAAATGTTTATTTTAAACTGTAAAAAATATGAGGTTTATTATTATTTTTTCAAAATCAGCAGGACAATTGATCGACGGATTTAAAATTTCATTAAGAAATTTTAATTTTCTTTAAACAACAACATTAACATTTAACATTAAACATTCTTTATTTCTTTATTCACCGGTTGATGTGACAGATAAAAGTAGTAAACATACATTTTTCATTGCTTGTGACAATAATTGTGTTGTAACAAAAAATAAATAAATAAATTTTTTTTTTATTCTGAATTATATTATCACTAATATAATTGCTAAAAATAATGGTTTTCTTACAGAAAATTATTCCGATTTGACATTTAAAAATAATTATGACATTTCTTAATGTCACTTAAAATTTTAAATAATTATGACATTTGTTAATAATGTCACTTAAAATTATTTCAAAAATATAGTTAATCTCTTAGTTTCACAGTTGCTGGATTTAACACTTTTAATTGCTTTTATATTTATTAAAGAAGCGAAAAGCCCTCGGAAAAGCTACTCCAAATGTATTTTTTAAAATAACACAATATATTCAAACTTCCTTTATTGTGTTTTCTTAATATTTAAAATTGTTTTACTCCTTGTAGAGGGTGGAAAAATCAAATTTATGATTTTTTTTTCTTTCTATTGCTAAAAGCTATAGCCCAAGTGAAAATTGCAAATTAGAATTTTTTTATTTTTAATCCCCTGTGGAGGCTGAAAAAAAAATTGATGAAAAAATTGACCGCACCACTAAAAGGAAGCTTTTCCCGACTATTCCACATCGAAATTCCAAAATTACTAAAATTCGGCACACCCTACTATACGCATTCTCTATACCAAATTGATCAACACCAGATTCAACTGATCGCAAATGCTTTTCGTAAAACGTGCAGGAGACACATCATCAATAAAAGTAGTATAATTTGAAATAAAATTCAATATTTTTAGGTATTAATACACCGTCTCATACACACTACATTGATCATTTATTAAAGGAGAACGACTGACTATAATAAATTTATTAATTATCAGCAATTTTATCGTCTAACCAAGCCTCATCGAGAACTTACAATAAAATTATCCTCACTAAGTACTACACAATAAAAGATTTTAAGATTGGACGCAAACCTCTCAGTTTTAAAAATAAATTAAAAACTTAATTATTTATTTAATCTAATTGCGCTTATGTTGAACCATATTCTCTTAAAAATTTGGACTCCTAGAAAGCTCAGGTGGAGACGTTCCTTCAATTAACGATTATTTTACACTAATTTTTAACAAACGTATATCGTCATTTTAAGTGAAAAGCATTTAACTTCAGAATGTTAACCTCATAATCAGTTATATCATTTGTAGTACGCAAGCGACCGCCTAATATATGCACTTATACCTTTCAGCAGCAGAAAATGCTTCGTTATCTGAAGTACCAATAATTTACAGCTGCGGAATATTATAACCAGGGCGCCTGAATATCGCGGTACGGCTCTGATTATTATGATTGATCGCTACTTTTACAGTCTGATACTTACATGAATCTCTTTATTCTGTTGAATTTTTTCGCAGCCTCAAACGATTTTCTCGCAGATAAAGCATCGTATCTCACGAAGTGGGTGAAAGTTTTAAAATTAATTCTTCTACTTCACTTTCTAACACAAACCTAATACACTGAAACAATTAATTTTCATTATAAATTACTTATACACTTCTACAACCTTTTGATGTGAATAACACAGACAGCACATATTTTATTTTAGCTATTAGCACAAATTTTATTAATGATCTTCACTAAATAATAAATAACACTACATTATTATTAAACCGAAAGATTGCGTGCCATTATGGGCGGTACGTACACATTAATATTATTTACCTAGTACTATTAGTAAAAACACAACGTGATTTTATTTCTAATGAATCTGAAGATTAATTTAAATGCGATACGTTTTATTTCCCCCCATACACCAACCGTAACTTTAGACAAATCACTTCACTCCAGAAGCTCTTGAAAGGGTGTCTGATTTATGATTTACCCGGAGTTGTTTATCTTATGATAAGCGTATTATAAATCACTAGTCTATCCAACGTGCAATGTTTAGATCTGAAAAATAAACAAAAATGCATTTTAGGACTTTCATTACACTGAAGTGCATAACAAAGCGAGGTGGTATAACTCAAACTGTGTATTTAATTAAGTTCGTTGCAAATTTAATACGGAGTGTACTGCAGATACATAAAGAAATAATTAATATCTCGGTCTTAGAGAAAATTAATTTAAATTTTTTCTTGGGTATTAATAATAATACTAAGAACATGCCTGATGTTCAGATTTTACTCTACTTTTTCAGAGTAGTTGACGAGCTGTGCCAGTTAAACGGAGATACCCACAAGAGCATTCTTCCTAAAGAGTTCGTTCCTCGACCTTTCACACCAGAAGAGATAAGGGATTTTGAAACTGGAGCGTATACATGACACGGTAGTACTGAGTATAGTGGGGATGGTGAACGCAAACTGGATCCCAGATGTATAGATTTTCAGGTAAAACTAAAAAAGAATTTCTATTTTCTATACCTATTCTGTTTCTGTATAGTGTTTTACGAAAGTTCAAATTATTTATTGCTTTTGGAATATACCTCGTAATAATTTTGAAGTCTTTCAGAAAAATGGGACTTGTAACTGTAATTAACGTATATCTACTTCCAAAATTAGTGGATTATGTTTACCACATGCAAAAATTTTGCTTTAAAGTTAATACTATAGTGGAGGTAACGAGTCGGGATTTTAGTGAAAAATTTTGTTAAAGTTGCAAAACCAACTTCTTCCCCGTTTTGGCGGGTGCTGAACCCGAATATGACACTCAAAAAAGTTTTTACCCTTGCACATCCCCTCAAATGGCTAAATACTTTCGGTTTTCTCATACAGACGTTTTCCAGCACGGGCTTTAATATAAATTTGAATGGGATATGATCAAGGGTGGAAGCTAATACCAGGGAGAGCACCAGGGGTTGATTCTACTCTCCTAAAGGGTGCAAAAAGGATTTTTATTCTATGCTTACCCCTTCCCCCGTTTTCGAGCATACCGATCATAAAAACAATACCTTCAGAGGCGTTTGGCCGGTCCTACGCCCTTAAGCGGACATAAACCACCCCTTTCGCATGTTTCCCTTCCTTTAATGCTAAGCAAGACTTGGGTAAAGAGGAATGGCTGAAATTATATATAAATTGAGTCATAGGAAAATGTGGATGGCCAAGGAGTCTCGTAACGATTCCTGGGGTTGATTGAACCCTATCAGAGGGTGTTACAATGTACCCGCGTACATTTAAAAACGCGTTCGTCTAATATTAAAATAATCAATTTTCCATCCCCTAGCGGAGCAGAATCAACCGCAGGGATCATTACAAAGCACCTTGGCCATCGACTTTTTTTTTGACTCGATTTATACAAAATTTCAGCCATTGCCCTTTACCCAAGCCTTGCCGAGCATTAAAGAAAGGAAAACGAGCGAAAGGTGTGGTTTATGTCGGTTTAAGAGTGTAGGGACAACCAAACACCTCTGATAGTATTATTTTCATTATCTTACTGCTCAAAAACGGGGTGGTAAGCATTGAAATCAGATGGAGAATAAAAACCCTTTTCCACTCCGTAGGAGGGTAGAATCAACCCCCAGGGGTGGCCACGGTACTCTCTTTGATATAATCCTCCACCCTTGATCATCTCCCGTTCAAATTTCAATTAAAACCCGCGCCGGTAAACGTCTGTACGAGGAAACCAAAAAAAGGGGTGGCTTTTGGCCGTTTGAGGGGGTGCGCAAAGGTACAAACTTTTTTAAGTGTCATATTCAGATTCAGCACCCTCAAAAATGAGGGAAGAAGTTGGTATCGCAACTTTCGCAAAATGTTGCTACCTCTTCCGACTCCTGACCTCCACTACTAGGCAATGGGGACAGTTTATGGTCCACATTTCTCTGAAATATTTTCTATTCTTATGTTTAGAGGTGTGGTCCCAGCTGGTTTGAAATCTCCAAAGAACATCAACTCAACAGAAATGAAGTTCAGGCAATATGCTAAAAACGAACATGAAAAATTACAGAGGCACTGCAAACAGCAGCCAAATTTGGTTATCCATTTGCAGGGAAAAGTTTTACAGTTATTCGTACAACAATATCTTAATGATAAGGGACTCCCGACAATTTAACCCACCAGGACTAGATTGACTTAAATATTTTTTAATCACGAACAACGAGTTGTCACTAAGATTCTCAGAGAATATCAAAATATCCCATTCAGAGGTTACTGCGAATAACATTCAAAATTTCGAAAACCTTCAGAAGACATTGCAAGATGTATCCCCTTAGAACCGTGCCAATTACGATCGGAACAGTGTATAATCGATCTACTAGTGGCTGGTTTGATAGTTTCCTATTCGAGGATTGGTTCAACAAAATCACTTTACCACATTTTAGAAGAAAGGAAAATGTTAAAGTTCTTATTGGTGACAATTTGAGCGGCCATCTCTCATTTAATATTACACAGAAATGCACAGAAAATAACATTTTTTTCACGCTACTACCTCCAAACAGCACTCACATTTGCCAGCCGCTGGATGTGGCAGTGTCCCGATTTATGAAATTCGCTTAGAGGAAGATTCTGACAAAATGGAAACTTATAAATAAAGGAACAGTTCCCAGAAGTATCATCCCAAGTCTTCTAAAAGAATTATTGCAAAAATGAGAACCGAATTTATCAATTTAAGTCCGGATTTGCAGCAAGTGGAATTGTTCCTTTTGATCAACAAAAAAAAAAGGTGCTCAACAAAAATTTACCCAAGGCTGTAGAAAGTGTTAACGACGATACACTAACTAATTCCTTCACTGAGATCATCAGATATTAATTAGGTCCCCAAGAAAAAAAAAAAACATCCAGAGAAAATAGAAAATAAATGTCGAAGTGTACCAACCAGTTACAGAAACTAATTTCCCAAATCAAGTTATCGAAACATCCGAGCAGACCCAGGCCACAAAGAGGACACTTCGTCTGATTCCGAAATAGAAAATATTTCCCCACCCAAAAAAATTGACGAGAAAATGTCCATTCTTGAAGATAACGTAGTTGTGAATAATTTTATATTGATGAAATTCATTTATTATAAAGGAAAGAAGATAGGGACTTGTTGCTAAAGTTGTCAATGTCAATTATACCCAAAACAATTTCAGATTGACTGTATGAGAGTTTCAGGGAGGAAAAAGATTGTTTCGTTTTTCCGGATGTCCAAGACATAATGGTAATAGATATAAAACATGTTGAATGTGTTTTACCCCACCCTGTCATGTGTAGAATCAGTCATGCTTTTGAAAGTGATATTTTGTAGAAATATTGTCGCTCAAATTAACGTATCTTTCGTGAAATTGACCCTCAAAGGAGAATTTTCACATTTTTAGGTCAAGTAGTCATTTGCATTGCTGAAATAGCGCCCGAGAATCGGCAAATTATAGAACATTATTGCATTACAACTTGGTTTAGGACAATACTAAAAACCTAAAACTCTTATAAATATCACACCATATTTGTTTTTTCATTAATCATAATAAACCAAAATAAATACGTATATTTCTCTCTCACTCTACAAAATCCCAACCTTAAAATATTTTTAGACCTATCGCAAGGGGGCGCTACATAGAGTCACTACATCGCAGTTTTTCGCTTCTATTTTTTTTATACAATTATCTTTTATGTTTTTCTTTTTTTATTCTGATGCAAAATTAATTTTTACACCAAAAATGTTCTCTTAGGGTTCTATTGGAAAGGTTATTTTGAGACTACCCTCCAAATTTCATTGAAATCGATCAAGTACTTATCGAGATATCTCAAAAAAACTGTTTTCCCAACGTCCAATTTATGGGCCCATACGGGCCTTAAAAATCGAAATTGACCAAAGCGAAAATACACGTGTCTCTTTATTTTAAGACCTCTATCTGTGATTACTTTTTTGCACCATAATTCTGAATCACCCTGTATAATGGTAAAAAGTACTTAGTGAAGCATTTAAAAAAAAATCTTGTGTCCCGTAAAACCCCCTCGTCATATATTTGAGATAAATGGAAATCTATGAATTCTAATATGTTGTCTCAAAATACCCCAAAAAGGGGGTTTATGGGACAGGTGCTTTATTTAAAAAAAGTGGTGGTGATAAAATGCTGGTATTGTTCTGATACCAGTGATACCGCTAGTCACAATCTGCTAACTGTATGAGAAAAATCATAATTTTAGATTGCAGCGTTCCACAGTTATAGCAAAAAATTTCCGTAAAATGTCCTATATATTCCCATATTACGGTAATTATCTCATTATCTGTGTTCTCTGCAAGTCTTTCTTGTACGCACTACAGTAGTTCTACTTGGTATTTGGCATGTTTAAATTTTGTCATGGTATACAGAACTCTAGATGGAGAATAATCCCTGATGATGTAGCGGTTTAATTATAAAACTTGGGTGTTAATTGAACTGTCCAAAATGATCCATATAACAGCTTAAACCAACTTTATAAATTTTATTGCGTGAACGTGATTTCGTTCCGAATACATTGTAGTCTTTAAAAATTCATTATATTCCTCTTTAAATAGATGCAAAATTTCATTTAACGTTTTCCATATTTATATAACATTGCATTACGAATGAAATAACCATAATATTTTATTTATGGAATAAATGGACGGGATTACTCTCTATGAATATAAATATGTCTGTCTCTGTTTGTACTTTTGCCTTTAAACATGTAAATGAGAAATCTGCATTACTTTACAGCACTTTTATAAATAAAAATTTATGTTACTTTTACTATATAAACTACTCAATCAGTGGCATATCCGGAAATTCTTCTTGAGAAGATAAAACTCTGAGTCTTTACCTCCAATTTTCTAACTCAGTGTTACTACAATTTCCAGTTAGAAAATAGGAAACACCAAAGCTCCTTCATTTTTATTGTATACTTGTAAGTCGTACGACTTCAGGGGTCAGTCTAGTTTGCCACTCTACCGTGAAAAATCGAACCCAATTGGGTTTTACCAAAATTTTCAAAAATACTAATGCCGATTTTTTTAATTTTAACTCGACCATGAGTGGATATTTGTCATAATATGTTGTAATATTTTTTTTATTTTATTTTTTACTTTCAGCTGTGCCTGACGTCAGGTGAATAAATAAATAAAACAAGGAAATAAACTGTAAACTACTCTGAACTAAATGTAGGTTAGATGTATATTAAAATTAGTGTGGTAGCCAGGCTATAATTTAAAAGACAATTTTCCGTCGAAATGTCTTTTTTTATGTAAATTTTATTTTCATTTCTCTTTAAAATTCATAAAACGAAATTGAATTAAGTATTTTTTTTTCAAAAATATAGCTACAAAAAAATTATATTTTTTAATAAAGTGAAATAAGTTGCTCAATTTTTCTCTTGACTTTAAAAAAATGGTTTGCAATTATTTTAAAAATGTGTTTAAAAAATTGACTGGTCATTTGAATTCTTGCGTCGCTAATTTCAATCTCTATTTTTTTCTCAAAAATTGTTCATTTAGTTTTGGTAAACGTCGTAAAATATTACCTGAATCTCATATTCTAATATTAAGTTATGACTCACCCAAACACCGGCCGCCACTAAAACCATCCTCACCTTTTCATTAACAATTTAACATTTCCCAGGATTTATTCTGATTCTAATTAAATTCCTGAGGGATAAGTATTTCTTATAGAATTTCACAAAACTTTTAAGTGTTTTTAAGAAACTAAAAATAAATTAGAAAGTAATTAAACATTGTATACTAAAAAAAGTTGTTTTTATATTCCTTTTTAATTAGACATCTGAATTTATAAGTTCGAGTTTTTATGATACAGTCTGTACTTGTGATTGTTATCTCTAGTGGCAATCTATGTAGATTTTTAAATATTCAAGTTTTTGTAGTGCTTTAATTTCTGTATTTTTTGGTTGACCTTTAATTATTTTTTGTCTAAAGTAGGCAGGTTAGGACTACGTAAAAAAGGCACGTAAAATGTTTGTTATAATTAATTATACTTTTAATATATTGAGCATATCACGTTTTACTCTGGTTTTTCCAAGTATCATCAACATAGAGAATGTCATCTGCAACAGACACAATATTTCTCTTCGTAAGTACGTCGTTTAAGTAAACAATAAAATTAATCAAATTGGTCCAAGAACAGTGTCCTGCGGAACACTATCACTCATATCAGTCATATCAGTGCCAATTTTTTATTCTATCATCTAAATGCGATAAGTAAGGTCAAAAACTACTCCTAGAAACCCAACAGACTCTAGTTTTACTAATATCTGATTAAGATGTAGTAACCACAGCGAAGGCTTGGTGTTCTAACGCTGAGTAAATTAATGTAGTAAGTGCAATAATTGTATCACCGGTTGATTTTTATTACTGAACGCCAAATTGCAAATTTGATATCAAATTATATATTTTAAGATATTTGAAAATATAATTATAATACAGGTTTTGAAATGGTACCTGTAAAAAGTGTGCAAAGTTTGGTCTATTAGTTTTATAAAAATTAATAGTAAAGAAACATTTTTAAAAACAAGATTTTATTTAATTGCTCTAAAAAAAGAAACTAAACTCTAAATTAAATCAAACCCATAAGCTTTTATATCATATAAATTGTATAATGTAATAAATTGATGGATTTGATTTAATTTAAAGTTTATTTTCTTCTTTTAGAGCATTTAAATAAAATCTTGTTTTTAAAAATGTTTTTTTACTATTAATTTATTTTTTATTTTTTATTTTTTTTTTTTTCGTATACCCTTTTATTTGATACCTATATCATGGGGGTACATACAAAATAACTAGTCCGCCATCTTGGGGCGTCCGCCATATTGAATTTAGTGTGACGTCATTTTGTTTTTCGTATTCTTCTCAGCAAACCCTTTTAATTGATACCCATATTATGGGGGTGCATAAAAAATAACTAGTCCGCCATCTTCGAGAGTCCGCCATATTGGATTTAGAATGACGTCACTTAGCTAAACATGCATTGTCACCCGAACTAAACGTGTTTGCAAAATTTCAGCTCAATCGGTTGGGGATAACTATTTTAAAATTCAGTTGCAAGATTTGAGCTAAACAAACAAACTAACATTCATACACACATACATACATACATACAAATATTGCAAGTTAAATAAAAGCTTGTAAAAAATAGTAGACGTGAGTGTCGTTGAATTCCTATAGCGTAGCGTCTCTGCTGAGTCATCGTCGGTGTCAGGGAGTACCTACAGAGTAGCGTCGCTTTGGAGTCTTTTAAATCAGTCGCTTCGAGAGAGAAATAATCATCATTTTAGCTGAACCATCTTGCTTTCTTAAACAATTATGGACCGTCAAAATAAATTTTCCTATTTATATTTCATTAATTGCTTAATTTGTTAAATTAATAAAATCTCTTCTTAAAAACTGCGTTTTATCTAGCATACTGAATTATCTTCTGTACCTAGTAGATTAAAATAATTTAAATTTTACATTATTTTCTTCATTGTGTTACAAGAAGTTTAAATGCATTTTTCTCGAAAACGGTGCATTTTACCGACATAAAATAAGTATTAAATTTTTACGTAGAATATAATAGGTAGGTACATTAAAAACGATTATTACTTTTTTTAAAGTTGAGGCACAAAAAATGAATGACCAAAACAAAAGAAAAAATTAGGCGTTCGCAGTGCCCTCTACGTTATCCGTCTCAATAGTTAACACGACGTATCTCAGTGGGCCAAAAGAACCCATATACCAAATTTGGATGAAATCACTTAATATTAATAGAGGTACAACAACAAATTTATAAGCAAAATTTTCTACTTACTTAATATACAATTAATATTTATTTTCCTGTCATGTCGTACCACGGTTTTCTTTTTTAAAGTTAACTGTAACTTTCTTTGTGACTGTTGAATCATTTATATAAATTATTACTTTATTCATAAATATATCAGTGCATAAATTTACATCTCCGGTTCTAAATAAAGAAATCATTTACTTTATCATACTATATAATTTATATTTTCAATGGACTTCAAGGAGTATTAAACGTCAAATAAAAATGATTTATATAAAGCGTTTAGTTTTTTTTTACTCTTATAAATGCGGAATATGATCATATAATTGCTTTACGTAGTATACGTAAAGTAGCTACTATTGAAATCTAAATATAGGAGTTTCGCTCAATTGATTTCTCACAGCTAAAAAAAGAACATTGTTAAATAAAATTTTGTTTTTATTCTCTAAGACGCCGTTCACAATAAAAGTTGAGTGAAACTTTTATAAAGGAAACATATATTTTTTGTAAAATAAATCAATCATGAGCACTCGTAAGACAAAGGAACATTCGGAAATATACGTATCGCTATAGAAAAGTTAAAGTGAATGTAGGTCAAATTCGGATGAAATTCAAATCATTAGCTGTATAATTCTAGGTATTTTTAGGAAATCTAAAGAAATAATCTGTCTTCCAGGGTAATCAATATTAATGTATGTACTTACCTAATTAATAAAATTTCTTAAGTCAACAAAATTTAACAATTACATAAAATTGTTACCGTGAGATATGGTGCAAATATGTCATCTATCCCGATCATATGCCATTATGATGATGAAAAAAATTCTATGACATTGGGCGAATATCATATTTCTAATATTTTCAGAAGTATTAGGGGAAGCTTAATAAAATGTTGACTATTGTTGACCCTATGAATTATGAACGCCTCTAAATAATTACTGAGGACAGTGAAGAATAATTTTTTTTATATATAATTAGATGGAATACTGCACAGCGTCATTTTGAAAATGTTTCCTAGATATTTCCTGAACTGAAAATATTATTTATGTAAACATAAGACCACCTTTAGAAGGTTACATATTTCAAGACAACCCAATACCCAAAAAATACACCGTATTTTATTAAATGTCCTAAATATATGCAGCAAAAACCATTATGCAGGGTGTACCGAAAATAGGTAGATTAGTTGTTGAAAATTAAGGATGGTGTTTCGTATAAACTTTTCTACAATTAACCGCCCTTGGTGAGTTACACCCTTACAAAGGGGTGCACCAAAAGCTAGTTTTATATTATTTTCTCCAAAATGACAGCTTATAAAGATACAATTTGATATACACATTCTACCCATAGAAGAACATTTTCTGAAGATATTAGCATCCACCCGGTGGAAGAAACTACCTATTATGGGTTCTTTCGCAGAACTTATGATTGATTATCAATATTTGAAAGAAAAAAATTTAATTAAAAAGGCTGATTTATTTTAAAACTTTTTTAACTGTTACGAAATTTTCGTATACTTAAAACCTTATTCAATTAAAAAATGGAATACAATACCATGCAAAAGTGCTTTATGATTATTTTTGATAACTGTATTTGTTTATAAATGCTTAGTGGGCTTCTCTCAATTATATTCAGATTATTGTAAAATATGTAACAGTATCAACATCTCACATAAGGTTTCATGAAAATAAATGTATTTACATTTACAGCAAGATGCAGAACATAATTTATTAAAATTAAGTGTACTGTGTCAAGTATTTTCTTGTAACCCAACAATAAATCGTCGATACCCTTCGTAAAAACCATTCATCATAATTTTAGGGAATAAAAAGGTTGAGAGAGGAATCCGCATCGGTTAAATTTCCTCACAAAAAACTGTTCAGAGTAGCGGTGAGTATTCATGAGGAACGGTAGTAAAAAAGGGAAATTTAATCAGGCAATAAAAACTATATCCGTACCAAAGTTTACTAAATTAAACTTTGTCCATATTAACTTATAGAAAAATCGATATCAAATCGAGGTAACTGCATAATTACGAAAACGTGGCTGGTGTGACATGATAATATCAATACGGATGCATTAAGTGAAATTATTTTACAGATTATGTTAAATATAACGCTGTTTATTTAAATATAGTTTTGAAAAAATGAACAAAAAATTTTAGAAGACACTATGCCTCGAAAATAAGAGACGTGCAAATACTGAGTAACTCACTAATGCTTCAGTGTAGAATATCCAAGAATTAAAGAAAGTATCATTTATCTCTTAGATAGGCAAAATATGGTTTGTTTGGTATTGGCCAAAGCGGCTCATAATCTTCCAGGCTAAATTTAGTTACTTTTATAATAAACAGGATAATATTTGCATATATATATATATTAATTTAATTCAAAGGCTTTGGGAGCTAATGACTCGTGGAAGAATTTCGATTTCTCTTCCGTGTTGATTTATTTGAATTGAACCACAGTACACTTCCAACAGCCAATAAATATTAAACATTACGGTTGCAATTTATCTCATCTAACTCTGTTCTCATAAAATTATATTGGTTAGAGTTTTAATGGATTTATGTCCAGTACAAAAAAATAATTTATGTGCCAATACAAACTAAAAACCATAATCGAGACCAGACAGACATACAACAACAGAGTCAGAGATATAAATGCAGTAAAACAATAAGCACCTCAAAAATTTCCTAGATAAAACTTCAACAGTATTCTAAAAAATGTGCTCTAAATAGACGCCATCATTAACCTCTTCATGTAAAATAAAGACAATGACAACGCCAACACATAACTATTAGCCTCCTTAAAAAT
Organism: Rhagium mordax; assembly: GCA_963680705.1. Taxonomy (NCBI): domain Eukaryota; kingdom Metazoa; phylum Arthropoda; class Insecta; order Coleoptera; family Cerambycidae; genus Rhagium; species Rhagium mordax. The sequence goes on along the minus strand of OY796658.1, from coordinate 77,107,385 downwards.
TATACCTCCAAAAACAAAGTAAATTATGAAATAAATAAATAATCAACAGTTTTTAATTAAAGAATTAAAAGTTATTGTGGTACAACCTCCACAAATTGGTCACCCTGACGTGATTGGTATTCCACCTAATGAGATGTTTCTGTTCCGAAATTAAATTTTTGATAGAAATGAATATCAAGAAAAATGTATCCAATCCCAAAGACATCGAATTTTGATAAACTTTCCAGAGAAATTCATTCAGCTCCCAAGTTGCAGAGTAATTTATTTAGTTCCTGTCTTCAATCAAAATTCGAGCAAAGAAGTTTATCATCAACATTTAAAAAAAATTAATGAAAAATTTTCAATGTTCTGTATGTACGCACTGTACTGGTAGAAGCACAATTTAGTCTTTCTAAAATCACTAACGATAAAAAAATATATGATCACAATTACCGCTTGAAATTGTATCGAATGCATATGATGTTATTGGAAGTCCTCCAGACACTAATTTGTATTTGAATCTTAAAAACGTCATCATTCAAAGTTAACTTCTAGTGAAGAACGGCGGTCAGATGATTTACTTTCTGGCTCTCAAATGGGTGATCGCAAGAGATCTGACCTTTATCGCTCAGTGTTAAGTATTGTAGGGGGATCACAAATGGTGAGTCAAGAGTTGGTAATTAAACTCCGGAAGAGGCGTTTGCCTAAAATCATTTTTGTAGCTATTACAGCATCTGGAAAATCAGACTTTAAAAATATTATTGAGATTGCCGATACAATTTGGGAAACTTGCCAAAATCCTAATGTTTCTCAGATTCATTCCCACTTTTCAGATAGAGAACGAGAAGTTAAATCAGATAATTCTGTTAAAGATTTGTTTAAAGAGGGCGTCAGACTATCAAATACCTACTTATTTGATCAAATTAGACTCACCAAACTATGACAATGACGTCACAGTCAACAGTTTGATAAGTCTGTTTGACGGAAATAGCGAGGGAAATAGGCCGTGCTCTATTTTCATCAGTTCCTATGATGCATTCAATGGTCAATTTAAATTATACTTTTGGATTTTGACAGCTTATGTGACCATCTATTCTATTATAGAAACTAATTTGATGGTGACGTTATATTCATAGTTTGATGAGTCAAATTTGACCAAATATTTGATATTCTAACGCCCGCTTAAGGCTTTTATTACTTTTTCATTAGATTGTCAAAATCCTTAAAGCCAAATTACAATTAAACAACAAGGCATGGAATCTCAAATTAATTATTTGCAGACGCAGTTGTCAACGCCCTCACACTCAAATGTCACAACCTCAAAATTTTAATGTAAAAATCGACAATTCATATTTAATCCTTCCAATAATACAATGTGTTATTTTTATTAGTTATATAAGGAAAAAGCTTTCAAATGTGGAAGTTCATGGTGTGTTTTGTATGCACAGTTTAAGTCTCAGGAACATAACCCAAAAAAACTATACTTAAATATAAGCCGAGTTTAACGTTACGGTGCATTCGGCCCTCATTAACACAAAACATTTTCAAAAAGTAAAATCTTATTATCAGTAGTTTTATTTAGAAATTAAAATAAAAAGTTATTTTATTAACAAAAACATTCTCATAATGAAAACTAAAATGGTATTATACAAATTTTTTCACTAACAAACATTTTTAATGTTAAAACTGAAATAATTTAATATAATTTCGGGAAGATGAAAAGTGATTCCTAACAATTACAAATACCGATATCGATTAATCGCAAACTATTAAATGCAGTTAATAGTACAGGAAAAGTGTCCAAACTGAACAAGAACATAGTGAATTCGTTGAAACTTGACATATACGTTTAAAAATATATACCTATGTTTCAAGAAACTTAAAGAGTCCCGAACCGTAAAGGGTGTGTCGGAGCTGCCTACTTGAAAAATCGTGGGATAAACTAGGTTTTTCACATGCATAATAAAACTTGGCAATTGAACCATGAGAAATTTAAAAAAAATAAGAATATTTTTATTTATAGAGAAATATTAATTTTTGACTTTTTTATTAAATTTTTTACCAATTTTACGTTTGTTTCCTTCACTTTCTGCTTGTTTATCTGTGAGTATATTCTGCAAAATGAAAAAGTACCTACATAATCATTGTACAAGTGAGTATTATCGAGTTGTTTAAAATTTTATATATATTGAATGAAACACACTTTGTATCTAAAGAAGATCAGAATCGATAGCATCTAAATCTTCTGCGTCGTTTAGATCCTCGATAATTCTTTCCTTGTATGAATTTAGACATCGCACTCCCTGACAATTTCCGTAAATTTGTGAACATCTTCAACCTGCTTTTCTGTTGCGGTTGCAGGAGATAAGCTGCAATATTGATTCTGCTGTTAGCACAAAAAGTGTTGTCACAGTTTGTAAGGAGCCGTTAATTTTCTTCTATCCCCACTGTTGTGGATTTTTTTCATTGCCAAGCCATTTCTGAATTTTGTAGAATACTCGTAATGAATATTAAGCGACTGCCTCTGAAGTTGGTGGTAATAATTCCAACTTTGATTTTTGTTTGTGCAGCGATTTTTTGAATTGATTAAATCTGTATGAGTTGAGTGAGACATTTGTGATTTTCCTTGCACCGTATACAAGTAGGAAAAGAGTTTCACCAGCCTATTTTACTTGTGAGGGGGTTGAATTCTTGCCATTGAAAGTTCTTACTACATTAACTAACTGCATTTCTTTCTGAAAAAGTTTGATGACTTTTAATCTTTCTTTCTGAAATATTGTAGACGTATCATAACCACTGAAGGCATGAGTCAGTAAAATTGTATTTTTCTACTACCGTCTATATAAATGAACTTTGTAACTCTAGGAACACGCGCGATAACGAAAGTAAACATTCGAGTTACCTGGTTGCTAAGGCGTTGCTATCTACGAAAGTAAAACTAATGCGGCCAGGACAGAAAAGTAGAAAAACAAATTTTAAACGAAATTAATTCGTTCTATTTGAACAAATTAATACAACTAAACAATTTGGTGGTAATAATAAAGAAAGGTCTAGGAAGTACGCCAACATTTTTGTCGGCACGTAGTACCTACCTACTCCATTTTAAAAACGCTTCATAAGTTTGCATATACCTTGCTTTGAATTTCTTGGGGTAAAACAAGGCACAAGCAATATTCCCATTTATATCGCCACAAAACATATGTATTTGTTTATTTTAGTTTGAAACCACCAGAAATTAAAATGTGTAATATTTCGTTGCCATGGAAACAATTTTCACAGGCAGCCTCCTAAACTATAAAATTTATTAAAAAAGTCAATTAATTTCAAGAAATAATTAGTTTTAAATTAGTAAATCCCATAATTTCTTTCGGTATAGTAGAAAAAATATAATACATTTCATGATGCGAAAACCCTTTTAAATATTCGGTGTTTTTTGAAAGGTCTCGGCTTCGCCTCGACCATTCAAAAATCACCTCACACCTTAAAGTAACCTTTCGCATCTAGTCATGTAAATAACTATTTTTATACGTTCTTGTCATTTCTGGATTTCTGACGAAGAAAGAATTTTCCATATTATTTTTCCTGTTCCTGGCCTTATGAAAAGTATATTTTTTCTTCTGGAGTTAAAGCGATTAATAGAACAAGGATATCAACGTCCTCATCAACTAAGTACAAATTTCAATTGCTATTTTAACAATAGGCGAATCCACATCATCTACAGCTTGTTTTACAAACAATCCTTTGTTTTAAAGAATTTTTGGCAACATTGAAATTAATCGGATTTCGTTTATATCATTTAACAAAAACTTTTCTTGAAGGAGGGCTACGATTACTGAATTTTGCCTAAATTTGGTTTTCACGTAGTTAACATACGTCGTACAAATGTGGATGCAATAAAAATCCACCTTCAAATTACATAAATAATATAGAGTTACAAAGATTTCGCAATTTTCTTGCTTATCATATCATATCATATCATTGGATCAGGCATTGAGAGAGGAGTTGAACATATATTTTATTTTCCTTCAAATCACCGCTATCTTTGTAAATTGCGAAAAACGACAACATTTTAAGTTACATATGGTTTTCGACTATAAATATTTCGACGAGACAAAAGGAAATAAGCTGTTCGACGTGCTTCTCGATGTTAAGTTGTCGTAGAGATTGTTGGGCGTGACATTTCTAACGCAGCGATAAATTCCCATGTAATAATTTTTTGTTTGCTTTTGCTTAATCTACCTCATGTTAAAGTAATGGCACTCAAACCTCTAACATTCCGTAATACGTACAAATCAGATATCGGCAACCTGCCAGAGCAACCCCGATCCTAAATCCACCCCTATGATTTGTCAAATTGCAAGTCATTGACAAAATTGAAAAAATTGCAAAAACACGAAAACTTCAAATACTATTTCCAAACGAATTTCCGAGAGACTGTTTTGGTAAGAAATACAAGGTAGAGGGTCGAACTTAGAACTACATCGTGAATTGCACGGTCACGCTCTGATTTTAGGCCCAATAGGAGTGAACGAAAAAGTGTAATTTTGACGTCTATCGTTCTGAAACCACTGAAATCTCACGCGTTACGACATTCTGCCATGAAACTGATTTTCGACCCCCTACTACGAAACCAAAAACATTTGTTTAATCCTGCTCTTGAAACTTGCAGTTTCTTACTTGGATACAATACTCGATACAATTAAATGTCAAAGTGAAGGAAAGGCACTATCGAGAAACAGAAAATTGTTTTGGGGTCCTGAAGTCGTCCCGAGTCCGAAACTGTACTCGGTTCCGTCCTAGGACCGATATTAAGAAATCATTAAATTTCGCTGGATCGACTATAAGGTGTCATCTATCGGACGCACTATGGATTTTTTGGCGAATTTTGCTAAATCACGAAAATTTTAAACCTTATTTCCAAACGAAAACAGGCCACCGGGCCACCGTTCTGGCAATAAATCCAAGCTCGAAAGTCCAACTTGAAAGTACATCGTGAATTGTGCGGTCCAGCTGCGATTTTGAGGTCAGCAGATCCTAACTAAAAAGTGACATTTGTGACGTTAACGAAAAGTTTTAAAGTTTTGGCAAGACCTGCACGCGCATGAAATTTGGAACGCATTCGGCCTATTTAATTTCGCAAAATTTACAAAACTCTTCGACATGGGATATTGAAACGCCAATAACTTTTTAAATATTCAAAGAATCGCAACGAGATATAGCCGTTGGGATTTTCTCGACAAGAAGACGCCTATAAAAAAATAACAACATAACTGCCGGTACCACGTGATTTAGACAACCAATCAAAAATTGGTCACTCTGTTGTCGCCACTGTTTCTATAAGTCATGCTTCATAATATGCAACATGAAACTGATTTTCAACCCCCTATATGAAAACAAAAACATTTCCAATGTTAAAAATAATGAAGACTTATTATTACGGCTGCGAATGGTACTGAAGTTTTTACGTACAGGAAAAAGCTCATTAAAGTTAATTTGGGTTTACATCGAGTATTTTCCTTAATTGTCCAATTATCGGCGCAGATTTCATAACACATTTTGGGATTATCACTGATTTAAAGAATAAATATTTGATCGATAACAAAAAAAATATGTCAGTAAATTGTCCCGTCATTAATTATTCTTCTTCAGCACCCAAGATTTTCTCAATTGAAAATGAATATATAAATTACTTCATGAATATCCAAATTTGAATATGGCACCAGATTTTTCGAATTAAAAGTTATTGTGGTACAACCCCCACACCTAACCTAATAACATAATGAAACATAACTTGTCCAATAATAATAAACTTGATATTTGTATAAGAAAACTGTCATTTGTAAACTAACGCAAGTAAAACTAACGATAGGTATAATAAGCATGGATGCAACATCTTATTACTGGAAATAAAATAATAATTTTGATTAAAGTTTAGTTGAACCCTGTGAATATTTTGCAAAACTATTATTAAATAGCAAATTCGCCATAATTTGTAATAGTTACACTGAGCGTGTTATCCTTCTCTCAGACTTCACTACATTGTACATTGGATAAAATAAATGACATTCCAAATAATTTATGACATACATACACGTTCTGTGTGTGACAACAAAGTCCGTACCTAGAAGAATTATGGAACTTTGATAACTGCTAGATGTTTACAAAAATAAAGCTTAATTCCTATTTAATTTATCGTTAAATCGTTCTACTTTTATTTCGCATTTAGATAATCTAAAATATACAATACGAAGTAGAAATTTTGTTACTTTACGTTCTATATCGATTACGATTACTATTATTAAATTTTGGATAAAGGTAGCTCGGGATATCCGCCTTACTCCCACGATAGACGTGGCGCTATTGTAACACCAATTGGGGCGTTTCTGCCGATGGCATAGGCGCATCAGTTATTTTTATAAAATATATAATATTGTGATTCATAATTATTATATAAAGAATATGTATAATTTAAAAGTGGAATTACCTATCAAGCTCAAAATATGAACACGTATGAAAAATCACGGCATGGTCTACTAAATAAATCACCGTCTTATATGGCTTGTCAGGTTAGCTGCCGTCTATGAAATCAAAATTTCTCTCTAGCCACCCACTTTATGTTGTAACTGTTGGAGTCGCATCAGAAGTTTTTGTATTCCACAAGGATATCTGTCATCTTATCGCCAACGCTGTTCCTTTTCCACATCATTGACAAGCTTTCTGCAGCGCCTAACACTATGTTAGGCTGATGACAGTACTTTTCAGATAAGTTTCTTTTAGAGAATTGTGCAACGGAATCCCACATTTTAACTTGATTAATTCTGATTTGGCTAAAATTTTGGAATGGGGTTTAAATGATTTTGCAAATTTCCGTTCTTTTCCTTTCCTCTCCTCTATTCTTCTCTCCTCTCTATTCTTCCCCTCCCCTCTCCTCGCTCTCCTCCCTTGGTAGCTGAATTGTCTTGGAAAGCATGGAGATCGTGGAGATGATGGAGATAAGATAAGTAATATATTTGGATCAGTTCCCTTTCTTTCTTGGTAACTAGTTTAATATAACTAACTGGATGAGCAAGCACCTTGTTTATATAAAAGATCAAAATATTTACAGAGCATACAAGTGAAGTATAGCTAGTACATCATAAGTACTATGATTAAAAGTTGATTGAAATTTTTTTTAATATTTTGGGAAATGCAAATCTATTCGTAGAAACTCCAATGGCTTATAAAAATCAGTGTTACACAGTCAATAATAGCAACACATAAAATGAATGTGACTCAGCAAGAAAGCAATATTGATGACATATCAACCTTGACTGTTAGTCTACCCAAATTAAAACTAGATTACTAAAACATCAAGAATCAATAAACCGATTTCTGTAACAGAATTGTATTAATAAAATCGCCCTGAATTATTTTCAATTTTTACAAATCAGCCGATTTCTGATTCCTATCGAATGTAAAGGCCTTTTTAAATAGAACTTAGGGAAGTGACTAAGCTTTTCTATGAAATCTATTTTATTTATGAAACTTGAACCATACTTTTATTAATAATTACAAATGCCAAGGTTTACATAAAAAATGATTAAGTATAGAGACAGCTACGGACATGAACTTCGGAGTTGATGCTCCTCATCAAAGTATAGCATAATTTAGGAACTGATCGAGGGATCTGAGATACGCAGCATAGCAGTTCATATGTATATCCACTTGGCAAATGTAAATAAAATATATAAAGAGTAGGCAGTAATCATTATACCTGAATTTTTAATATTTCGTAGAACACAATGCAATTCTCTTGTTGGCACGCTTATGTACAATATATCTTATCTAAGCCCATTCTGCAGGTAAATCATTGATACCATAATGCCATAATTTTCTGCCATATTATATAAATACTAAAGATTTTAGTAATTTTCCAGAATTCACTGTGGCACAACATTCTATGAATTTTCTTAAAATAAAAAGTTAATAAATTTTAGTCATTTCTAGCAAGCTGCATAAAATGTTTAGTATTCGCACAACTTAAACCGTTTTACTTTAGAAATACTACCCGGGACATTTTGTATTATTATACCAAATGACTTTCAGGACCTTCGAGATGAAATAATAATAGCCGGCAGAAAAGTGCTTGGTAATTTTCTTATGCTATAAGAATTCCGTTCTCTCATGTTAACCGTTATTCTAAATCTATCGCCTGTGATGTAAAATTTCGACATTTTTTTCATTGCATTAATGCAATGATTTTCAATTTAATAAAACTGATAAGAAGCTACTTGCTATAAAGTCAAAACGACTTCGAGAACGAGAAAAGCAAAATTATTTTGAACAAAAAATAGATTCATAATCTACCCGGATGAAGATATTTTGAAACGCATAATATAATATTTTATCAAAAGACAAAATCAAAAAAAAAATAATGATTTACACATCGAAGCACTTGTAAATTATTGGTAATTTAAAGGAGTAACACCACGGTATCATCTGATGTAGTGTTGAAGACATTTATGAAAATGTTTCGTATAAATAGAAAATAGCAAAGGGCTTAGAATGCTACCCTGTGGAACACCACGAGTAATGTCGATAATATTACAATATTCATTAATTATTTAAAATAACTATGATGCAGTCTAGTAAAATAACTTTCAAATAAGGTACGACTGTAATAAAATACAAAATATTTCGATTTAATGCACAGGGTAATATTATCTATGGTGGTAAAAGCCTTACTAAAATTTAAAGGAATTAAGAAAATATTATTGCTGCGATTCGTTTTTTTTTTTTAGAAGTGCGGTACTGGTATTATATTTTAAAATTATTGTGGGATATAGGTAGTTACTTGTTCTAGATCAATTTTTAAGGATCTTAGACAAAGTGCGTAAAATACTAATGGGACAAAAATGAGTAACAAGTAAAGGATTAGAAATTTTTGGAAGAGGAATAATGTTACCATATTTTAAAGCTGTCACAAGCAGGATCATTTCAATTCAATATCATCAGAGCTTTTGGCACAAGAAGACAAAATTTTATCAATTTGTTCAGATGAGATTACTGTAACATATTTCTTCATTATTTAGGGAGAACCTATCGTTAGTCGTTAGTATACTTATTTGAAGCGAAATTATTATTATAGAATTATAGACATTAATTTATTTAGATGGATTTGAAACGAGTCAAGAAAATTATCTGGTTTGCCAATATTTAATAGATTGTGTTTTGTATGTCAATTAATATTCAGTGCTTTTAATAATTTTAAGATCAGTTTTAAATTTATGACACAAAAAGGTTTCCTTTTGGTTTTAACGCGCGTATTTAGAAAAATCCTTAATTCCTTGTATTTATAACTCAAGCAACATTTGTTTTAGTAAGTTTATATTTTAAATAAGCCTTCTGTTTAAGCTTCTTTAAAAACTTAAAAAAAAAAAATTTCAATAGAGCAAATATTAAATATAAATAACTTTATTTAGGTTTATACAAGCATAATAATAAAAATATCTAACTTGATACATTTATACTGATGCCCTACTTCTGCATATACCTACAAATATAAAATCTGTTGGACGTAAAGATTATAGAAACCCTTTTAGAATTTTTGTCGAATTAAATTACAGATGTTTAGTAGATATTTAGTATCGATTACTTTATGATGTTTCTGCAAAAAATTTGAGTCCTATTACTTTATTATTCAAAATACCATACCATATGCTGAATATTCCTCTGCCTTCACTATAAAAAGTGATATTGGGTTGAGCTTTGCAGTGACAATTTGTCTTGTCCTTGTCTACATCCATAATTTTTTGATAAATTATAAAAAAAAAATTCCAGTTTTTTTTTCAGGAATAAAAATTGTATGTCTCTATCTCCAATATGGAATCAGATATCGAGCTCCACTTTGTAGAAGTACTTTGTCTTGTCATTGTCTACTTTCATGAATTTTTTAAGAATTTTTAAAAATATTTTTTTTTAAATTTTTTCAGGGATGAAAATTGTACGACTCTATCTTCGATATGGAATCACATATCGAGCTGTACTTTGCAGCAGCACTTCGCCTTGTCTTGTTTATTTCCATGCATTTTTTGAGAATTTCTGGGGAATTTTTTAAAATTTTTTCAGAAGTGAAAATCGTATGTTTCTATCTCCAATATCAAGCTGCGCTTCACAGCAGCAGTTTGTCTATACTCGTCTACTTCCTTAAAATTTTAGTTGGGGATTTTGTTGGAACCAATTTTTTTAAAATTACAATAATTAATCCTAGTTAGAAAAATTTCGAAACGTTGGTCCAGAATTCGTAAATCAAATTTCTTTCAGACAGGAAAGTTCTACATCCCAACAAGGTTAATGAGATACTAACAACAGTCTGCTGACTGCTGAGGCTGAGCAGTGAGCGGCCACAGCGCACTGCCGCCCCCTTCTCCTAACGTACAAATTTCGAACTGAGCCGTGTTGTCGGCCACTCGTATATTCATTACAATCCCTGTCGTGTTCGAAGCATCCTGGACTTATAAGGGGCTCCTTAGGCTATCGCCAAAAACATTCGAAAACAAAGAAGTTCAAGATATAATTATATTTAGGTGCTATTCTTTTAATAAGTCAATCCTACATTTTCAACATGTAGCTGGGTAGGTACTTAGTAAACAACCTGTATATGTGGGTAAATGGGTAAATATGCATCAAGCAACATGCCAAAATGGGCATATATAATAAAGAGTTTAAATGACAATATATTTTAAGAATAGTTCACGGGTTTCAAATAATACGTGAATATCTATAATATGGAGTGATATTATCCGCCCTTTAGATATAATAACCTCATATATTTTTGGAACACACTTAAATATTTTCAAGAACACACTTGCTCATAACTTTATAATAAATAATAAACGATATAAATGGCGATATTACTACTCTAGTATTCTTAGACACCGTTTATACGTTGTTCAGAATTTATTGACTTTTGCTGCACAACATAATATAATGGATTGGATAAAGTTTTTACACTAATTAAATAAAAATTCCACATGATGGTTTCGTAATATGTGATTACTCTAATTATTTTCTGTTTTGAAAACATGATGGGGAAGAAAAATATAATTTCCATTAGAGTTAAGGCGCATTTTTCTTGATAACGCGTATTAACTGTTGTGATTTGTTTTAAAGCCAATATTATGTACCTATCCATTTTAAATAATAATAATTGATCCTCTTTTTAAAATTCATTAAAATAACTTTTATGAAATGCTTTGTGAAAACACTTTAGAGATTTCTATTTTTGGCCTTCTCAGCCTTTATTGTTTATATTTTAACAACTAAATAAATTAGCACACAAAAGGTCAATTTAATTTGCTTCAGGATTTTGCAATTTATAATGACAATAAAGGAATAACGAAGGATACACTCCATTCTCCTACACAGCTTCGCCTCACATTTCTTGCGTCCCTTCCGGATGCCAGTGGCGGTGTATACAACGGACCCGAGCTTGCTGTGATTTATACCGCTATTAATAATTATTCTTGCTACCAGAATCATTTATTGGTGCCATCTTCTGCATAATGGGGAGATTCATTTGATATGAAATCTGTGCTGCAAAATACCTAATAAATCATAATGTGTCGATAGCTTCTACCCCTTGCAATTGTCCTCTTTCTTTGCCGGCTGAATAGTAATTTATGGCAACTTAAGAGCCATCTGATTCTGGCTACACAATAAAATTTACTGTATTGAGTACGTGTGGAATGAAATTGAAACTAGCCGTCATGGCATAGTTTTTAGTTACTTTCTAATTATATTTTCTGGGAGATTAATCACATTGTAAGCATGGTTAGAAGCATGTATAAAAACTGTCTTATAAAAAATATTAAATTACTAAACGATTCTTAATTTTTTTAAATATTAAGAAAGTGAAAACTATGGACGCACTTTTCTGATTTTTATGAGGGCTTAAGAATTTATAGTTATTATTATCATTACTTCACCGTAATAATATAGTGATGGAATTGAATTTTAAATTAAGAGATTGAGTTAAATCTGCAATAGTATGAGATACTCATAGAATAGAGGTAATGAAAGAGTAATATGCAACGAATAATTTTTTTGTAAGAAAATAATATAGTGTTGTTTCACATCAGACTTATATTAGCAATAATTCTTCTTGCGGAACCTTTGTATATATCTCAACACTACATAGCCATTTGCTTTGTTTGAATTCTACTAAATCTTGTTCGACATTATATTAAGAAATCTATAAATATAAAATTATAATTATTTATAGAACGAATTTGTATTACAAATATAATACGGTAATTCCCAGAATAATTCGAGTTAACAACTTGGATGAATAACTATTTACAATTCACACAGAATCTAATGTTATTGCCTTGACCTGAAAAATTATTTGCCCTAAGTCAGTGCTAGGTACTGGGAAATATGAAAATATTGTCGATTCAAATAAACTTTCAGAAAACTGAAGTGCTGAAACTCTCCTGATTAATGTCTCTATATTTTTTGCTTTTTCATTGCAAATTTAGTAGTAGTGAATTTTTTATAATAAAACAGTAGAACTCCTCTAATATACATCTGGAATATGACACGTAATTACAGTTTAAATATAATATGTTTTATATTTCAATGAATATTTATTTAGGTTGACATAACTGTGCTGCTCTTAATTTGTTTAAAACCGAAAATCACTTACAGTGTTTGTTTAACTATTTACAGGGAATACATTTTTAAACACAAAACATTAATTATTCAATAAAACTACAACGTAGAATACAATTAACAGGCAGGCGTTTTAATAATAAATTAATAAAATAATTTAGGTTGTCTCATAATGTTTTTCTCCATGAAAGAAAGTCCATACTAAATATGGATGAGCATGATCTTAAGACATATAGTGTATCCCGAAGATGCCTATTTTATGAGTATTATAGACGGTATGCAACAATACCATCCTTGATATTGAACTCCCATAATGCCATTGACATTGTATTCGGGACTCTAAAAAAATACTTAACCGTCATCAATGGATACCTACTATTTCATGAAAGATGTTTTACTACCCGTGTCATAAAGCAGTAGCCCGGAAACTTTGAAAACGAAAGTACATCATAAAATATGTGCTTATATAGGTATATCTATATACATAAATATCGATATACTCAATTTATTTATTTATTACGGCGAAGATAAGATGCTGTTACTTTTTGGGTATATTTCTCTCCGTTTCTTGGCCTTGCATACGATGTGCTTTGGCCACGAATTTCTCAGAAGCAAAAAAAATTGAATCAGTAATAGTTCCATGCCACTAGTAAAACAGTGTCTTTAATTTTGCCCAAATATAACCAGTTTTAAATAAGTATATAATTGTTTGTCACAAGGTGAAAATTTCTTTTATAACGCTTTATGTATGTTTTGGGAGTGACGTACTTTATTTTTCCAATTACCTAATTTCTAACCGATTGAAATGTTTACCAGCAGAATAAATGGTTCCATCATTTATATTACTGAAATATGTTATCGACCCAGTTTATCAAAAATGGAAAATTACTTATTAATTTCTTCTTGAATTTCGTCTTCCATACCTTTCAGCATTAGGCGGAAATTATTCTAGAATTTAATTGAAGGTAAAATGAAGAATCAATGAAGTGAAAATAGTTTGACGTTAGTAATTTAATTTACCTACTCCTGGATGAAAGGCGATATATTTATGTGTATCCATTTGATAAATTATAGTTCTAAATTAATCATTCAGAATTTATAAATAGCATGGTAATCTAAGCTGATCCCTTTGCAGTTCTTTATATTGTTGCACTTTATATTCTTAAGTAATTTTAAATGATTATTTTTACTACTGTCTCATTTTATAAAATTATACAGTATTGAGGGCTACGTCAGGGGAAAAAGGGAAAAATTGATTATTACGACAAGGACAGAACGTTTACATATCCATACATGTTAAAAAGGAAAAAAAAATACAGTACATAGCGATATTTAGAATTATTAGTAATAAGGGCGCATAAGCTAAGTTAAGAGCGTGAAGACAGTAATAAAATGCTTGAATAGTAATATTTTATATTTCAAGGGCTGTCAAGCGTTTAATTCTGCTATTGCTAAACGTTTAATAAACATTAACGTGCAGAAGAGTTTTTGGGCTTCTCAGGGTCGATGTTGTCCAAAATACAATGCAAAACGAATTCATCCAAATTGGACAAATGCTTCAGAAGATAATTAATATTAAACTTATGGTAAATTTCTAGTGGTGCGTTAACGTTACATTGTACTTATATCGATTGACCTGAAAATTAAAAGTATATAATATTCGGTCGTAGTTCGTAATAGTGGTCAATAAATAGGAAGGAGGCGACGGCGAAAAAAATTTTCAAAGGAAAATATAAAATATTCATTACTGAAACCAGGTAACACATAGCTAATTCCAAGTTAAATAAATAATATTCATCAGGCATGTTGATGCAGATTTTAATTTTTATGACACAATGACAAATTATATTTTTTGTGTACGATTCAGAATAAAATAAATAATCTTTGGAATAAATAATCATTATTGATCAAATGATATTTAATTTATACAGCAATTCATACAACAGTAATTTAATAACCTACAATAAGTAAAAACAGAGTCTAGTACTTGTTCATATAACGTCTTCTTATCTCACCTGTTGTATCATCACGCACCAATTGGCAAGTGGTAGACAAAATATTGTCAAAATCAATAGGTATACTAATATACGAGTGAATAGAGAAAGGGAAAGAAAAGAGGGAGAGATAGAAAGATGAAGTTAATGTGAATTAGGCGAGGAAGAAATTACTGCAGAGAAGAGAAGAAATAGTAGGAAATATGGTGATAGTGAAATAAAAGTAACAACTAATGAAACTAGATACGAAACAAACAAATAGAAGTTGATTGACTGGGCAGATATAGTAATGATAAAGGAGAATGAATAAGACCCGAGCGCATGAATAGTATAAGAAGTAAGGACTAATTACATATTGGACAATCTTATAAGCACCGGGGTTGTCACAATTTTAGAATATTTTAGAATATTTAGAATCAACGAAAAAAAAGGTCAAAACCATCTAGTTTTCAGGAGCATGGAGTTGGAAGGGTTTGTCTAGATAGAGGAAACAATTTGCTGAAAATCGAGAGGCAGGACAGACCAAGTTTATAATTTGAGAACTCATTTCATAGTATAAAAACAATAAATGTCAATAATCATGTTGGTGGTAATATTACAATCATTTCAAAAATATTTTCCAACTTCTAATAATATAGAATCACAATTATTTTGTTAATACTTTAAGTTGTAAGTAACTCGCTTTGAAAACATTAATTTTGATTTACAAGTGGTAAATATAATTACCCAGGAGACATTTCGTCATGCATAAAAAGAGTAATCGTTCACATACATAGTTAATTATGCAGATATGAATATAATACCAGGAATTACGTGTGGGTAGTGGTGTGACTAGAGATAAACCAAAATCAATACTTATTTACGACATTAAAATGATATCATCCCATTAAATAAATAACAAATATTATGAATCAAAATTAGCAAAATTTAGTAATATTGTATTTTAAAATCACCGACAAATGGAAACTGGAGATTCTGTAATCCAAAATAAGACGAAAATTGATATAAATGTTTTCCAAAAATGCTTCCTAACCTAAGTTGAGATTTGGTACAGTTGAATGTCTTTCTGAATATAATTAATGAGATGAGTTTAAGTCGACTGGCTTAATCCAGTGGCATAAACTCGTTTTTAAGTTACCTACTCACTTAAGTAAAAGAAAAGCATCTATAAAATTAATAATTTCCTTCTCAATTTCTTTAATAGTTATTTTTGTATCAAGGGTGCGAAATGCTACTTTGGTGATCGAGAACGAAAGTTTTTTGACGAGGCGCAGCCGAGTCAAAAAATTGTTCGAGATTACCAAAAAATTGCGCACACGATTTGCAACGACCTTAATTGGATTAAACTAAAACCATAAAACGATATCGTGTATTATAATATTTAATGCAAATTAATTTAAAAAGAAATAGTGATGTCTCAGTATGGAAACCAGTGTGTTTGTCAAAAACAGTTTTTATTGACGTTTTCGATATTGTGAGTGTTGAATATTGTGAGTTTTTTAAAGTAAAATAATTCATAAGACAATAATGGAGAGTCTCGAAAGTGAAGATGATTTATTCTATAGCCCATCAGAAATATCAGATGCAGCCAACATTTTTACACTAAATCTGCTTCTACTAGAATAATCCAGACGGCAGTATGAACAATAGTTATGTGATGTGCAAAATATTTTGCAACATAGTGTGCATAATATTTTGCGCATGGGGTCATGGTAACGCAAAAAAAATGTCAATGATAGGGACTGAAGTATCACAATATTTAATCCCTCCGGGATCAAATAATGATAGAAATCCCCGAAGAATGAAATTACTAACAAATAATTTGAATACGTATTTTATTGAAAAAAATTAACATTTGCATTTAGAACCGGAAGTGCGAAAAGTATTGTATATACCTTGGGACTGAAGTAGTATTCTTAATCCCTCAGGTAAACTTTACCTTAGGGATTAAAAGTACTACTTCAGTCCCGCAGTATATAATATACTATTATTATGTAATAGCAGTGTAACTCGTTATTTTCATAAATTAAAAAAAAAACAAATTTTATTTTTTATTAAGTTGCGTGATCGTATTTTAATAGCAATTATCTCACAAACGGAGTAAGTACCTAATCGAGAAAACACAAGGTATGATTTCATTTGCAGAATAGAAAAGTAAATCTAAAAAAAATATATTTCCAAAAAAAAAAAAATGTAGGGGCGTACGATTCTTTGTGATTTAAGCGAGTAACTTAAACAATTTTAAGCCACACTCAATTGAGCTAGTCGACTCAAATTCACCTGATTAATTATGTTCAATTAAGACATTTGATGTACCAAATCTCAACATAATGTATCTCGTTTTTAAAAAAACTTAAAAAACTACAACAAGCATGTTCGGAAAAATTATATCAACTTTCATCTTATTTTAGACCAAAGAATCTCCAGTTTCTGTTTATCGGTGATTTTAAAATACACCTTATATAATAAGTCTTCAGAAAATATGACGACGCCAATGTTTCATACTTATGTATCATGTTAGATAATGGGTATGTTTTCTACGAATTAATTAATTATTGAAACAACATTTATTTCTAATAAAAAACAAGAAGAAAAAAAATTGGAAATTTTTACAGAAAGTGTTGAAATTATCCTTCTACTTCAGGAGAGTAAGATTGTTGTTGATTTTTTAGATTTTCATTGTAATTTTGGCTCGAAGATGGTCAAGTTAGTAATAGGAACTTGATGACTGAATTTATTAAAAGTCATAGAAAGACATCGCATGGAGAAGTTTCGTGTGATTTTGGAGGAAATTCGTAGAGCTTTCAAGTCAATTAAATAACCTTGAATTATGACTTATAATATGTTACCTGTTGTTTGTGCTCGGGCTTCAACTTATTGGAAATAATCAAAACAACCCCTTCGTATCCATGATTTTATTGCCGTTTTTTATATCACACCAACTTTTTGCGGATGAAAAGGGCCTTCGAGATACAAATTTTCTTCTTTTCTTCTGGTAATTACTATTAATATGAAATTGTGTTTTGTTTAGGAATTTGTGGGCAGTCGAGGAGGTCTTGAATGCAAGTTGGGCGATATGGAAATGACACTCCAGTTACTTGGGCTAAAACACAGAAGCCTTCTTCATCCTGAATCACACTGCCTGTCTCAGAGAAGAGTTTAACAGAATAGTCGAGGATACTTCAAAATGTAGTGTAATCAATAACATTAGAAAATTTATTATTTATCGCACTAGTAGGAAATGTCGTAAAGACAAATCCAGGAGACTGCTTCTCACAAGACCTTGCGATGTTTTAAAAGCATATGCAAAACTTGAAATTGAGAGAGAGAGCAACAAACCTTGAAAATGTCAAAATGTTGTGGAATAATAACCACAAGTCTCTAGGATTAGTTTCTTATCTCAAATTTTATTGGTAGACAAAAGTTTGTCTCTCATGCGGATCTTCAAAGATAACTTTGGATGTTGGTGCTTTATTCAAATATATACGAAAGACAATTTGTGTCCCAAATTTATTTAGCTATTTACCGGCTAAATTAATGTCTGGAACAGCCAAATATTGTCAAAATAATCTTTCTTCAGAATTGGTCTTAGATCATATCAAGAGTTAGAGGTAGACAAGCTCAACACAGACTGCCAGATATCTCATAAAATGTAAAAGGAGAACTCTAGAAGAACATTTTGAGAACACTTCTCATACGGTAAAGTGTAACTGGTCACAGACAAATTGATTTGATGCTAGAACCCGTAGAGAGATGTGGAAAGGTGCAATGGGAAACGATAGTCAATTTAAATCTCCGAATAAATAAACTGATTTCTTTTCAGATATCTTTTATTTGTACCATCTTTTGTTACAGACTGTATTGATTGAATTATTCACCGTTTGGTGTTAAGTCCTTCATGAAGCTTAGGAATATTTGAGTTGGTGGATTATAGTTTGCGTTTTTATGGGAGATTGTTGGGTGAATTGAATCCTTTTCGTTATGAGTGGGTGTTGGCAGCCTCCGCAGTATTTTATAACCTTAGTTTCATAAGTTTTAAGAAGAGATTAGTGTAAGATAATTCTAGTCTTGTGCGATTGGTCCGGCGGCACAGCCGTATTTCTAAATATACCTAGATAGATAGATATAAGATAATTCTCACTTTTTCAGTGCTAATAAGCAATAAAATATGATTTCTTTTAAAACAACAACTTTTCACGTAAATAGTTGACAATATCAGGTCACGGCAAAATAGCTCCGTTAACGGTTTATTTGGTCTTCAGTAGGTAATTAGTGTATTCCAGATTTGTTAATGGTGCTGAGTTGTTGACGTTATCCACTATTGGTCATAAAATGTGGAAACAGCTTTAAAATTAACTGTTATTCCAAACTTTAGATATGTCCTAAGGATTAATACTGGGCCTTTTCCCTGTACAACATTTATTAACGATATTGACAATGACTTTATTATTCAATATTCTCCATTAATGGTTTTAAATTATATTGTAGGATAACTTTTCTCTCAAACTGTGAGGATCTCTAAGTCAACATTGTTAATTACTTGTAATAACAAACTCTTACTGTATTCCAGTGGTTCCCAAAGTGAGTGAAAACGTCCCCTAGTGGGCGCTGGAATGATTTAAGTGGGCGAAAACAACCTCTCTAGATGTTGGGGGGGCGCTAAACTATATTAAGGGGGCGGTGTAAGAAAAATGTAGGTATATACCTACCTAAAAATAGCTTTTTTAAGAAATAAGACAAAGTAAAGTGTTTTTTTAAAGTAGGTAAATAAAAAGTATTTTTAATATTATATTTTTGATTAATATACATTAAAACATTTGTTGATGCAAGAATTGATTTTTTTTAAATAATAAAATAAATCAAATCTAAATGTAATTCAGTCCCCCTCTCCAGAACCATAAAATAAATAAATAAATTAATTAATTAAATTACGAGATTAGCTAGTAATTGGGTGAATTTTTGAAAACATTTTTCGAATGTGGCACTTTCCACCTTTCCTCTTTTTACTTTTTGCAAAGGTGGGCGATATGCCAATAGTTTGGGAGCCACTGCTGCATTCCATTAAATACAGTTTGTAAATCTTTGATTTCTGAAGATACCTGACTATTCTAAGGATTTTGGATCCTCGTTAACCCTGACAGTTTTTTTATTTCAGTACCTGAATATGCTGTTAAAAATTTGTCGTATTACTTGAAGTACTATAGAGAAGGTTAAAGCGATATTTAATCTAATCAATCTATTTATAATAATTATTACGTAATCTGCATGCGGTTCCGTTTTATCTGTATTTTATTAATTTAGTCAGATTTGCACTTGACTTCTTGTTACAAATAAAATGTTACCTGTTTTCTTTCAACGTTTCATCTTTCACCGCGGATTAATATTTTCCTGCAGTTTTACGTAATAATAAACAATTTTAGAAGGCATGTTTATGTGTAAAGTAAATTTAGTAACGTACGAATGTTTTTATATGTTTGGATTGACGATAGGAATTTCGTACAACCTAACCGTAACAGAAATGATTTAAATCGTGGATTTATTTTCAAATTTAAATTAAACTGTAATGTTTTACGCGAAATAAGTATATCCAGTTTACAGAGGGTTTTAAGTATCAAAGTTAAAATATACGTAATGTAATAAAACTTCTTCTACGTAGTTTAAAATGTTATTAGGTTTCTGTTTTTTTTGGTCTAAAATTTAATTAAGTATGTGGCGAATGCGCCAGTTAAAAGATAAATAAAACCGCTGGCACTTACTATAGGACTCCAGAGCAGACAAATCTGCGCGCCTACATAATACCTCCTCGAGGACGGGTTTATATTATTAAGTTTATGAGTAGCAGGCTTTATATTTGTTTGTTTATTCCCAAGCAGTTATTTTTTTCTTATTTGCTTAAAAAATCTATGTAGGTGCTTTAAGTAAATAAAATCCATTCATAATTTTCGTATTCAACATAATAAATATTTGATAATAAACAAATATAAGACATATTATTTTATTTCAAAGGCATTCATGAAACTGATTATTTGCAGAAGCTTTCTTGACCCTGACCAATTTGTTTCACGTGGGATTCTTCACTACTGTAGAAGTTGATCACAACAACGTCATTGAAATACATGAGTTGAGAATAATCAATGTAGAAATTAACTTTATATAAAAAAAAAGATATGTCGGAATGAATAATAGGTAGAACAAGAAAAAAATGAAAACGACAAAAGGAGAAGAATAATTAAGAAAGGCGAAGAACAAGACGATACAAAGAGAAAGAAGTTCCTAACTGGAAATGAGAAAAAGTAACTTAACAAGTGCTTAGTGTTGGCATGTTTTTTTAATTTGTAAATCTACGTTTTGACTAATGTGCAAGGATAACAAACACGTGACAAAATAGGACACTTTTATAATGATTTGGATAAAGTACAGAAATTAATGTCACACATTTTCTTTTAGATAAAAATCGTTACAGAATAGAGGACACTATGAGAACAAGAACAATTGTGATGAGTTAAATCTGAAAAGATAGAAATAAGCGTGGGAAGGCAAAGTCGGCGAATTAATTAGATTATGTAAAATCTTATTCACAAAAATAAGGCTAGACGAAATGTTAAATTTAGAAAGCAGATCCATACAACTTATCCTGTTTCAGGATAAACCCTCCCTAATTTAAAAGCTTTGGACATTCTCGGGAGTATTCTTGTGTATATATAACAAGGATGCCACCACTAATGATCCGTTTTCAAGTTAAGAGCGAATTAAAGCAAACTGTAAGGATTTAAGGGCAGAGAAGTCATAGAAGCAACTACAGTTTCTAATTATGAAACATTTTTAAAAGATCGAAGATGTAGTTCGTGGAATATGACTAACAAAAGAGTTTGCTGCCAAGAGTACAATAAGAAAGAAATACGTACATTGAATGGTATAAATAATCATAGGTTTATTATGTGTAATAAGCATGAATACGTTCGTAGCTTATTTTGATTGATATATTTATAATTATGGATGCTATGTTAAAAGAAAAACGTAGAAATTTCTAACTAACCTTGACAAGAATCACAGGAAGTTTAAAATATGGTCACAACTGGTTTTATATTTATTATTTCTAGTCTGTTAAAATATTGTCAAAATATTGGCGATTTATGGGATTGACGTATTTCCCATCGTATCCTACAGAGTAGTCCGTAGGTACTATAGTCTTGTATCCATATTTTTCTTTGAAATATAGGTATGATAATTCTGCTTGTAATGTAAAAATATGTCGGTTATTACATAGACAGCACTACTGCACGATTTGTTAGTAGTAAAACATTTGAGCCTATAATTAAGAGCTCTTCAAATTGAGGAATACCTTTTGTAGCTGGATACCAACCTGCATCTTGTAATAATGAAGTTATCTGAATGCCAATATCGAAGAGAATCCAAAACAGATCCCCTTCTGTATCGTATCTAATTTCCTTTCAATTATTTAAATTGCCTCACTTAGACCCGATTTACTCAAATTCACTTGATCTTCTGAAGTAGATTTTGTTTCAGAACGAAACCCCGGGCATTTTGTATGAAACTAGCTCGCTTTTGTAATAAGGTATTGTCTACGTAACAGAATTATTATCAACAATATGACGCTAAGGTCATAAAGCTGCTGATGTCAAGGGGTTTATGAGAAATTTTCGTAGGTATAGCCGTAATGATTGCAAGTTTACTGCATATACTGCCTTCGTGGAAAAGAATAATGCCAGAGTATGTGTTAACCTAGTTTGAGAAAATCACCTTTATAGTGTTGATAGAGAGAAAAATATTGTGAATCATTAATTTTCAAATTGTTGTATATATATTATTATCTAATGAATTAAAATATAGAAAGAAGACGAGATCTCAAAAGCGAAATGAAATATTAAACAATTCATCACAAAAATCCAACGATCAAATTTATATTTAATCCAATTTCGGTAAATAAAATTTATTCTCTTGCTGTTTCGTCCCTTTCCATGAATGATATAATATATTTTATGTCAGCAAGAGAAATATGTCGTTATCCTTCAACAAATTTACATTGTGGCTAATATTTATGTTATGAATTATGCACAGAATGTTCCAAAATACATATACAGGGAACATTGAGGTGATCTTAAATTCCCATATAGTAATGGCTGTAGCGGCTTAGTTTCCGAAATACAGAGTGTTTTATATTTTTTGGAAGAATTTTCTTTTCGCCATATATCTGTAATGCGTAAACGGAATTCAATGAAATTTTGTATTTTTGTTACAGTAGTCATTCACCATCAAATGCGTGGGATATTAATGAAATATCAGGGCCGGACCCAGAATAAAATTATTTTTAAATTATTCCTAGAAAATAACACTCTGTATACTGTTTATGAAATTCTTAATATTGAAATATTAATTTACATCTAGAAAGATACAAGATCCCATAAAAAAATATTTTGGCACCATTTCATTGTTTAAGTAAAAAAATTAAATTTTTGAGGAAACAATTTTTTTTTTGAAAAATTGAGAGAAAATAGTCACTTCAGTCCTGTTGCATGGCCCCCGAGATCACCAGATCTTACACCCCATGACTATTTTTTGTGGGGTTATTTAAAACTGAGGTATACGAAGAAGAATTTTAAACACCAGAGAACAGCTGATTGCAAGAATTGAGCACTTTTGCAATGAAATTAATAACAATTTAGAAATTGTTAGAAAAAGTATAAATGAAATGACAAATCGATCAAGAAAATGTATCGAAATGGCGGTGGTCACTTTGAAAACAGACTGTGATTCAGAAAATTTAATTGCATTTAGTAAATTTGACTGTTAAATTGTTAATTTTTATTATGTGTTATTTTTTTAAGATTATTAATTACACAACCATTACAAAATATTTTTATTACTTTACTAGGTACCGTGTGATACGAAAAAAAGATAGTGCAAACAGAGAAGAAAAAAAATATATGTTACTGATATCTGAAGTGACTATTTTCTCTCAATTTTTCAAAAAAAAAATTGATTCCTCAACAATTTAATTTTTTTACTTAAACAATGAAATGGTGCCAAAATATTTTTTTATGAGATCGTGTATCTTTCTAGATGTAAATTAATATTTCAATATCAAGAATTTCATAAACAGTATACAGAGTGTTATTTTCTAGAAATAATTTAAAAATAATTTTATTCTCGGTTCGGCCCTGATATTTTATTAATATCCCACGCATTTGATGGTGAATGACTACTGTAACAAAAATACAAAATTTCATTGAATTCCGTTTTCGCATTACAGATATATGGCGAAAAGAAAATTCTTCCAAAAAATATAAAACACCCTGTATTTCGGAAACGAAGCCGCTATAGCCATTACTATATGGGGATTTAAGATCACCTCAATGTTCCCTATCTGTTGGTAAAGTACGACCCTCTCCTCACGAATCACCCTGTATCTACACAAAGGCAAAGCTGTAATAGGATTCGTGGAACAAAAAAAAATTATTTAACCCTGATACAATTATATTATGATAATTATTTAGGCCAAGTAAAAAAGTGCATTTTTTTAAACAACAAACGAAACTCAAGATTTGTTGAATTGTTGACCTAAATGTTGGACAACTTTTTTGTTTATATTGAAAATATTTCTTGTAGTCTTTTTTGTTACTTCTAAGGAGTAGGTACTTGCCAGTTGTTTTTCTTTTTAATGAATGAATTGCCTCGGTCTCTGCGATTTGTCAACCGTATCAAAAATTTTGTCTCCAAATAATATCAGACTCTCAAGCCTTCGAAATAGTGTCACTTTTTATTTACGAAAATAAAGTTTATGTTACTCTCGACTAGACATGCCTAATTTGTGCAGCCCAAATTTCAAAATTGTATCGCGAAAAATAAAAACTACTAAGGAGAACCAATTTCATTGTATCACTAATCATTTTTATGTATTTTCGTGTTACATTAAAAAATACGTCATATTTTCTGTTCAAGTATGCAGTCATCTAGAGAAGTAATACAAAAAGTGTGTAAAATCAACCACCTGCTGTTATTCCTGCTGCAATTTCCTTAAATTTAGTTGTGTTAAACATAATTATCCTTGGCGTAAAAATTTTAATTTGACATTCACGTAAAATGCTTCTGGGTTTACAAGGCGGCAAGGTGTCTATCAGAAAACTTTTCTTCTTCGTGGAATAATCAATTTGTCAGTTTTGGTTACCATCAGCCTGATCCATCTAAATATAATTCCGTAGATTTTAATAGAAACATAATAGTCTGAATGTTTTATTTGTTAAGGGAAATGTATCTAGTGGGCGTGAATTTCTAATAAAATAAATATATTTTAATTATTTTGACTGTTTTAGTAGATTTAACAAAAATATACATATAAAGAAAATAGATCTAAAACAAATAATACAGAAATTAAAATATTTATTTAGAATTTACTATTTTACCCCAGGCAAGTATTTCAGATAAATGTATTTTGGAAAAGGTTTCTTTTCAGTTTCTGCATGACTTTTTCAACTCTATACATCATTAACATGTAATGGTTTAGTTGTTAAATAAAATAAACAGCTTTGTTTTAGCAGACTCAGTTAAATAATTTGATTGAAATACTTGTTGATTAAACAAATAAATTCAATTTTTGCCCACTCTACGCTTTAATTAGTGAAGCAGTTGGTTGTAATTAAATATTTACATTTCCATTTACTTTTGTTGACATTTATGTAAAACAACTTATCAAGACGAATATAAATTAGCTTATGTATCGCGTAGACTTACAAGGCAGGATGTTATTTTCATTTAATAGCAAATTATCTAATCTAATATCTAATTACTCACTATGCGTGTTCTACGCTTAATATACGTAATCATTTCTGAGGTAATTTATTGCAGTCTCACCATCGATTTTTTGTTAGGCTTTAAGAAAATTCCTTGAAACAATATCTTCATATCAATATTTATATCGTCTTAAATAAATTGTGATTCTCACCTTTACTTGATAAATATGGAATATACTGTTGTAAAGTTGTAAGCGCTAAATGGTAATATCCAACACATTTATCACACGCATAGTCGACTAGATGGGGATTTTGCGTGTCAGTGATAAAAGTGAAATAATTATATTTGAGAATAACAGTGGCAGATATGGCCATCTCGCCTCTGAAAAGAAAAGAGCGAGACAGATTTACATAATCACTGACAACAATGTAAATCCTTATATAAGTATGCAGAATAATGAAATAAACTTGTCGAGTTCAGAAAATTAATTTCAAATAATTTAAGTATTTATGGCTGATCTTCAGAAGTACATCTTTCAGCATCATAAAGGCTAGTTTAATTTATTTTATTCAAAGATAATTGGATAAAATAAATTAAATTTAGGGCAAAGCAAGTAATTATTCACGGAACGTAAATATTTATTAAGACCTATTTAAACAAAAAGTGTTTACGCCAAATAAATTATCTTTTCAACAGAAATTAATTTCTCAAATTAATATGCACGTCATCGTTTTAGTATACACAGTTTGACAACCTCTAAATTTACAGCGTATCAAGAGAAAGTTCGTTTATCTTTGGGTGGCGATCATTCGCCGATATTGAAATATTTCTGTATACTACGGCTAAAGTCTCCTTGTGGCAAAATTATTGATTAGGTACAATATACTTCACATTATTGAACAAAAGTACAGTTCTGGAAATTGTTCACATTTAATTGATTTAAGAAATTAAATGAGTCACATCTAAATTGACTATGTCTTAATTTAAAATTTCAGAGTTGCTGTGACCAACCACAATAAATTATTCCAAATACAAATATTTATAAATTTATAAAATTATCTACTAGAATACCAGAACATTGTTTCTTTTTGAAAATAGTGTTCTGTAATAATAATATCTATTTGCAAAGTAACAAAATACAGACGGATATTTTATGATAGTAAAAAAAAACTCTTTTTCGAAAATAATTGATATCGTGAAAAAACACAATTTAAATGCATCACAAGAATTTCAAAATAATTGATGGAAATCTATTCATCTAGAACTATTTAGGGTTACTTTAGGAAATTAAAAAACCATTGATTTCAACAAGATTTGCGTTTGTGTGAAAATATTTGAGTTGAACAGTTCTGGATTGGAGAAAAGTATTATTTAGTGATGTTGTCGTTACAAGATATTTAATTCTGATGGAATGAGACGTGTGAAATAATCAATGAGTACAAGATTCAATCCACAATAAATCAAGGTAATATTTTTCTGCTTCTGTTTCTGTTTCTCTTAGGGTGAGTTCGATATAGGTACTTCATTCTTTGACGTTAGAAACTACCAGCCAATCACATTATTACATAGTTTTGCGAAAGTCCTTGAGGCGTTAAATGTCTAGACCACCACGGTTCTATGAAAATAAAAAATTCCCCACGTTGGGCGCCAATCTTAACAACTTACTGTTTTGCACAGTATCTCATACATGTAATCGATCAACATAGTAAGATGAATGTAATGTAATGTAATACATAGAATTTTCCGATCCCATCCATCGTCATCAACTACTTTTAGAAAAACGGGAACGGTTGTTATTATATTTATTTCATTAAATTCTTCTCGTCCTACTTAAGGAATTATCAATTATCTCCAGTATCTAATATGTATTTCATAACGTAAAGAGTCCCACAGAGTTCTATTATATGTCTATTGTTCTTTTCTCTCTTTGTTAATAATATTAATAATATTCTTAAAGGTGAAAAACCATTATTTTCGGAAGACCTAAATAATTCAATTCAGATTGAACCAAATGAGGTAGTCCAGTAGTGCAACCTTAATCGCCTTGGCCAATTACTTCCGAAAATCTAGCACTGTTATCTGCAACTATCAAATTGAAGCCCAGTCTTTGTCTAGTACCTACCCGAGGATTTTGTAATACAATATCCTACCATTATTTTTATACCCAATTATTATTTTCACCAGTAAGAGCAGGATATCTGGGACATCGGACAAATCGGCAATTTTTACCAAATTTCAATTTTTGGCAATTTCTCAAGATATTTACCATATTTAAATTTTTAGCAATTTCTCAAGATTATTGCTATATTTTCAATTTTTGGTAATTTCTCTGGATTTTCAAAATTAATAACGTCATCAAGGTCAAAGGTCGATCACGTGACCAGAGCAGTAGTAAGGGAGCACATTCAGAACACTTGGCATTTTTACCAAAATTAAAATTTTTGGCATTTTTACAGATTTTTCAATTTTTGGCATTTTTACGAAAATTTAAATTTTAGGCTGTTTTATTAGATTTTCAATTTATGATGACGCCATAGGTCAAAGGTCAAGGTCATCAAAGGTCACAAAGCATGTCCAAATAAATTTTCGGTATTTTTACAATACTTCGAAATTTTCTCTACCTTTACGATATTTCTAGATTTTCAGTATTTTAACTTTTTCAGTATTATTACAATATTTTAACTTTTTCAGTATTTTTGCAATACTTCTAAATTTTTATATTTTTGCAATATTTTAACTTTTTCAGAATTTTTACAATATTTTAACTTTTTCAGTATTTTTAAAATATTTTAACTTCTTCAGTATTTTACAATAAGATTTTTCAGTATTTTTACAATAAACGATAATTGGTGACGTGATCTTTTCTCTACTTCCCAAAAACACTGATTTTATTCTATTTTTACAGTATTTGAACTTTTTCAGTATTTTTACAATATTTTAACTTTTTCAGTATTTTTACAATACTTATTTTAACTTTTTCAGTATTTTACAATATTTTAACTTTTTCTGTATTTTACAATAAGAATATCAATATTTTTACAATATTTTAAGATTTGCAATACTTTTACAATAAACGAATAACTGGTCAAAGGTCAATCACGTAATCAGAGCATTGTGATCACGTGACCAGCCGATGACGTCAATTCTAAATATTTTTACAATATTTCTAAATTTTCTCTATTTTTACAGTAGAAGGCTATTTCTAATTTTTCCACTCTCCATTTATATAGAAAAAAATTTATAAATAAACCGTAAATGTAACGTAAAATTTATAAATAAAACGTAAAAGTTACGTTAATATTTTTCAAACTTGTAAAATTTATTATTGGTCAAATCGATAGAAATAAAACCATTTTTTTTTTCAATTACAGATATAACAAGGTGTTATTTCTTGAGTTTTTTCTTTATAAACGGATTTAAAAACCAAACTAAATTTATGTGGCAATTCTATTGAATATAAAGCACTTCGAGATTTGGAAATAAATAAACCTTATCAAACTTCTAATTTCGAAATTATAACACATATGGAAAAAACTTTCTGTTGTTTTATAGATGATATATATAAATGAATTTTACCTGATAGATTTATGAATATTTTAGATAATTAAACCGCTATAATATATGATCTAAATGATGATACACAAAATACATAAATAATGAAATGGAAAAATTATCTGAAAATCTATGAAATTAAATTTCAATAAAAAGCGGAATGCTTCTGATTAAAAATTAAACTTTATAAACTTATATTTCAAATATTTTTCCTTATAATGACTGTTCCTTTACAGTGTTTTTGCGAAAAGGTACATTTGGACATGCTCTGGTCACGTGATCAACCTTTGAACTTGATCAACTTTGAAAATCTTAAGAAATTACCAAAAATTGACAATATGGTAAAAATCTTGAGAAAGTGCTAAAAATTGAAATTTGGTAAAAATCTTGAGAAATCGCCAAAAATTGAAATTTGGTAACAATTGCCGATTTGTCCGGTATCCCAGATTACTCCCTTACTAATAAGATTTCCCATCCACACACGTTTCCTGATTTGCATTCTCTGGAACAATTTAAGGAGTTGACAATAAGTTAGTTGTCCTGCACCAGAATTAAAGAGCTGTTGTGAAGCTTTCCAATAACGTAATTTTCACTTATGGTAATGAAAAATAAAGTCCACCACAAAGTTTTAAGCTGTTTAAAAAGAAATTAGATAATCCGAAATAAATGGGAAATTTACATTTTAAGCGATTTATTTTGTTTAGCACCCAGACCATATAATATAGATTTGAATAAGATTCAACACAGTTCTTTGTTTCAATTCGAAATAAGCAGAGATACCCTTAACGATAAGTAAATCGAAATGCTCCTATATATTGTAACGAGCATAATGGTTCTCGGTAATAGCTTGTACTCCATTATATATACAACAAGAACGGTGCTTGTAAGCTAAACTCGTCGTAATAATAAGGACATACAATAGTCCTGCTTCCTACTTGGTTCCTTGCATACCAGTAACTTGCATAAAAGTTGTGGAAATAATATATTTTTATTTTATTTTGAATGAGACTAAACGAAACATTCTTTAAAAATGATGAGGACGTTCAAATCAGGTATCAGTCACCATACGCTCCATTTAAAAGAATGTAGTTGTAATAAATTGTATTTCCTTAAGGAAATTATTTTAAAAATTCATCACAAGAAGCAAATACTATGACATGGTTTTAAAAATAGTTTTCTGTCCATCGATCTGTCGGGATAACTTAAAATCATTACGAAATATTTTAAGACAATTAAAAATTTGTCAGAAATATCATGAAAGTGCTCGGATCAAATAATTTCAAAATATTGATCCTCCTTCAGTAGACGTATATTATGTATGTATAATATTACTCTGAAATTGTATTTCTTAAAATAGCAAAAAACGTGGAAGTAATAAATTAAATTACTACCCAGATAAAGAACGTATATCCTAATAATAGGTTACCAACAATTTATTATAGTATCTCTCAAAGTGAAATGAATTTTACATGAACATAAAAGGCTCCGCCTATGGGCGTTAATTGGAAAAACTTCTACTATTTATTAGTGATCGAAGACCTGGTACACTACGAGTTTCCAACATGTTATTTCTGGCTGTGGTAACTTTACTCTAAAACTAATATTAATGAAGACGAAGTGGAGGAGTCACGTCCCTTATGTAGCTAATCTTTTCATAATAAATTACTGAGATGTTGAAAACGGAATTGAATAATATACAAATAACTTTATTTTGCATTATTGTGGAAATATCTGTCTCACCAAAAGTAATATTGTAAGTGTACAGAACATGATAAGAAGCAGGATGATAATAAGAGAAATATTACATGAAAATTCTGACTCACAATTTATAGCGTGCTACAACAATGAAAGTTTTCGTCGTTTATCATCATTAGAAAGTTACAGCTTTTTAAACTTGATTTAAAGTGAACGTACACATATACACAATGTTCATTTTAATCATGGAGAAAATACGTCTCGTGTTACATACGAGGAGTGTATAAATGAAGGAATAGCATTTATATTTAAATAATTAATTGAAAATCATCAGTATTAACTTTCGATTGGTCGATATCAACTAGAATCGATTCTAACTTACTAATTAATTGTTGCTTAATATACTCGCGAAATCACTAATTGGAACATTTTATGGTATAATGAATTGCTCACTTAGCTCTTCTAGATTTTTTATGTGTCTAGTAGTTTTAGGACCAGTTAATAAGCAATTGCATTTGTTTTTATATTTCTCTAATGTTTATTTAAACATCTCAAAATCCAGTCATTGAGATTTTCCTATCTCATAAAAACAAACATTGGTAAGTTAACTACAAACAAATGATGATAGCTTATTGCATTGGAGTTGAATCAAATTCTGGAGTTTGGTAATTATATCATCTCTTTGTTTACATAAATCTCTTCACAAAATTAATGTCTTTCAAGAACTATGAACAAATATTATACACAGAAGGTTACATTTTTTGTGACGAAATTATTATTTCATTAGATAGACAACTATAAAAAATGGTATAATTTTTATCAACGAAGCAGCATTTTATCAAATGGGACTGTGAACAGGCAAAATATTCGATGTTGGAGATCGTAGAATCTACATTAGGTATTTATAAGAGTCATATACAAGACCACAAAAAGTAAATTGGTCTGGAATAGTGTAATGGTGCCTATTTATTATGGTGCTTTTTGTCAATATACTTACGTAATCTTTTTAAATCTCGGGCGCCAGTCCTTTAATTTTTAAGTGCAAAGAACTACACTTTTTTGGCTCTCCTAATTGGGAGAACAACCCTGAATAGCGAAACAGCGGAGACACGGAATAGCCAGAGGTCGGAGCTGGAGATCTATCTAATGGATTTCGACCATGCTGCTCAAACGGGTTAATCAGAAATAAATGACAGAAATAATAACTCGTGAATTTTACCTCTTTAAAATAACGTATTTATTCAGCAGTAATTATGAACAAATTAGTTTACTCTAAAACCTCCACGACTGTACAGTCGAGTATGTATAAAACTATTTCAAAATTATTAAAAACAAGTCAAGCTGGAAATCAAGAGTCTTTACGCGATTTTACGGCGGAATTTTCGGATACGTTGGATTAATAAATTACCTTCTGTGTACGATAAGCAAACGGACCTTTCCACTAGGATGTATTATAAACGGCGGGCAATCGATTAGCTATAGATATTTACGTCTTTTATTGCTATTTAAAAATAAGGCAAACTACTGCCACAAACTTAGAGCTATTTTTGAACGGCTATTTTATTTACAGCAAGTTTTCTGGTCACCCTGGTACATTGACACATCACAGATCACCCGAGCGAGAAAATCTAATCAGTGGATGCACATTTAGGAATGACTTTTCTAATTACAGTGGGTTTTCCGGAAACCCTTGTACATGGAAACCTCTCAGATCACCCGAGCGAGAAAATCTGATCAGTTGATGCACAATTTATGAAATAATAAAAAGAATCAACCAACGGAGGTATTAGTAATTAGCTCTAGTTTACTTTGGTAGCAATATACGGCGATACTCACGGAAAGTAAGACCTCTCAATATCTATACTTAACTGAAGGCAGTACCGGCAGAACGTAGCAGGTTACGGTGAATTCTTACCAATATTATATTCAAAGAAATTTACTATTAAAATTCGGAGCGGCGGTACGGAAATATTGACGGCTTCGGATTGATCTTCACTTGCTGGCGATAGATCGGATCTGATATCGACTGGAGTGACATTTGGCATTTTATCACCTTTCTGACGTAGCTATATGTCGTGTTAAAAGAGGGGCGGTCACCGACTTTAAACGACGGACTCGGATGCACAACCCGGCGTAACTTGCAGAGGTCCAGCGGATTATGCAATTAGGCGCATCAACTCAAAACGTATATAACTGGGAATGAGTTACTTGTAATTTCTAACCTACGTTCCAAAAAGAAACGGATTAAAACGGATACGGATTAACATTTTTAGTAACGAATGATTTTTATTTCCAACTCGGCCATTGTTTATAATAATTCTCGGATTTTAGTTATACGGGGGATTGTCGAAAATTAATCAATTAATTACTTGATTGCTTGTTTACCAGCGGACTTTAACAACTCATTAATAACTTAACTAGAACAGAATTTAATTACTAAA
Organism: Rhagium mordax; assembly: GCA_963680705.1. Taxonomy (NCBI): domain Eukaryota; kingdom Metazoa; phylum Arthropoda; class Insecta; order Coleoptera; family Cerambycidae; genus Rhagium; species Rhagium mordax. The sequence goes on along the minus strand of OY796658.1, from coordinate 77,074,324 downwards.
ACAGCGGCAGGGTGTACCCAAGTGACGGTAATATTTAAAGCAAAAATGAACATTCCTTGATTGGAAAAATCACTTCGTTACAATAGTTGGAAATCGCTTATTGGAACCTCAATTTTTTAAAAGAATGTGACAGACGACGTTTATTCGAATTTTTTGCAATTTGAACGTATTTCCGCCCTGGCAATCGCCTTCAATCTCTTCCCTCTGCTGCGCTTTTATTAGGAGGCATGAGAAAAGAGTAGTTTTATATTATCTACGAATACACTTTGCCAAAAACGTATTTCCAGGGTTATGTAAGGCAAGAAATCTATTCCATTTGTTGCCCTTTTCATTGACTCATAGGAACTATTATCAAAGAGTACTTCTATATCCATAATTGCACTCTTTTGTCATAAACAACTTTTCAATACTTTGTAAGACTTGACATCTCTTCCTTCGGCTACCCTTTTTATTTAGAAGATATTATTAAAAAGTATCTCTATGTTTATGAATGCGCTCTTTTACTAAAAACATGTAGGGCTCGAAATCTCTTATGTCTACTGTCCTTTTATTTATAAAGTACTATCAAATGGTACTTCCAAGTCTATGGATCCACTCTTTTTTTTTTCAAAAATATCTATTCAAGGCTATCAGGCTTGAAATGTCTTTCCTTTACTTCAGTCTTTATTGATTAATTCATAGGAGGTGTTATTAAAGCGTACTTCGTATGTCTACGAATTAACTCTTTTACCATAAACATATTTTCAAGGCTATGTAAGGCTCTAAATATCTTCCCTCATCTGCGGCCCCTCTTATTGAGGAGGTGGAGGTATTATCACAGAGTACTACGATTGCATTCCTCCGCCCAATCAATATGATCACCTGCGAATGATATTTGGTTCCAACAACTTCTCATTTTCAACTTGATGTAAGAAATGCCTTTCCAAATAGATGGATCGGCAGAAAAAACCCATTGAATGGTCACCACATTTTCCTGACAATCTCATTCTTCTCTTGTGGGGTTTTTTAAAATGCAAAGTTTATGCAAGCAGGTGCTGTCAAAGAAATTAAAGAAAGGAGCGGCTAATTGATCTCACATTTTCATTTTAAAACCAAAAGGAGAAGAAAATATGAAATGAATTCCTTATTTTTGGGACACATTCTATATTACTGAATATATTAATAAGGTAATACTCAAAAACTTCGTAGTTCTACAAAAATAAATACTTGTTTAGGTTTTGTATACATATGTAGCTAATATTTTTAACTTTATTTATTTATAAAATTCGCTTTGATTTGATTGTTGCAAAGCAAAAAATGACAAGTTTAATGCCAGAGCGTTTAAAAGGAATAATATTTTGCGTTTAAGGTCACGATATTGTGGACTTGTAAGTAAACGACATTCAGCTTCATCGGGAAGAATAACTCCAGCACAGAGCAGATTCATTCAAATTCAAATCCACAACAAATAGCTCACATATACAATTGAAACCAATTCAAGCTACTTACCATTATGACCTGCAAATGATTCTCATGCTAACATTGATATTGATTTGTTTATTTATTAATTACTAAAACTGATAATTATCACTGAATTATAGTATAGACCTTATTAATGATGGATAAGGCGGCTAATGATCGTACCAATCGATGCAACATGGAAAAAATTGCTATGAACGACAAACTGGGATCTAGTTTTGTTTACTGACGAATCACAGCTTGGGATACTATAAGGAAAGAAAGTGGATACAACCTGGCCTACATAGAGTTTTAGAGAAAGAAAAAATGTGTAAGTACAGAAGTAACTATGATTGTAGACCAGAATTTGTGGAAAGAATGATCTCATATTGGTGGAAAATTGTTTCTCTAACACGACTTTAGAAACTACGCATTCCACAACTAAAAGTTGTGTTGGAATATATGACATTCTAACCCGTTGTAGAATATTTATTACATAACAGTTTTCGACGAATCAAAGCCTAACCCGTTGTAGAATATTTATTACATAACAGTTTTGATGTTAAATTGTAATTTATTTTCTATTTTTTTTGTGTAGTTTCTAAAATCTTTTTAGAGAAAGTATAGTCTACAACACGTTTAGAATGGCATATTCCACACTCGCGAACCGTAGTCCTCGCCCTTGGCTCGGACTACAAACTTTCGCTCGTGTGGAATATGGGCCATTCTTAAACTTGTTATAGAATATACTATTCTTACTAAATTACAGCTGTCCAGATTTAATTTTGGGAAAACAATATATTTTGACATCATCCTTCACTTTTACGACATGTTGATAATATTTGATACTGATTAATTTAGCCAATTATTCAGGGTTTGAAAATGTTGAAGTTTATTTTTAATAGCATTTATCTCTACCAGTAAAAGCTTTGTCTGTATGGTTGATTCAGCTAATAACTGATCTTTAGATACCTAAAAAAACGGACTTGCGGACGATATGTAGGTATAAATAATCATATCATCAGTAAACTTCAATATCTCTTCTTCTTCTTTTTTCTTTTTTCCTTTTTTTTCCTTTTTCTTTTTTTCTTCTTTCTTTTTCTTTTCTTTTTTCTTTTTGTATTGTGTCACTTATCCTGTAACTGGGTTTTTTAACCCGTTGAATATTTTATCTAACTACATAAAAAAATAAATAAATATAAAACTGTGTTGCGGTTTTCTAATACAAATAAATAAAGTCTATCATTAAACTTTTACTAATTAGATACTAATCTGAATAAAAGCAAACCATTTAGTACGCAAAGCTTAATATCACGATAATCTAGAGACATTACCAGATATTAAAGGGGTGAAAATGCGTGTTTAGAATAATTATACGGTCAAGTTCGTGGGTAGTTCAATAACTAAACAACTTTATTTTCTGTCAGAATGTTTTTATTAACCTTCATGAACATCTGCTATTACTATTCTAATTGGTTTATCGATTGATTCATCTATAAACATTATAGTTACAAATAGCTTTTACTAAAATATTGATTACGTTGATTTAAATTTTATTCAAAAAATGTAAAACAATGCACATATTAAGTGCTTTAACGAAACAATATATACCAATATATACCTACCTACTGGTTTGCATAAAAATTTTTCTTATTTCTTGGCAATATAATAATAAAATTTTGCAACTGGCGCATCTTAATGCAAGAAATAATTGATAAAAATTTTATAAAATCAAAATCTACTTAAGCACCAATTGAATCGAACACATCGTTCTTTAGTTATTGAACCTGATGGACAGAGTGGTAGACGGGCATTTTGAAAGCCGTTTAAAATTTGATTTTAAAAGTCTAAGTCTAAAGAGCGTGCTACTAATCGTTAAACACTTTGGGCCATTTTATTTTATAAATTTCTTTTTTACGTAGAAAAAGTTCATGGAATCCGTATAGGTTAATTCTTGTTACAGGACGTGTTTGTCTTTGTAATTAATTTGTTTTTTTTTTTTTTTTAATGTTATTAATGCTAACCGATAAATCGGAGATTAGAGAGTACGCTCCCTAGGATGAAAAGTTTTAACAACCACTTATATAAATCTTATATAAAGTTTGAAACTATATTTACACAAGATCATTCTATAGAATCCTTGAGGTATCTTAAGGAATAAAATATTGTCTGCTCATTTATTTGTCTGGTTTCTCTTGAACACGATAATTTATGGTTTAAAGAAGTTTAAAGAAATGTCAATAGGAAATACGTACCTAAATTAAAGTTGTAGAATTATCATTATTACTATTGGATCCTAGTATACATAGTTTCAGCATAAATATTAAAATATATTCAACTGAACAGAATTAGTTGAAACGAGTGATAAAAAATTGTTGAGATAGGTTAGCTTTTCGAGCAAAAATAAATTTTTTTGATGGTGCCGGTTGAAAGATTATATTTTTTATACGTACATTACAGAAAAATTCTCATAAATTTAATTAAGGAGTTATGTCAAAGACGGAAAATACAGGCCACGGTTCTGAAATATTTTAAAAACAAATAGCGTCTTTGACAAATATATTTAGTTAAAGAGTTAAATGGGATGAATTTGGTCTCATTCTGTGAAATTATGAAGGACGAACGCAAAAATGATCCACACTTCTTGACACCACTTTTTATTTAACGCTTTTTTGTTTAATAGGCAACAGTGTCGATAACTTCACACTAGAGGATTTAAGAGCATACTCAGTTTCCACAAAAAAGTATTTGGAGTTTCTGAAAAAATATTTAATTTCCGCGCTTGAAATATTTTAACCAGACGATAAAGGTTACGATGTACCAGAAAACTTTATGTGGTACAGGGTAAACCTAAGAGTACATGGCTTAGTTATTGACATCAATTATAAATTAAAAATTGCATATATTGCATTTTTTCCAAGAAATTTAAATCTTCAAACAGTAAAACAATTGAATGAAAAAAGTTATGGCAAAAAGCTTTCCCTGAAAATGTCCGCCCTGAATGTTTTGATGATTATTAGGTAGAATTAATAAGCAAGTACATATTGATTCTATTTACTTATTTACTTGTTTTGCTAACGTTCAGTTAAATCAATAAAATTGTTTGCATTCCCTGTATATTTTATTTCTATTGCGTTTAGTCTTTTTCCCAATTCAGCAACATAATACATTTTATGCTTATTCTCAATATTGAGAGTCAACTTAAATTTGTGATTTTATAACGTGGAATATACATAGTACCCAGTAAACACATGATGTGTGGCATTCTGTTGGCCCAGTAGAGTTATTGATGGTTTTATGATGTTGCTGGTTAAGCATTAATGGTCCATTACAAGTTGTGTACAGTCCTACCAGTAGTTTATGAATGACGTTTTGCCATTTTAGTACCAATAATGGTTTGCTGAGTTTCTACCAGTATTTCATACAATGCATTATTGCCATTTCAGTACCAATAATGGTTCATTGTTGGCGCAATCTACTTGAGTCTGCGCTTGCGCGTCACATTCCGTACCACCACTATCGTTCGCCATTTTAACCTGTGGAGGCGTCAGTCGTCATTCAATGTCGTTAGTAGAGTGGTAATGGCGGAGCTGGGTCTCCCCCCACCCTTTTTTTTGTGGTGGGGGGTAACTAGGGTAATTCGAGTAATGTAGGTAATTAGACTGATGTAATTGCAATAGAGGTAATTAGAGTATTGCAGGTAATTAGCCTGATGTAGTTGCAATAGAGGTAAGTAGAGTAATGTGCAGTAATTAGACTGATGTAATTGCAATAGAGGTAATTGGAGTGGTGCAATGCAATTGTAGTTGTAATTAGTGTATGTACTGATATGTGTATGAGTATTTCAAGTAGAGGTGGTGGGGCAGCTTCACTCCGTGTATATAAATGAGGATGAGGAGCACACAGCCATTTGTGGTGCTAGTCTCCCAGAGTAAAGACATAAAATGTATATTTGTACTTCTTGTGGTGTAAGTTTTACACGTGGTGACAATTTGCGAAGACATCAGAGGCAATCTTGTAAGAAGATACATGATAGTGGTCCGCAAGCAAAATATCCTAAACTGGAATGTAATCCTTCAACATCTACAAATATGGAAACTTGTAATTGCTGTAATGTGACTCTAAGCACAACCCAAATGAATTCCCATAGAAGGACATTGCAGCATAGGACAAATTCATGTGTTCCGTTTATAGAAGGTGTAGAAATTGTGCAGAGCGCTTTCAAATACAGGATTGTAACCTATCGAGTATATAGCGAAAATAATCACCAAGACTATGTAATGTTCTTCAATGAAATTAGACCAAAAATATTAAATCTCTTCGAGGAAGTGTTACGTATTCATAATACAGTAAAAGTAAATATGGAAACGTTTGCTACGTACGTATTACAGACACAGGAACTATCTGAAATGAAATCATTTAACACTTCCAACAAAATCTTGGATCAAGCTATGGATTTGAACAATACTTTGGACACCTTTGTGGATGCTATGATTACACAAACTACGGAGTTCCTGGAACGTGATTCAGGTATTTAAACATACATTAAGGTGGAAAGAAAATGACTAATTATAATTTAATTTTAGGATGGGCCCTCGAACGAATTGCTTTTGTTGAAATCAATGTGAATAAATATAGTCCTCTGGGTGGTTCATCATATGTCAAGTTGCCAAAATCCATAGAAAACAAGAAGGCAGTGGTAAATGTAAAAAACCAGGATCAGTATTGTTTTGCTTGGGCTGTAACTTCAGCGTTGTATCCTGCAAATGGCTGCACATCTGAGACCTCATCATATCCACATTTTTCAAGAGTTTTAAATTTATCAGGTATGAATTTTCCAGTAAAATTGCGGGATATTTCAAAATTTGAGGAGATGAATAATATTTCAATTAACGTGTACGGGTTAGAAGAAAAATTTGAGAATAATAGAATAAAGTATGAAGTTGTTGGGCCTTTACGTTATTCTGAAAAAAAACTATTTATGCATGTAAATTTGTTACTACTTTCCGGTGAATGTGGTGTAAATCATCACTGTAAGAAAGATTGCGCTAATAATCACTATTGTTGGATAAAAAACTTGTCTAAGCTAGTTTCCGCTCAAATTTCAGCTCATGATCATAAAAAGTACTTTTGTGATGGTTGCTTACTATATTTTAATAATGAGCGTCAGTTATTCCAGCATCAGAGAAATGACTGTAATCATGTTTATACAACAACACCATCGACACAATTTCGGATTGATAAATATGGTAAACAAGTACCTGAAAATATATTAAAATTTGAAAACTTTGAAAGACAAATGCAAGTACCATTTGTAGTGTATGCAGACTTTGAATCAATTCTGAAACCTATTCATACTTGTGAACCGAACCCCGAACGTTCTTATACAAATAAAACTTTTATACACGAACCTTACTCCTTCGCATATTTCATAAAATGTTCTTTTGACAATTCTTTATCAAAATTTGAACTCTATCGAGGATCTGATGTAGCCAAAGTTTTTGTATCGCGTATTGAAGCCGATGTAAGGGAAATCTATAACAGATATATGAAAGATATAGTCCCAATGGCTAAACTCACAGCACAAGAAAGACAAGACTTCCTGAATGCGACCGTATGCGGTATATGTGAGAAACCATTTAAAGTAGAGGATGTAAAAGTTAGAGATCATTGTCATATAACTGGTAAAGTAAGATTTGGTGCCGCACACTCTGTATGTAACTTAAATTACAAATTACCAAATTTTGTACCTATCATATTTCACAATATGAGTGGCTACGACAGTCACCTATTTATAAAACAGCTCTGTGCACATAAGGACAGAGTTGATGTTATAGCACAAAATAAAGAAAAATATATATCTTTCACGAAACACCTTTATATGCATGATTACGTCAATAAGAAAGGGGAGAAAAAACGGAAATTTATACAACTACGATTCATCGATAGTTTTAAGTTCTTATCAACATCGTTGCAAAATTTAGGGGGCAACTTAACTGATAACCAATTGTTTGTTACGGGAAGTTTCTATACAGATAAGGAAAAATTTAATTTAATGAGGCAAAAGGGTGTATTTCCATATAGTTTTATGGATAGTTTAGAGAAACTAAATAATGTAGAGTTACCCTCGAAAGATGAATTTTACGATAACCTAAATGAAGAACATATAACAGATAAAGATTATCAGAGGGCTAACGATGTGTGGAACTTGTTTGATTGTCAGAATTTGGGCGATTACTCAGATCTTTATTTAAAATCAGACGTACTCCTTTTGTGTGACGTATTTGAAAATTTTCGTAAAATTTGTTTGGAAAAATATAAACTTGATCCTGCTCAGTATTACACTTGTCCGGGTCTCTCGTGGGACGCTATGTTAAAACTAACCAAAGTGGAGTTGGAATTATTAACGGACATTGATATGATCCATTTTTTTAAAAAGGGAATACGTGGTGGAGTAAGCCAGTGTACGGAAAGGAAACATATTGCGAATAACAAATTTCTCCCTAACTACGACCCCAAAGAACCTTCTTCATTCATCACATATCTAGATGCCACGAACCTATATGGGCATAGTATGTCGCAACAATTGCCGACAGGTGGATTCGTGTGGCTGTCCGAAGAAGAAATCATGAATTTAGATATTACGAGCATTTCAGATGAAAGCACCCATGGGTATGTTCTCGAAGTAGACATACATTATCCACAAGATTTACACGACTTACACTCAGACCTACCCTTTTTAGTAGAAAATATTATTCCACCAAAATCAAAATCGAAATTGACAAAACTGATACCAAATTTAAACGATAAGAGGAGATATATTGTGCATTATATAAATTTGAAACAAGCGCTAGATAACGGGTTAATGGTTATAAAAACACATAGAATACTTAAATTCAAACAATCACCTTGGCTTAAAAAATATATTGACCTAAACACTGATATGAGAAATAAGGCTAAGAATAAATTTGAAAAAGATCAGTATAAATTATTAAATAACGCAGTATTCGGTAAGACAATGGAAAATGTTGATAATAGAATGGATATAAAATTAGTTACCCACTGGGAGAGCGTTAGGCGGAGTATGGGTGCAAATGCATTAATAACACGCCCTAACTTTAAATCATGCTCAATATTTACTGATGATTTTGTAGCCATCCATATGGGTAAACTAAAGGTAGTCTACAACAAACCAATTTACGTTGGTTTTTGTATCTTGGAGTTGTCTAAGACAGTATTATACAACTTTTTCTACGACGTTATCAAAAAACATTTCGGCGATAATGCTTCTTTGCTGTATACAGATACGGATTCGTTGATTATAAAAACATTTACAGATAACTTCTATAATTTCATAATACAGAATCCAGACAAATTCGATACATCTAACTACGAAGAAATAAATAAATTTAATATTCATAAGGGCTTGTCGGTGTTAGGTAAAATGAAAGACGAGTTCCCCTCTGATCCCATTATTAGTTTTTATGGTACGGGTGCGAAAGCTTATTATATACAATCGGTGGATAATGAACTCAAAAAAGCTAAAGGTGTGAAGAAATCTGTTATTAGAAAGCAGCTGTCAATAGATGACTATAAGAAAATCGTTGAGCGGGGAGGTTTAATATTTAGAAAAATGAATACGTTTCGGAGTTGCTTGCATGACATTTACACAGAAATAAAGAACAAAGTGGCCTTGTCCCAACACGATGACAAACGTTTTGTTATTCCTAATACTACTAAAACATTACCGTGGGGGCACCGTGACATATCATTTTTTCAGAGCGAACAAGAACAAAATATAGAACGACTGATAGTTGCCATAAATAATATGGAGAAAAAAAATGAAAACTTGGACGCTTTACTTGCAGCAATAGCTGATTTAAGCCAATAATTAATTTAAAATTTTTATTTCATCTTCTAACGTAAAGGTCGAAAATTCGAATACATGAACTAAACTGGAAAATTCAAACTACAAAATTTCACCAATATTTAATTGTAACATTATAATACAAAATTATTGTGATAATTTTAAGTACTTTCAAATAGAATAAAAATATCTAAATAAAAATCACAGTGTTGTTATTAGTAAACCTTTCTCCCAAAATAAGTTAAATATCGATTAGGTTAAATCGTAAATTATAAATAATGTAGGTAGTGACTTGAAGAGGTGTGTGTAATGATACAGTTTTACAATGTAAGAGTAGGTGACGTTGCTAAAACTAAAATGTCGTTTTATGCTGCAGTCAGGAATGTGATGTCATTTCAAATAGAAAGTTGTTGCGTCAGTTATTCGATGTGCGCATGACATTTAGAAAAGTTTGACGTCACTTTGTAGCGGGATTCTGTTGAGACAAAGAAAATCAACAGTGGGGTGAAAGCTTGGCTTGCATAAATCACGTGATGTCGTCCAACCAATGAGAGACGAGAGTGGTCACCCACTCCCTACCGTTGGAGGGGGAAGTTAGCTTGGCTTGGGTTTGAGGACGCTTACAAGATTCTTTCCGTCTTCGCCTGTGCTAGTGTGTGCAAGTGTGCTCTCGTGAATTTCATTGCTCAGTTTTTGTGAACAAAATGGTAAGAACCGTTAAAAATGTATCATCTGCTGGTGGGCGTAAAAGGCGCTCGTCGACACCGCCACCAACTTTACCGCCCTTGACTTTAATGACGTATTTGGCTACGTTTAAACCATCACCTGACGCATCTACAGCGTCAGGTTCCGCCATTAATGGCGGTGCTGTGAAGTCAGCAATACAAAATCCATCCTCTGGCAGGGTTAATGTTTTAAACAACATTATTGTTAAAGATGGTATTGCTGCTGACGTTGGGGGCGCTTCGTGTTCTAACGAAGGCGGTAGTCAGCTAGCGTATCATGGGCACCATCAGCAGATGCACGGCAATATACATCCTGGCGCAGATTTACCTGTTTTGCACCTTGAAGATGGTGACCTCGGCAATACCGTCAATGTCACCGTATCCAGGGGTAATGCAGGTAAAGCCGTTCATACCCCGAAATTACATGGTTTGGCTTTAAACAAAAAATTTAAAGTCACACCATCTACTTCAGGGTGTCAGGATGTACGCGCATCTCATCCGCGCAAATCATCTATGTCTCTGGTGGCACATGACTCCGATGACGACTTTTTGCCTAGTGTTAGCACTGGTAATGTAAACAACAATAAAAACACAAAGTCGTCGTCGGCGCCATCAAAAGGTAAAGGTAGACGTACAGAAACACAATCCATAGACTGTGACGCGACTTTATGGGACGAGATAATGGATTTCACGCAGACAGTTGTACCTGCCCCTCTAAGTCCGCTACCTGCTTCACCAAAAAAAAATAAGGTTTCGGCAGGTAAAGGGCAGGTAAAACCGTCTGCGTCGTTTGTGGCTGTACCTCTACCTGGCAATAGCGCATTACAACAGCCAAGCTGTTCTAATGCGGTGTTGCCACCACCACGCAATGACGCATTAGAACAACCGGGTTGCTCTAATGCGGTGTTGCCACCGCCGCCAGAGGTAGCTCCGATTGTTAATGAGAATCCGCTCCCAGCACAAGCGAACTCTGATTCTGAATCGGAGGTGTTCTCGCAAGTTGACACCAAAACATCTGTTAAGCAATTTTTTAAAATATACGGTCAACTTAAGAGAACACATGATTTAAATTTGAGGCTTTGTCGGGATCATCCGAAAATCTTGCGTCGTGCTGCTGATATGCGGGAAAGAGCCGCAAAATTAGAGGCCGACGTAAAGAGACAAAGGGAGGCTCTCGACAAAACTGCAAAGCAGATGAGGTTTATTTCGGATCAAATGGGTGGCTGAGCACTTGCGCACACGCGGCGGAAAGTTATTTTAAGTTAGATTTTAAGTTAGTTAAGAATATTGTTAGTTAGATAAGATTATTGTTAATTAGGTTTAAAATATAGTATTAATAAAAAAACATTAAAAAAATAAATGCCAAAAAAAAAATTTAAAATGTTTGTCAAAAAAAATAAATGACAAAAATAATTAAAAAAATAAATGCCCCCAAAAAAAATAAAAATTTGTCAAAAAAAATAAATGACAAAAATAAGCGCCCACTATAAAGGCGAAGCCGCCTTTATAGTGGGCGCAGCCCCCTCTATACTTTACAGGGGGTGAAAGCCCCTTTATACCTAAGAGGGGGCGAAGCCCCCGATACAAAAAATTATGTGACATTCTTAAAATTTATTAAATAAAGTATTTATTAACATGACTTATTTATTAATTTATTAACTAAAACTATTTATTAAATTATTGACAATGCATCAACTAAATCTATGTATTAAAATCATGTAATATTCTTAAGAGTTTATTAAGTAAATAAATGTATTAAAATGACTTACAATTAATTTATTAACTAAAACTATTTATTAAATTATTGACATTGCATCAACTAAATCTATGTATTAAAATCATGTAATATTCTTAAGAGTTTATTAAGTAAATAAATGTATTAAATGACTTACAATTAATTTATTTACTAAAACTATTTATTAAATTATTTACAATGTTTAATTTATATGGATGCCTAATCTGTTCCCTCGCAGACATTATCGCACTCTATCAAGAGCTGATAATCTGACCAGTGGCTCTGGTCAGGTGATGGCTGGCCGTCTGGATCGTAGAACACCGTTTCCATAGACCATGCTGATGGTGATGTTGCCCTATCAGTGCTGCTGTCCGGGGGGTTATCTTGGTCTCCCTGGTCCTCGCCTAGATTCTCACCTATCCAATAAGATGAAGGTGATATTGGTCTGTCGTCAATGCTATCTGGGGTAGCTTGGTCATCCTGGTCCTCTTCGTCTTCCTGGTCCTCTTCGTCTATCGAATACGATGGAGGTGACCGTTCCCACCAATCACTGCTGTCTGGGTCGTATTCACTAGGCATTGACCAGGTCGATGACGTTGATTTTGAGTCGGTGCTGGAGGAGACGCAATTTACTTGAGAAGTGTCCATGATGTTAATAATTTTAAATCTGACAAACAAGAGCGTTGCTGTGTGTTATATAAAGCAAACTAATCTCCACCCCCAGCAGTGGCGCCTCCTACAAACATTACTTTACAGGCACCTCTATTATTGATGAGGGAGAGGGGGTAAACATTTAATGTATAGTGTTTTACTGAATCAATGAATAAGTCAGGTTGGCCGAGTGGTTAAGGTGTCAAACTTCACTAATTAAAATTCATAATAACACGTATCCTATGATTGGATATGAATACCCCCTCTATTATTTTAGAGTGACTCCCTCCCCACACTACTATATATATGGGAGTAATATTAAACCAAACTTAGTTGCATTTACTATTTCTATCTATATACCACGTATCGAAATGGCAAATCCATCTATTATATCTATTCTAAGACGGTTGGCGCAAGAAGATTCCAATAATTGGATGCTGTTTAATCATGAGGCTGCGGAGATGGGGATACCTGCTGAGGCTGTGGAGATTGGAGCACCTGCTGATGTTGATGCCAATGGTGCCAACATCGATATCCAGGAAGTCATCGAAGGCGGCGAAAATGGTATAGTGGACGATGGAGTCGACGAAATGGTGGACGATGGTATAGAAGTCGATGTTGCGGACCTCATCGAGGAAGACCAGCACGAGATGGCTTTCCAGATAAAAGATATGGTGGCTGGTACAATGGACAAGGTGTGTGCTACAGCGGCCTTCGTTGTGGTATGCAGCATTGACCAGGGAAAATACTTTATGTGCACTAGGTGCTACGTATCGTATTCTCGCATGGTCGTAGAGGGGGCTGTTCACCAACACGCAAGTCTGCACAACACGGTTGAGTGGTGGGACGTACCTACCATAAAGTGCAAAGCTTGTGGCGATGACACAGTGACAGTCGGTGCCATCGAAGGTTGTTTTGTGTGCAATAATACTGGAAAAAGAACAGTACCCATATAATAATATTAGATTTTCTAGTTTGTACTTTTTATATTATTTTTTATGTTTGTTTAATGTTTAATTATAATTTTTAATTATATTTAATTAATTTTATGTTTTATGTTATATGTATATTTGTATCATTCTTATAATATAGATTGTAGGAAAATAAAAAGGAATTAAAACATTTATGTGTATGTTTATTATCTTTCAAGTGTTAGCATCTACATTAACTATTAGGGCTAAACATTTCAATATAAAATATAGCAAAATAATTATTACAGCTAAGATAAAGAATAAATATGTATGGGCTATTTCAATACAATACTAGTTTGTTTCATGAGAAAATAAATTTTACCCCAGCTAATAGTTATGGGTGTAATACACTAAATCTAAAATTTATTAAATCGACTGATGATATTAAACTATAGCAGTTTCATCAATCCATGAACTCTGTTCTAAGGGCAATCCCAGCCATTTAACGAACAGTTTGTTTCCTTTCTTTCTTAAAACTTTCTCTACTAAATATACATCAGGATGTTTACTTTTCTGCAACTCCATTTCATAAAAACCACCCTTTATTAGTCGACCCGTCATATCTTCAAGCAGGTAAGTTGTGGGGTTCGTTACATTTATTTTTACGACTTTAAAAAGTTCTGTTGAAAAATTTGCCGTATACCCTTTTTCAAATATACCTTTGAATTTACTAATTCTCACTATGTCCCCAATATGAAATTTAGGTTTTACAAAAATTTTAATACGATTGTATGCAGTTAAACGTGTAGTAGATGTGACATCCGCAGGCTTCATACCAGTTGTACTATGCACCTTATTATTGTACATTTTTGTTATGTTGGATAGAATGTCGAACCATTTGTATTTTCCTCTAACTGAGAACTCCTTATATAACCAGTTTTTTAGGGTTCTTATTACTCGTTCTACTATTGCTGCTTTTTTCGTGCTATACGTGGAATAATGATTGATATTATGTTCCTTCATTAATGTGGCAAAGATTTTATTGTAAAATTCTGTACCATTGTCACTCTGCAAGTTGAGAGGGGTGTAACCAGAATCTTGAAAGATGCTTTTCATAGCCCAGCTAACTTGGCTACCAGTTTTATTTTTAACGGGTCTACACCACACATATTTGGAATAACAATCAATCGCCACGAGAATGTAGCGGTAACCTTTATTGTCAGATGCAAATGGTTGCATTTCTGCCAAATCTATTTGCCATAAATCGCCATATCCTTTAATTATAGTCCTTCTTCTACGAAAATTTCGTCTAGCACATCTATGTAACTCGTTAACAACTTGTAATTTTTCGCTGCTAACCTCCATTATAAAATTGTCTTCAGTTACATATCAACTTCAGGCATTAGTTCTGGTGGAAATGCTAGGGCTCCGGATTGCACCTTCTTTGGTTGGAGTTCGGTGGCAATATGCTCTAATTTAGAGATTCTAGTGATTAAAGTATTGTGATTGTTTATGGCCGAACGTTTAACTTCAGAAATTGCTTTGTCAACATATTTCCTCATTTCTATTTTCATTTTCTGCATCATCTCATTATTTTGTTTATTAAAAATAGTGCGATTTTCTTCTCCACTTTTTATAAGTCCCACATCAACATATTTTTTCATTTCCCCAGTAATTATATCGGCTGTATTAAAAATAGCTTTGGCAGCATTTTCATCATTTGTTTGTAGACGCTTGTTAACGTAATTACATGTTGCACCATCTTGATCATCGACAGGTTCCCCTAGATTTTTTAAACGCTTGTTTTGAATATCATAGTGATTATCTCTGGTTAGTTTAAAACCAACACCAGGTAATCCACGCAGGGCTTTTAACTTATTCACACTAGCTCTTTTACTGCGTCCAAATTTGTCAATAGTGTTGTTTACAGTAGACATTTCTGACTGCATCTGATGCGGTTTATAAATTGCAGACTATATAATACTTATTGTGTATAATGATGTTTTATTTCCTCTTTAATACACAATTTTTTCTTCCCTAAGTTCTGATATTATTTCTATTATTTCATTGTCGTGGTTGTTATTTCCCGCCATTTTTGAACTCCATAAAAGGCGTAGACGATCCACAAGTTCGTTGGGTTTATTCCAGTAAATAAATTCTTTATCATTATTTCTATACAATTTGTGGGTAGGTACACGTCTTAATCCATAACCACTTGTTGATGATCGTGTCTCAATTGTAGAGGATGTTAATGGTTTGATAATTTTGTGAAATTTTGTACGTTTAGTGGTGTTATAGCCACTCGCTACATTGAATTTTTTGTAAGGCGCTTTTGTTTTTCTCCATATATCTTGCTCCACTCATCATCGAGAACACCTTCTCTTTTATCATCTAAAATTGGTGGGCGTTTTAGAAATATTAGATCGTACAATTTAGGACTACCTAGATACACGCCAAGTTTCTTATTGCCATACCACAGTGTAATATTTCCATGGGAAAAACGTATTTCCGCATTGCCCATAAGCAGTTTGTCTGTCTTGGGATCTACACGCACTCCATATAAAGTATCATACCTGGAATCACCAGATTCTAAATTTTGTATATGTCTTTTTACTACGTCATATCCTTTTTCTAGTTTTCTAGCTAGAGAAGTTTCAGATACGGGGGTTGTTCTTATAGACGATGGTGGAGTTTCCATGATGGTGGTAAACGGTGGATCATCATCATCGCCTAAATACTTATCAGATACTCCTTCAGAAGCACTCTCCCATGGCACTGCCCTCTGAGTAGACACCCTCGATGATGATGATGGTGGTTGTTGGGCGTGTGGTTTGTTCTCCGCTGCTGAAGATATAGCATTTAAAGGTTCAGTTATTGGTTGATAGATCTTTTCAAGTGTTACATGCATCTCCATATCTTTGTTCTTAATAGAGTTAAACTTCTTACGTACCGCATCTGTAGCCTCAATCAACTGTCGCTTGAGGGCTATTTCACTACTGGGATGTGCAAGATTATTATATTTTTTATTATCTTTGGTAACCTTCATCTTAGCGCATACGTAAACGAAGTAACCCTAACGAAGTATGTGGTTCAATTGAAGTTTTCATTAAAATGCATTATGGATATATGAAGCTATCAAACCCTTTTCTATATCGCCCACCTTGTACTTCTCTATCCTTATCAATCACTAGAAACCCATATTTGTCATTCCAGCACTCTGCACACATATTTTGAAATACTGTAAACGTTACATCGGGTGACACATGATCGGAAAATATGTGGTGAAGGTTCACGTCGTCCTGTTTAAAGACAATAATTAAATTACTATTGTCTCTTATTAGCTGCTTCGGTATTCGAGAATATGTCTGACCAAGATAAAAACAATCCACATTTCTATGGCGGCCCATACTAAAATATGCTCTTATAACATCTTGCTTCTCACATATCACATCATCAAATATAAATAAAGACTCCGGCTTTGCCTCGGATGGTTCCACTATTTGCGTTCCGTTACTAAATGTATAAAATCCTAACCCCTTAATCGGCGCTAGTACCTTACGTAGATACTCATACTTGGGTTGATTTATAGACTTTGAGTATAGGTAAATATTTAAAAAGCGTAAACCTAAGCGATGGGTGATCAAAGATATTAAGACATTTGTTTTCCCACAATTCGACGGTCCTATTATGAGGGCACGTACAGTTGAAGGTAGTAGTGGTCCATGACGATTATGTGCACTTAACCCACGCCCAACTTTTTCATCCAAATTATCTATGGAAAGAGTTTGTTTCTGCTTCACAATGTGCATTGTATAGCGGCTAATTGGTATATAAATAGATGTGTGACTTGCAACTCTTATTTAAATGGTTTCCACCATACGATACACACGTGAAAAACGTACGAAGCGCGGTAGAGGATTAGTTAATTCCCTGATTAATAAGCTCCCCGTCGAGTTGCATTTGCCAGGTTATCAATTTTGTGGTCCAGGCACAGATTTAAATAAACGGCTGGCACGAGGTGATCCTGGCATAAATCAGCTCGATAAAGCGTGCAAGCAACACGATATTGCATACGACAAAAACAGCAGTAACCTAGCAGCCCGCCATAAAGCAGACTATCAGCTTGAACAGGCTGCGTGGAAACGGGTGAAATCCAAAGACGCAGGACGTGGAGAAAAGGCCGCTGCTTGGTTAGTTACAACTATAATGAAAGGAAAACAACGTCTTGGTATGGGATGTAATTTAACAATATCTCGTAATCCAATTAGGAAACGAATCATCAAGAAAACAAAGAAGGGTAAGAAGAATGTTAAAAAGACAGCGTTTGGATCTGGGATAGTACGAAAAGTGCGTGACACACTGCGAAGTGCTGGAGGCAAAAAAGTAAAAGACCAAAAGAAGGTGGTTGAAATTGCTCTAAAAGCTGCACGTCGATATATAAAACAGGCCGGTGGAAAACGCAATATTCGAACACCTCGAATTATACCAATACCAAAAGTTGGCGGTATTTTACCTCTAATACCCATTTTTGCTGGATTATCTGCATTGGGTAGTTTGGCGGGTACGGCTGCTGGTATTGCTAAAGCTGTAAATGATGTGAAAAAGGGTAGAGAAGAATTAGCTGAAGCAAATCGGCACAACAGAAGTATGGAAGCAATAGCTATGAAAAGTGGTAAGGGGATGTATATGAAGCCATACCGAAAGGGGATGGGTCTTTATCTAAAACAGAATTCAAAAAACTAATAGACTCCCTACCTCGGAGACCTCTTACCGACATTGATCTTAAATATTATGCTAATAAAATGAAGGTAGCATACTTTCGAGGTGTATTTATGCGTGACTCACTACCAAGACATGGGCCACATTACAATGAATCCGCAATAATCAATTTGGATAGTATATATGGTCCTGGGACACATTGGGTGGCATATAAAAAACGAGGTAGTTTAGTAAATTATTTTGATAGTTTTGGCGACTTACCCCCACCTATAGAATTAGTTACATATTTCAATAACGATTCAAGGAGGGCCAACCAAATATTCTATAACTACAAACGTGTACAGAATTTTAACACAGTGTTGTGTGGACATTTGTGTTTAAAGTTTCTCTCTACGAAACAAATATAAAACGCCATGGAACTGAAATCTATGACCCCAGCAATAGATCGAGAAGGTATCAAGCGAATGGGTCACTCACTAATTGCATTCTCCCGTTTGCGTAGTCTGTTGAAGATGAGCAAACAACAACTAGCAGATATGCCCAAAGAGGTGATGATTGGGTTGGCTTCACATGAAATTGCATTAGTATGGGATAAGCTACCTACACATCTTCAGAACGATGTCGATATATTAAAATATCAATATTGTACAGAACATTACCTTAATGATTATGAAAGCAATGTTGACGTAAATGATGGTCCAACACCTAGAAAAATGTTTTGCTGCTATTGTAAGGTAAACGATGTAAATGTGGCATCCAATAACAATGTAAATATATTACCATCAACTTCTAAGAAGAGGAAATTATACCATTATTGCTGTAATCCACAATAAATTGGGTAACACAATTTAATTATATCAGTCATGTCGTACACGTTCACACTAACGAGCCGCTTAAGTGAGCTAAGTGTCAACTTTGATCCACCCATTGAACTGGATAGGAGCAGTCGTCATGGGTTAGGTTTAATTGGATTCTACTCTTACAACTCCATATACAATGTGGATGAAACAAATAACATCTTCCAATATAGGGTTAGTGCTAAAGATACATTCACTACTGTTCACATACCTCTGGGGGCTTATGAAATTGATGAAATCTATGCTGCAATGTTGAAAGCTATGAATATTGATGGAAAGGATTACACGCAAATATTCACTTTAAGGGCAAACAACAATACCTTAAAGTGCGAGATTTTGTCAAAGTATGAAGTAGATTTTAGACAACCAAATTCAATAGGAAGTCTGTTGGGATTTGGACAAATATATTTACAACCAAATAAAAATTACGAATCAACACAGCCTGTTGATATTATGAAAGTAAGGATGATACGCGTAGATTGCAATATTATTTCTGGAGCTTATCTGAATGCAGAAGAGTCACACACTCTCTTTGAATTTGACATAGACGTTGAGCCTGGCTACAAACTTACTAGAGAACCCAAAAATATCATATATTTACCTGTTAGACCTAAAGGGTGTCAGTTAATAGACAACATCACACTACGCATACTGGACGACAACGGTGATTTGATCGATTTTCGAGGTGAGAAAATTATTGTAAGGCTAGAATTGAAGAAAGTCGGATATCACCAACCAAATGGGTTTTAGATATAAACAGCGACAGCAAGTACATCACCATCAGTATGATACTGTAGCGAACAACAGTATAGATAAAAAGAAAGGGAGATGTGGAAAGCAATTCATTCAAAGTCTATACCTTAAACAGTTAAGACATAGATTGTCAGTTGAGGATCAAGCCTTTTTAAAATCTATTGGATTAAAACTGCGAAAAAATTGGTCATAATAATGGTGGCTACTGCAACTAGTGACAAACTTGAGGTGTTTGATGAACCTGTGTTAGATCATTCCCTAGTTAGCCTACATGAGCATACATATAAACCATATGGATCCCCATATTACAGAAACTCTGATGAAATACGTATTCCCATCAATTTTCAAGATGTTATACTCGACATTTCAGAAAGTTATATATACATAGAGGGAAAATTTACTCCTAGCGACACCACAAAGCGTTGTTATTTATCCAATAATGCACTAACATTTCTCTTTGAAGAGATACGACTGGAAATGGGTGGTGAACAAGTAGCAGTAGTTAGAAGACCTGGTATTACTACCACAATGAAAACTATGGTGTCGTATGGGCAAACGCATGCACGCTCATTAATAACAACAGGTTGGGGTCTCACTCAAACGAGACAAGATATTTTAGATACCGCCAGTCACGTGTTCAGTGGCAAACTACCCCTTAAGTTCCTTTTGGGTTTTGCAGAAGATTATACCAAAGGCATTCTGAATGTGAAGCAAGAATTAATTATGATAATTGCACGCTCATTTAAAGACTCCTATATCGGTGAGGTTGATGCAGAGTTGGAAATCAGCAAAATTGAGTGGAAGATAAGGCACATTGTACCTGAAGATCGACAAAAGTTAAAATTATTGAATCGAATTAATAAAAGTGGTAATAATACCAAAGTTAAGATGGTCTACCGTGCGTGGGATTTTTATGAGCTTCCCTGTCTACGCGATACTACCTATGACATATGGGCGCTTAAACTCTCCACCCGTCTTGAAAGCCCACTTTTCATCCTTCTTGGCTTTCAAGGCACTGATCAGGCCAATGATAGAACAAAGGATGTTACACAGTTCAAACACGCAGACATAAATAATATTCGACTATTTCTAAACTCTGAAGTATATCCATATGAACGTTGGAATCTAGATTTCGATAAGAAGCTCGATTCTGCAGCATATTATGCTTATGAGAACTTCCAACGTAGTTACTATGATAAAGATATGAGCGAACCCATGATGGATCTTGGGGAATTCAGGAAGAATCCTTTGTTTGTCATTGATTGTTCACACCAACCTGTTGCAGTGAAATCATCTACTGTCGACATAAAAATAGAATTTGAAACACGAAAAGCGAAATTTCCGGAACAAACTCGAGTGTATGCACTTATACTTCATGATACATATTTAAGTTATAACGCATTAGATGGCTCGGTTCAGAATGGCTTTCTCGATGTCAAGTAAAAAAAGAAAATATTTATTATTGTGGAATTAAGTAGTGCAACCTATTTCTATCAAGATATCTGGATAATTTTATCAACAATAATCATGATGTACTTGCAACTGTTTATTTTCTCAGAATGTAATTGTAGAATTAAATATAAAATTAAAATAAAAACTGTTCTAATTATACTAATGTATTTTTTGTTGTGTAATAAGAAATATGAAATAAAATGAATGTAATCTTTTAATGTGTATTTTATTTATTCAGTTTTATAATATAATATAAAATACAGAATATTGTTTACTACAGATACATACAATATTTGGTGTAATAAATATGACAATAGAAGATGAATATTATTTATGTATCTACATTGTTATCTTCTACATCAGACTGGTCGAGTTGATATTTTTCAATAATATTCTTAGGTAGGTACTCCATTATCTCGTATAGAAAATGTTTTAGTTCCACTCTGTCCATATGCTCACAAAACTCATCCAAATTTAAGAAGCCACGGGAATATCTACCACATAGATTTACACCAATGCTATACGCTTTAGAAGCTTCTTTAACTCGTCGAACTTCTTCAGCGTCGAAGCAGATATTCATATCATAATTTAATGAAACCAATGCATCCCTTATTAAGTCATCTAGTTTACAAGACAATCTCTCAATGGCAGATTTAATGTCTTCTGCAGGGGTCCATGTTTGGGTTGAATATTGCATCCACATCTTTGCTGCGTACCTACAAATAAAAAATGAAATGTAAAAAAATATATAAAAAACAGCACTAAATGGACTTACGTTTGAGCTATTGGTGTACACGAAGTAAAAATATGTTGTACAAATGTCAATTTAGATATATCAGAATCTTTATAGGCTAACAAGTGATACTATTCTATAATACTCCTAGCATTCTTCCACAATATTCCATTTCTACTTAATACTTAAACTTAGCTAACTTAAATACTTTACGATTATTTTTGTTTGAGAATTAAACACCGAAACTTATTAATGGACTAGATTTTGCTCCAGGATAAGCTGGAGAACTTTGTCCTAAATATGTCAATGTAACTTTACCATTTGACGAATTTATTTTATCGATAGTGTTCTCACTAATAATTTCCACAAACCGTTTCGGTAAAAATGATTTAAAAGTCGTAATTGAACTTTCCTCAAACAAAGTTACTATGATTGATTTTCCAAATCTTGTATTAACCAAAGATATTTTTTTTATGATATAAGGTTTATTTAAAATTAACGCTGAAATGGATCTTTGCTCTAAAATCTGCATATCTTGATTTATTAACTCATTAAGTGCTAATAAGTCAACTTCGGAAATTGCCATATTTAAAATGAATATAATGAAAGAATTATAAAGAGTAATATAAGATATTGCTCACTTGAAATAACTGAAGTCACTGACTGCACTAGGCTGATTTGTTAGCTGTAGATGGTTCACGATAGAACACGATAGAAATGATTTTGTGTTGCGACTACATCTTCTTTATAGCAGTCCAGCTGAGCTACCCCACCACCACTACTTGGAGTACTCATACACATATTGGTACATACACTAATTACAACTACAATTGCATTGCACCACTCCAATTACCTCTATTGCAATTACATCAGTCTAATTACTGCACATTACTCTACTTACCTCTATTGCAACTACATCAGGCTAATTACCGACAATACTCTAATTACCTCTATTGCAATTACATCAGTCTAATTACCTACATTACTCTAATTACCCTAGTTACCCCCCACCATCAAAAAAAAAAGGGTGGGGGGAGACCCAGCTCCGCCATTACCACTCTACTGTCGTTAGTAAAGAAAAGTGTTTAAGCAGTTGTTAGTGTAAAGTGTTTGAAATATGGATAATAGGTACTGATAAACAGTGTAATTTAGAAGTAAAAATTAAAACCATCATATCTTTTCCTGCCGCCTCCTTCATTACAAATATCTCTCAAAAAAGTTACGAAACATCAAGAAAACAGGGTTATTAACCGGCAAACCCAAACAATTAGTTTCTCTAGTAAGTGAAGTGAAACAACGAAAAAAGAAAAAAATTATTGTGATAATCCTTTGTTACAGGTAACGTACGTCAGCTGAACTTTTTGAGTGGATATCGATTTGTGTCTTTTGGTATAGAAAAACCCCATAACTGTGACAGGCCGCGCCTAATCTACCCAAACACCGATCACCTGCATTTTTTGGCAAAAACTACTTCTTAGGTAGATTTAGGTAAGCAATAAACTAAAAATCATATGTGTATGTAATTATATGTATATTGATGTTTACCTTGGAAAAATGTTTTTTGTTATAGTTTTAATGATACAAATTGTTTTTATTTGTTTTACAATAAATATGTTAATATATAAATATACTGCCTTTCATTGAGAAAATAACATTTGTATTTAAATGCTATATATTTTTATTTAAAATGTTCAAACACTAAAATGTGAATAGCAGTGGCGGCTGGTATAATTTGGGTTGTCACATCTTCGTATAGGGGTGAGATATTCAAGGGATACTTAAGAAGTTTTTGCAAAAACAAAACTGAGTTTGATTAAATTTACAAGAAGTTTGAAAAATGGGATCTATTTAATTTGTAAATGGTTTGTAAAATATGTGCTGTTGGCTATTTAGTGTGCTAATATAGGTACAGTGTGCTCAGTGGCGACTGATGAAATTTAGTTTGTAATTTCTACTTTTGTAGCGTGGGTCAAGCGATATTTTAAATACTACTAAGACTAAATAAAGAAGTTTTGCAGAACAAAATTGAGCTTAAAATTTGCGAAAACAGTTGCCAAAAATGGGATTGCCTTCCCTGATAGTAAATGTTGTGGATAATTTGAAAAATGTTTGCAAAACATTTTTGTCAGATTTCAAATTGTAAATTTTGTTTTTTATTAAATTTTTATATTATATTTTTAAATGTCAACTTTATAAAATATTAATAAAAATTGAAATCCGTAGATAAATTTGACATCTGATTCTAAAAGAATGTTTGGCAAACATTTTTCAAATTATATCTACAAAATTATCAGGGGCAGCAAACCCATTTTTGGCAACTGTTTTCGCATATTTCAAGTTCAATTCTGTTCTGCAGAACTTCTTCATTCAGTCTTAGTAGGTAGTTAATTTAAAATGTTGCTTGACCTTCGCTCCAATACGAAGAAATGACAAATTAAATTTCACAAGTCGCCACTGATAGCACTGTACCTATATTGGCACACGAAATGGCCAATGGCACAGACAGCACTGGTTAGACACTGGTAACAGATTATTGGTCTTGGAGTGGCTGAATTGTGGTCTAATAATGGCCCAATGTTAATTAAATGAAATACCATTGAAGGCTAAGCAGTGGCGACACATTACTGGTTAAATGATGGCAAAATCTCTGATGGCCGGTGGGACATATTTTTTCCGGTCCAGCGCAGTCCAGTACTAAGCAGCCATCGAAGTACCATTGATGAGTTAGATGGCAGTTTGTGCTTTACCATTATTGGGCCACGTATGTTGTGTTTATTGGGTAATACCCTACAATAACTTAGGCCGTTGATTTAGGCTCCAACAACAATACACTTCCAATCAAAACTATAGAAATAACTAAATCAATGTCTACTAATTAATTATCTTACAATAATTGTTGGAAATGGTTTTCCTTTTTTCTCATATGTACAGTGTGACACACTTAAGATGAAGACACCCCTGTATTTAATTTATTTTTAGAAGTAGAAATTTGAATTTCGGTACAGAAGTAGAACTTCAGGAGCTGCATTTCCTACATTACTCAACTCAAATGTCAGGTGTAACCCCAGCCTACTGCGACCTCGTGAATAGGACACATTCTCATTATTTTGCGTCGCGTTGGAGATATCGAAAAAAGTGACTAAGAAAGTTGTTCAGAATCTTATTTTAACCGTAGCTACCGAGACAAAATTCGAATTTTGAAATTTTTTTTTATTTTCACAAAAGTTCGAAATTTTTGTCAGTTTTCACTAGTAAGCCATGGAAACAATTAAAATTGTTAAAATGAAAAATAAAATCATGAAATAAAAATAAAATCATGTCTTACTAGTAGAAAACTGACAAAAATTTCGAACTTTTGTGAAAATAAAAAAAATTTTCAAAATTCTAATTTTGTCTCGAAACTCGGTAGCTAGGGTTAAAATAAGATTCTGAACAACTTTTTTTAGTAACTTTTTTCGATATCTCCAACGCGACGCAAAATAATGAGAATGTGTCCTATTCACGAGGTCGCAGTAGGCTGGGGTTACACCTGACATTTGAGTTGAGTAATGTAAGAAATGCAGCTCCTGAGGTTCTTCTTCTGTACCAAAATTCAAATCTCTACTTCTAAAAATAAATTAAACACAGGGGTGTCTTCATCTTAAGTGTATCACACTGTATATAAGTATTTTTTTATAGTATTATTTCTAAGCTATCTGAAAACAGAGGGATTTTGATGTCTTTAATTTCGTGCACATTTTTAGAGTTATTTTTGCACACCTTATTTTCTAAATATTTTATGAATAATTCTATATCGTTAATTAGTAATTCTAAATAACAATTTCCTTTTAAGACTATAATTCATAAATATAAGTTGATTTGCTTTTCCGTTCATATTACCCCACCAAACTCCGACACCTCGACGACCGAATCTTTGAATTTCTTGTATGCATATTATATGTATGCTCCCTAGTCTGCAAATGAATATTTTTTTAGTTTGTTCCTTTTTAGCTAAATATTGAGTATGAATATAATTTTTCGTCATTGTTATTTATCATTATTACCAGTTTTGACTTATAATAATAATTTCTTATGATTCACTGACTTCCACTTTCACTAATTTGTTAAATTGTTTGGATAGGTACATAAAATAAAATTAACCCAATTGGCCCATGTAATATAATGCCTCAATTACAATTTCAACTTTTCTAATATATTATCTAGTATTATTATTATTCCATCTTTTTGATTCACTCAAAATTATTATTAAATATATTTCAGCTTATCCATCAGGACCCCATAATGTATCAGATTTTCATTAGTAAATTATGTAATAATATAAATATTAAGATTTTTTTATATTCATTTAAATTATAGCATATCATAATAACCAGGTCATTTCTATGAATTGATGTCTTCTTGATGTTACTATCTAACTCAAATCTAGGTATGCATTTGTGATAGAAACACACTGTAATGTTTTGATCGTCATGTATTATTCTATGATGTGGTAAAGCTTTGGTTTATTTTTTTTTTTTTTATATTTTATGAACTCATTCTTTAGAAAGGCGTAAAATTTTACAACACCATGGATTATTCTTCAAGAACTGCTTCTAGCATTTCGCAAATCTAGTTAATACAATTTTATTTCAGTATTAAGTTGATCGATTTAATTTAGCTTTGTCTACAAGTGCATTTCACTTCGTTTATTTTTATTTCATAATAAACTAACAGATTGGATATTGCCGCCTAAGTTATTAAAGTGTATTACAATACAATGTGGAAACTTTAACTGGAATTAATTCTGTAACTTAGATTTATAGTATTTATGTCTCACGAAACACGACAATTTTACTTTTTCAGTGACTGCATTTTAGCTTAGTAATTCAGTAGTTTATTTTCGACTAGAGGGATGCAATTATCTCTAACAACTGGTGTAAGTGTCAAATGTTAAATGATACATCGTTTGAAAACTCATTGCAAAAGGAATATTTTTTTAAATATCACATTTTTATTACATGTACACGGCGATTCTTGTTGTTAATTTCGGCCTTATATAAAAATATATTTCAACTATTTAATCATTTCGAAATGATTTTTTCCCAGGAATCCAAAAATTTGGTAGAAATAAAAATCGGAAGTCAAATAAAAAACTTACTTTAGAGATACTTTGAAATGGGACACCATTATATTATTTTTAAATATTCTTACAGTATTCTTTCTGAATTAAAAAATATATGAATTGTCTATGTTATTTTTAACCGTTTTTGAGTTATTAATATTTAAAAATCACATTATTAAATAACTCATTAATTTTTGTGGGTAGGTCCATGACTCAAAACATCACCAAACTTTATAATTTGACTTTCAATTTTTTTTTGTAGCAAATTTTTGAATTTGTGGAAAAAATAATTTCGAAATGATTAATAGTTATTGAAATATTTTTTTATATAAAAGCCGAAATTAGCCCCCAAAGAGTGGGCATCTTATAAGAATCATTATGTACAGTGTTTTCTGATATATTTTGAACCACTCTATAATTTGATTATTTTAATTATTTGAAAACTATTTAGATATATAAATTTAGATTTACGCTGAGACGCCATGCACACTCCACTAGAGAAATATTGGGGAATCTAGATTTTTTTAATGAATCACCACATATATTTTTAATTCTAAGTTAAAATGTAAAAATAAATAGTTTGTATATCGAACTGTTTATTGGACTGTCATTCAATTATTTCTAATGTATAGCTTGTATTACTGACTGATAATATTTAAAATAACCTGAGAATAAAAAATATTTATCATAAAATATTTCGAAAACTGTACATAAATTATATATAAAACCACAAAGTTTCTAACAAAAAACAAAAATATAATATATTTTGTTTACGAAAATATGTCTTTATTTAATTGTCTAATATTTTATAATTTTCGTATTCAAAAATTTTCTCAAAAAATAAATATAACAAGTTAAGGTTTGGTTTAAAATACACGTGAAGACCATGTAATGGATCGGTTTTATTTTTTTTTTCATTCATTTTAATTTACTTTACAATTTTAATTTATTTAATTTATGTTTTAAAATTTTTAATGCACCAATCACAAAGCGATAAATTAAAATACAGGTATAAGGTTATTTCATGAATTTTGACCACGCAAAAGAAAGAGAAACATGTACTTAATATATTTTATTAAAATTATTTTGATTTAACTTTTTTATATTTTAAAATTTTATAAATTCTCGTACAAAATATAAAATATTTTTCTGTACAAAAACAATTTCTTTTCGATAAAACATTACAAATAAAATAAAATTTTCATCGAAACATTATTAAGAATTATTTAATGATTACCAAAATATATTTATATTCTTTCAATGTAGGTACCTTAATATAATTTAATAAATCATTAATACACTATTATTCGTTGGAACAAAATGTTTTGGTCATAATAGTTTGAAACTTTTTGTAATCATGTAGATGAAGAAAAACATTAAAAATTAAGTTTGCCACAATATTAATTACCATTCGACCCTCTCTCTTGATATTCTGTATAAAATGTATATTACATAACAATTTACCTATTGTGTCCAAAGTTGTATAAAAATACTTTTTCACTAATTTATTTCAGTAGGTACATTTAACTTACACTATTTTTATTATTTTAAATTTTTTTTTATGTCAGTACATCAAAATTGTACATTCTAAATACCTAATAAATGTAACAAAATTACAAACCGAGAACTTTTGAAATTCTATTCGGGCACCTGTAGCGCATCTGGTACGAACATGCGGCAACATTTAGTCGACGTCATTATACGGCGTCGCGACGCGTCCTCCCGACGCGGCGTCATGTGTGTCACTGGATAACGGGAGCAAATTCCGAATTGCGGGTTGAAAATTTCTGTAGAAGAAGCGCCGAGCGCTGGATGGGCGCTTGCGTTACGTGGATAACGTATTTGTGAATGCTCAGATGTTCTCTATCGGCTTCGGTGGTTGCTTCGCCGCTGGTTGGCGTAGGTTAAGGACACCAAGATGTGTTTAAGGATAAGAATGTTAATTAGTTAAAGGCAGTTATTATTGAAAAATATTATTACAATGTTTCACAATTAACTTTTATTGCCCTTAGCTACGTAGAATTGGGTAAACATTTTTTGCTATATTCTATTTACATGTAATTGACTAAATTAATGAAAATGAGAATAATAAAATGGTTATATACTCTTTCTATGTAAAAAGGCTTGCTTTATTGATGCTATACAGTTTTTATAAATAATATTTAATAAACAGAAAAATTCTCTTATGTAAAATATTTAAAATAATAATTTAAAATAAAATTGACCAAGATTTATAACGCTGTGAAACTGTCAAAAATGCATGGACTTGTGCAGGGTTTTTAGCGTTTCAAGGGAAAATTAATTGGCTTTCATCTTACATTTTTAACTTTAATATAGAGTTAGAAAAAATGCCTATACAGGGTGTTAAACAAATGCCTGTTTTTTCAGTCAATTTTTGTCTTGTGCACAACGTTAACCAAACACCCTGTATATTAGAATTTTATAAAATTTGTTTGCATTATGTGTCTGCTTTAAAAATTTTTTTTAATTGTTCACCTATCTTTTATGTAGAAAAAGATACAAAAATTTAGTAAAATGTTATATTTTCATGGTAAAAAAAATTTCCATTTTTATGATCATAAGGACTAACATTAACATTAATATCTTTTATTTTACAATATTAAACATTAAGTTGATGGTTCTGACTAGATATTCGTCTCTGTAGAACATCCCAAATTTGCTCTATGGGGTTTAAATCTGGTGAAAATGCAGGGCACCACTTGCGGTTTATACCCTCTTGGTAAAAAATTCGTTGACAATACGTGCTCTGTGTGGCCAATCACGATATACGCAAATTTTAATAATCAAATCCATTCGTTATTTTATTGTAAAAATGTAACATTTTACTAAAACCTTTTCTACAAAAAAAAATAGGAGCAAAATTCAAAAAGAGTTTTAAAACAAACACATAAGACAAACAAATTTTATGAAATTCTAATATACAGGGTGTTTGATTAACGCTGTGCACAAGATAAAAGTTGACTGAAAAAACAGGCATTTGTTTAACACCCTGTATAAGCATTTTTTTGTACTTTAATCTTTATAATTAATAGGTAAGTTGAAAGCCAATTAAATGTCCTTTAAAATGATAAAAACCTTGCACAAATCCATACATTTTTGACGGTTTTACAGAGTTATAAATCTTGATCAATTTTAAGGTGTCCCAAAGCAAATAAGGTGTCCCGAAGCAAATTTTGACGGGTATATTGCAATAAGCCCTCAATGAAGGACTTATTTTTAAAAGGAACTATCCGTATCAAGTAGGACAAAACTATCATCCGTGAACTGGTTCCTTCTTCATGGATCAGGTGGTTAGAAGGGAGTGCTGTGAGTGGCTTTATTGATATTTTAATTATTTAATAAAACTGCTTCTGTTTTATCTTTTTGCTTTTTACGATAATTGGTTAGGGCTTTTATCCAATTTTATACTATCATAATTTGCCCTACTGTTACTTAATAGGTTATGATATAAGTTTGGAAATTCAGAACACCATTGAACTAATGAAGATCAATAACCAGAAACTGATCTATGAATGAATTAATTTGTACCCTATGGTTCACAATTCATTAAATGGTTCGACAATAGACCGATAGTTTAACATTAACCTATATAATAATATTATGTGTTATTGTTCAAGAAAATAATTGATTTTGCATTATTTCAGAACAGTAGGTACTGTAGGTAGGCCTTAGGCAACGTTCACGCGAGAGAAGTCATTATCGATTTGGAGTTCAACAAGTTTAAATCGGAATACGAAGCACATATTCAATTGACTAACGCTGTGCTGTATTATAAAGTGCTTAAATTAATTAAGCAATTATTATTAGTGTAAATGGTATATGTCAGTAAAGTAGTGTTTAGTGATACCGGGTGTTTCAGTTTACAAATCTGCGGTTTGAAAAGTTCACGGCGGTAGCAAACACATGACAGTATTAGGAAAAACCTTCCAATTGTTGTTAATATGCTTTTAATCGT
The DNA here is from genome assembly GCA_963680705.1 of Rhagium mordax. Lineage (NCBI taxonomy): Eukaryota > Metazoa > Arthropoda > Insecta > Coleoptera > Cerambycidae > Rhagium > Rhagium mordax. Next base: position 77,043,407 of record OY796658.1, on the reverse strand, counting down.
CTATTCTGTATGATTTTTGTTCTCATGAACGTTTCATCAAGAAAAATGTAATATTGCATTTATTAATAGGTTTAAAAATGTTTCTAGTTATAAAATACAGAATGTATATTTAATAAAAATTAAATAAATTAGTCATATGAAAAAAGAAGTCGAGTTGAATTTCTTGAAAAATCAGGTAAATTTTTGTTCTTATAATACTATTGTATTCTTCATGAAAATATACAGGGTTTTCAGAAAATACAGGTCGATCTCTTAAGGGTGTATTGTATTATATTATATTATATTGTAAAAGCAAAATGATAGCATTTAAATCATACATACCTATGTCCCAAAGTGCACCGTGTTTGATATACAGGGCGTTAAATGTCACTGGTAAGGAACATAATTTTTTAAATATGTTCGTTCGAAACAGTTTGAGTAATGTTTTCCAACTTTAATACACTATAATATAAAGTTAAATTACATCTTCAGTACCGATTTGGTTGATATTGATACACTGAATGTTTAAATTTTCAGTCAGTTGTCCTTTAACCCACCCGAATATTTTTTTGAGACGCCTATCTATGACCATCCTATGTATTCTACGAAGAAAGTACATGTGCTTTTTGATATATTTTATTCCTCAAGTTTTCCAATAACTTCAGAGGTTTAAGGGAAATTTGACAAAATATAGCTGCACTCTATGTATTATTAATAATTTGTAATTCATTTTATTCATTACGATTTACTGTGTATACGTTATGCTCGATTAATTATTTAAGTTTTACGATAATTTAGGGTCTTGACACGTTCAAATTTGAGATTTGAAATTAAAGAGATAATAGAGCAATTTATTTAAAAAATTAAAAGAAGAAAATTTAAACATGTGTATCAGTGTCAACCAAATTAGTACTGAAGATGTATTTTGAACTTTATATTATAGTATATTAAAATTGGAAGAGATTAAAACATTTAACGCCCTGTATGTGAAAAACGGTGCACTTTGGTATACAGGTGTGTATGACTCAAATGTCATAATTTTGCTTCTAAAATACACCCTTAAGATATTGACCTGTATTTTAAGGACACCCTGTATTAGGTGTCCCATCTGTATATTTTTAAATTTAACAATAAACGAATTGCTGTGGGTATTTCAAAGTGACAAAGATCAGTTTTTTCAGAATGTAATTTAAAACAAAGTTTCGATATCTCGAATTTCTTGGTAGAATATTAAAAGTTGTATCATTATTACTATTTTGGATAAAGTGAGAGGATGGACACTCTCTTCCCTGACTTGTGAATCTCACGCACTAGCGAATTATCTACAGTTAGTCATCACATCCGCAAGATTAGTGATTGTAGATTCCAGAGTTGTGTGCCTTAAATAGACGGAGGGTAGTAGTCTGTGGCCGTGTCCTTGGGGCATGCAGAAATTAAATGCATGTGTGACTTCGTCAACAGAGAGTAAGTTTTGTTATGTAGATGTGTTGGTTTTATTTTTAGTATTTAGTTTAGTTAATTTACAAAGGTATTTTCAGGGCAAATGGAAGAGCGGCGATCTGTGCCGAATATGTACCTTTTTGCTTATACACTATACACTTGTGAATACATGTATTATTATTATTATTATTATCTGCAAGGATCAACAACTGTTTAAAAATAGTTATTTCTAAAATAATGCTTCTCGTAGAATCCGAATCTGGCCTCAGACTTTATCAAGATTTTAACATATTTGAGGTTAATTGCCCAATAAATGGCTTTTTGGCCATATTGAGGTTAGGTATAGGAAATAAATTTTTAGCTCATTTCTGCTAGTTGCATCATCTTTCCCTTTCAAAATGAGTGTTTGATTGCCCAACTACGATTTTTCTTATCGAAGTTATGTGTTTTTAAAGATAAATAAATTTCAATATTTATAAGAGTTGCTAAATGAATATCACGGATTTTAATGCGATGGCTCTCTGAGTTGGAACCTTAAATCCAAGATCATAATAACTTATGGATATAACACCAATAAGCTCTTAAATAGCAAACCATGCACCCGTTAACTTTATGACCGATACCCAATATAACCCAAATTATGTAAGAGCCAGTTTTTAATTATATGTAATATAAGATTAAGTTCCAATTTAGATACAAGGTGTTCAATAGATTGCTACTTAAATTATGCAGGTGGTCCATCATCTAAGTTTAAAGTAGCGTTATTAGTAAACTTGTGAATCTTCATAAAGTTCCCGTCGAAACGAATATGCATTACCTCGAAAAGTTTCTTAGTGTTCTCATAATAACTCGGTTATCAAAACAAATCTGTTCAACTTAGTAATTACACAAACTTTATTGGGTCTTTATCAACGACAGCGTCTAAAAACTACAAAAGTATCTATTAGACTAAGTATAAGAAATGACATAAAGGATGAGAATGTGCTGAAAGTTAGAATAAATTTTTAGATTTGTATGTATATATAAATTATATACAGTATAGTAGAATATTTATGCGTATATTTTTATCTAGGTATTTTATTCAGTTCTCTTGAGAGGATGTAAAGCAGTCGGTCCCTTGTCTATTAAATGTTAGGCAAGTAAAAAATCTAGGGATTTTTTACTTGCCTAACTCTTAGTAAGATAAGAGGTTCGGCAAAATTTCCAGGTTGGGGGTAGCTCGTCTCCTGGCGTCGGTGATTGGCCCTGGTAGCGGAAATAGGCCGACGTTAAATAAGTGATTAAAAAAAAATATATATATTAATTAGTTAATTTATAAAGATATACGCAGATTAAAATTCAATTAATTAATAACCTGTTATCTGCCTACACGGGTTACATTTCTCCAGCGAATTATATTTAGCTCGAAACCGGTGGATATCAAAATAAATCCATAATCTTCTCTTTATTGAGAGACTATTCGTTTAGGTTGAAATATACTCATTACCACATCAATTACTGAGATATAACGTATATTAATTAGCTTTTGGCAAAACTTGAACAAACACTGCTTATATTTCAGTGAAAGCATATGCTTTAATTCTCGAAATTGCTATTGTCAAATAAAATTTACTACGCAGTTAAATAATGTTCAGTTGACTTTTGTGTATAATATAATAATATAATTTTAACTAGACTAGGGAGGTATTATAACATTTTTGTAAAGGTCTTAAAAATAACAGCAAATTCATAAAAAAGACAAAAACTCATTCATAACTGACTAGCATTCTACGACATGGGGCTCAAAAATTTTACTAAGCGATAGAGTGGTTGAATTTTGTTCTGAACCGTTCGTTCCAGAAAATATTACGAATGATGGGAGTAAACTCACTACAGCATATCACCCAGCTTGTAACGGGTTTAAATATTTAAAATCATTTATTTATTTAAACTATTGTTTGAAATTTAATACCATAAGGTTTTAGGGAAAGTTTAATTTTTTCTTTTCTTTATTTAATTTTTATTAGACATCTGGGGGTTTTTTAGGCCACTGATTACAAATTTGACATCAAAACTGAACTAAAACCAAAAATTGCGGATCCAAAATGACGAAATTCGGATTTTATTTCTTATATAAGGGTTTTTTTGGCCCAAATTATTTATTAAAATTTATTAAAAATGAAAAATGGTGTGTCTGAAAAATGGTGGAAACAAATGATAGACGAGTTAAATGAGTATTGTTTAAATGAGTAATTAAGATATTATATTTTTTAATCGATTTATTAAAATTAATCCAAGATATATTCAAAAGCAAGAAAAAAGTATTTAGTTTTTAATTTCTTCTTCCTCTACTTTTTCCATAGACACTGTCGGTCATGAATTAAGGCAACTAGTTCCGCCACAGTTCTACTGCAAGCCGCCAAGCAATAAAGGCCACTTTTCTTATACCCACAAGCTTGCCCAAAATCAGTTCTGCAGTTGCAAATAGTTATTTTTGATGCTAGATCGCGAAATGTCATTTTTGCATTTGAGATTAGTTATATTATATTATAAAAAAAATCACTCGAGAATGCAAACAATTTCTCAATCAAGTATCAAACAACATTTTTTCGAAAACTGTATCCCATAGTTAACAAATTACTAAAAATGTGAAGAGAAAATTTTGCATTTACAATTAATTTATTTGACATATGACCGAGTGTATGACACTCGTCACAATTGTATAATTATGATTAAATTGAAACTTTAGTTGCAATTAGCCATAGGGAAGTACTCACAAAAAATGTTCGTTTTTCATTTCTACATTACATCGTTAAAAAATATACAGGGTGTTCCATTTGAAAAAATTGAGAAAATGCAATTTAAAAAGTTCTTAATTGAAAAATAATTTTTGGCCACACTATACAGTTTTAGAAAATGAAAATGATTCAAAAACATTAATTATATGTCTCGTAACTGGTATTCACATAAGTTTTTCTTAAAACCCATAATTGCGACTGTGGTAATTTTTTTAATACCCATCTGCAGATTACATTATTTCAACAAAAAAATTCATTACATCCATGTTAATAACTTTTTGTAATTGTAACGAAGTGATTTTTCCAATCAAGGAATGTTCTATTTTGCTTTAAATATTACCGTCACTTGGGTACACCCTGCCGCTGTTTTAGTAAGTAAGTCCTGTTTTAATTAAGATATTAATGAGTTGTGAAAAAGTTCGCTGGTAAACAAGCAGTCAAGTAATTAATTGATTAATTTTCGACAATCCCCCGTATAAGCAAAATCCGAGAATTATTATAAATAATAGCCGAGTCGGAAATAAAAATCGTTCGTTACTAAAAATGTTAATCCGTATCCGTTTTAACCCGTTTCTTTTTGCAGTATAGTATATAAATTGCAAGTAACTCATTGCCGGTTATTGACGTTCCGAATTGATGCGCAAAATTGCATAATCCGCTGGACCTGCAATTAACGCCGGGTTGTGCATCTGAATCCTTCGCTTCAAGTCAGTGACCGTCCCTCTATCACGCGACCTAGATACATCATAAAGGTTACAAAAGGGAGAGGAGCGCTCACTTCGTGGTCATTTCCGAAAAAGTCGGCAGCAGTCCAGGTTCATTCCGAAATAGTCCACGAGATCAGATCCGATCCACCTTCAGAAGTGCCAGATCAAACCAAAGCCGTCCACAGTTTCGCGCCGCCGCTCCGAAGTAAAGAGTAAAGTCAGTTAGGAAATTTATTTGAAAATAATTTTGGTAAGAATACACCGTAGTCCACTGCATTTTGCAGGTACTGCTGTCAGTTAAGTATAGATATTCAACGGTCTTTTTGTCCGTACGTATCGTTGTAGTACACTACCCAATCAAACTAGAGCTAATTAGTAATACCTCCGCTGGTCTTTTGGTTTGCTAATATATGCAGCGGCTGCTGAGGTTTGTTCGCTGGGGCCACCTCAAAAGCCTCCCTGCATAATAGGTTACCGGAAAACCTACGACAAACCAGATAGTCATTATATGCATCAACTGGTTGGATTTGCTCGCTGGGGCCATCCATATAGGTGATCTGTATAGAGTTGACTCGGGAAACTTACGTTCATTAACATAATCATTAACAAATAGCTCTACGTTTGTGGCAGTAGGTTGCCGTGTATTTAAAAATTCCGTATAGCCTACAATATCTATAGCTAATCGATTGCCCGCCGTGCATAATACATCCTAGTGGAAAGGTCCGTTTGCTTGTCGTACATAGAAATCCATTAATCACACGTATCCGAAAATTCCGACGTAAAATCGCGCAAAGATTCTTGATTGCCAGCTCGACTTGTTTTTAAGCATTTTGAAATAGTTTTATACACACTCGACTGTACAGTCGTGGAGGTAGTAGAATTAATTATTCTGTTTCTAAATATTTCTGAATAAATACGTTACTTTAAAGAGGTAAAATTCACAAGTTATTCTTTCTGTCATTTATTTCTGATTAACCCCTTTAAGCAGTATGATCGAAATCCATTAGATAGATCTCCAGCTCCGATCCCTGGCAATTCTGTGTCTCCGCTGTTTCGCTATTCAGAGTTGTTCTCCCAATTAGGAGAGCCAAAAAAAAGTGTAGTTCTTTGCACTTAAAAATTAAAGGACTGGCGCCCGAGATTTCCGTTTTAAAAAATTATTACGTACGAAAACGTCATTATAAGTAAGCGTCGTCACATAATGAACGATAGTACTTCGTGTGCAAAGTATATAAATAATTACACAAGGTGAATATTAGAACTTGGTCCAGATCTATTCATTTGAATATTTATGGGATACCTATTCTTGGATGGCAACTGAGAGACCGTCATCCGTCAACTCCTACCAGTTTCCCTTAATAATGAATAAATGGTAGCAGGTAGATGTATGGAATAAAGCTAATCTTTGAAGCTATTATTAGGAATAAAAGCGGAAATACGTGTTACTAATTTTGTATAATAATTTTTAGACATTTGTTCTCAAAAATCTTTGTCAAAGGATGTAATCATAAAACCTGTCAATAAAAATATTTTGTGGTATTAAATTATACGCATTCCCTACACAACAAAGCGAACCAATGTTAAAAGAAAATGACGCTGGAGTAAATTTTTCTGAAGAGTTAAAAAATAATCCAAATTGGACAAACGTTAAAGATAAATTAATACGAAACTTCTGGTAGTGTGTGAATTTTGCAGGGTAGAATAATTAAGTCAACTGCGAAAAAGCTTAGTCTCCTGTTTATTTAGATTTCATATTGCCTGTTAAAAAAATATGAATGCGTGCGTAAAAACGGTATTATTATGTAAGTTAAATCTTTATATCCTCTTTCCTTTGTTGCTTAAATTAAATTTAACTTGTTAATTATTTTTATAATGTCTTAGACTGAAAATAAAAGTATTAAAATATATTTATGCCAAAAAATATAAAACTGCCATAAGAATTAACTGACAATTTGCTTATAAGTTGCTTAATGAGAGCAGCAATGCGCTTGAATAAAAAGAACATAAATACATTTAATGCTAAAATGAAGCAGGGCTAAAAGGGACAATTTGTGAGCATATTATAAAGTAAAGTATTAAACTTAAACAACGTAGCGGTTACAATTTAGTTACAAAGTAACTTGTTTAATAACATCGCAAATTACTGTTCTCTTTATGGCGTACATTCTCTAAAACTGCACCATTAAACCACTGCTGTATCTATGTCAGAATTTTATAATTTTTCCTGCTCCAATTTAAAGGATATTATACACTTTTTGGATAAATGGTACGCAAAAATATGTAATGATCTATTAATTTATTTTATTTAGTAATTTTTAATAGAATAAAAAATATTAAATGTGCAGAGGTTTTGTTACTTTTTTATGTTCCCCTTTCATTTCGTTTCCCCTTAGTAAAAAAATATCTTGTATTTGCCATTTTATAGCTTGACAGCTCCGCTCCGTTCGATATGAAACTTTTCCTTTAACAACTCACTATATTTTGGTTCTAACGCTTTCGTGGAGATGATTATTTGTATAAGAGTTTTTGGGTTCTGTTCCTCGTTGATTATCTTAATTTCTTGACGTTTCGACCATATGAAAAAAACATAAGATGGTCGAATTCTCAAGAATTCAAAATATTCAATGCGGAAGCGGAAGTGACCCAAAAACTTTTCTACAAATCTCGCTGTATGTTGTAATTAATGAAATTCCATCAGCAACTTTTCAATTTTCACATTAATGAGTCGCATTTTCCAACTTTTAATGTATTACAAAGTTTGGATGATGGCATATTACTCTTCAAGCATGTTCATCCTTTTAGGGACCAGAAAAACAGTTAAATCCTTCACTTCAAAATGTAGACAAACCAACTTGGTTGAATTTGATTTGGTTGAAATTATGGAATAGGGCATTTCAGCCTATTTTACAATTTCTTGCTTTTTTTGTAAATTATTTCGTCAAACTTTGATAAAGAAATAGAAACGACACCGTCAAGGAATCGCTGATGAGACGTTCCAATCTTATTTAACAGTAAAATAATCTAGTCAAACAGTATTACATGAAAGAGTTATACAAAAATATATAAAAATAGTAACAGTAACTTATTTGACAAAAATTGTTTTACTTTTATATTTATTATATTTCTTGCATTTTTAATTTGATAATTTTTGTAATTATCAGTAAAGTGTTGAAAGCTTTTCTGTGTTACCTTAAACAACGTTTTGAAAGACGTTTCATTAAAAATTATCATTAACATTATCCGTTGAATTTGTAAGTTTCAAATTCGCGTATACAAAAAATATAATTCGTTTTTCGTTTCTATGTTATGATGGCTTTATTTACTCCGCTGGGCTGTTTGCACCTTGCAGTCTGCAAACATTAACATCCAGCTTTGTAATAATTTTTATTACGGATTCTCGGGCGCCAGTTCCTTATTTTAAGTGCATGGAACAGCACCGAGAACAGCACTTTCTGGCTCACCGGGGTGAGAACATTAGCGGGGTAGCTGACAGTGGAGATACGGTTTTTTGTCCAGAGGGTCGAAAGATGATTGTCTTGTCAATCGGACTGGACAATTTCTCAAACGGATTAATTAGTAATAAATACCAGAAATAATAACTCCGAATTTTCGTATAACTTACAACCTTATTTATTACTCGACAATTATACAGTAAGCAATTAATGTAGAAAAGGATAATAGTCAATCAATGATTTGATTTTCAGTTAGAAACTAAAAGTTGCAATATTCGTTAAATATATCGAGCTGGCAAACAAGAGTAGAATTAAATATTATTAAGTTTCGTGCGGCGGCTGTCCGAATTTGACTGTGAACGGAGCGAGTTCTGCTAACACGGGGAAGTGGCTGTCCTATACAGGACACAGAAATATCAGGTCGTGTTCAATCAGCTATAGATACACTCTGCCTATAGGTAGGGTTTTCTGAATAAAAAATACGGAGAACTACTGCCACAAATATAGAGCTATTTTAATAAGGAATACGTTTTCCTGTCTACTGAAAGAAACTCAGCTTGGAGCATACGTTGGAGGCAAAAATGGGGCCACCCAAAGGGAAATGAACCCTTGCCGGAGTATGACAAGTTCGCGGTTTATTCACTGGGACTAGGCTAACCACCCAACGGGAATGTCGACTCAGCCGGTGAATATTTTACAGAACAAAATACAAACGGCGAAATAAATTATTAGCTCTGGCTTGATTTAGTAGTATTTTACTGCAGTACTTACAAATAATATAAATTTCGAATATCTATACTTGACGAAAGGCGGTACGGACGGATAGTAGCGGCCCACGGTGTATTCTTACCAAGATAATTTTCAAAGAAATTAATAATCGGAGTAGTAGTTATTGTAGTAGTTGACTGACAGATCAGACAGATTCTATTTGGATGCTCCTCGTGAGTTTTATTACTCGCTTTGATGACGTGTCTCGGATGCGCATTAAAGCTAAGGATTGAATTGAAACGTATGGCTCGTACGACAGATGTTACTTAGCAAGTTCGAGCGTATTATACAATTTGCAGCAGTTACTCGGAGCATCAGTAACCGGAAGTAGGTTGCTTGCAATTTCTAGACTATGTTGCAAAAAGAAACGGATTAAAACAGACATGGATTAATAGTTTAACCAATTTTAGTAACTAATGATTTTTATTTCCGACTCGGCCATTATTTATAATAATACACGGATTTAAGTTATACCGGGGATTAAAAGGACTAAAATACTAGCAGAGGCTACAGGGTGTACCCAAGTGACGGAAATATTACAAAAAAAAAACAGGAAATCCTTTACGGAAAAATCACTTCATTACACTGTTTATTTAAATAGCAAACGATACCTGAGATTCACTTTGATTATTTCACGTGTTTATTTTTCCACTGTCATATTATAATTGGAGTTTATCATCATGTGCTGCATAGTCTTCTAGATGTTGTTTTACTGTTTAAATTTTGTGGCAAAACATGTAATACATTATTTTTTTAAATTAAGAGCCAGCGGTATACTCCCTGCAGATCTGTAGCACTGCTGAGAAATCGCCTCTGGCTGACCTAATTGTATATTATATAGTTCCATGTTCCATTATAATTACTTATAACTTTTAAAATTAGTATTAAATCTACAACAACTACAAATATAAACATTTAAAACATTTCCAGAATAAATTATGTTGTCATATCTATTGAAGAACCCATAATAGGAGTAAGTTGGGAAATGGTTTATGTAAAACTGTAATTCGATCAGCGGCCTCATTAATACCGCCCCCGTGCTACATGTTTAAATTTGTGGGTTGTGTATTTTCATTTTGTACTACAATACCAAATCTAGGCTTTATATAGTACACGTAAGAGTATAAAGGACTGCGGGTTGCAAATGTTTACGAAAAGTAGAATTGTTATAATTTAAAATTGCATACATTTTGTTGGTACTATTCTGTGATAGTTGTAAGTATGACATTATTTTGTAAATAATTGCGATTTCTATACATTCCCTTTTGGAGAATATGAGACTTTTGGAATTTTGGAAATTCACTGATTTATGTTTTATTTTGTGATTGTTTTAGATATAGCACAGTTTAGGATTTTGAGGAATTTTTTAAAATTATAATTTATTTAGTCATGGCAGAGGATCCTAGCTGTAGCACATGCGGTGGAAGAATGAAGCTCCTCACCAAAGCACCTCTGTGTCAGTACCCAAGTCTTATAATGCGTAAAACGGCACTGACATCTTGGGGAACCATTTAATTTCCAGAATAAAATAATTTGGAAATCTGGAATATCTTCAAAATGGTTCAAAATATAAAACAAGATTTATGTAAATGTTTAGATAAGGAAACTTTCCAGTGGCCTAATCGAAAAGGGTGTTGGTGAATAAAACAGAAAATACCGAGAAATTTAATAAAATGCATAAAATGATGTTAAATGATGAAAAAATAAAAGCAAACATTTTATTTAACAATTTAATATCACTGCTTTGATGAAAAGATAAAGTAAATTGCAGATGACGCAAAGGTCGTTGGACACTAATACTTATAATTTAATGAAAAAACTTTTATTTGATGCGGTCTTTTATTCTCAATAATTAACTTTCCCACAAACAAAGCCTGATGTTTACTTCAAAGAGAAGAAATCCTATTTATAAATCTTATTCATTTTCAATTAATGTAAAAGTTTGCAATTCCTTTATGAACACTTACCTTGATATCTTACAAGTAGAGTGAGCTTTGATATGATGTTAAGTTTCTTGTGAAAGTTATAATATCATAAAGTTTTAAAAACGTTTGCTTTATACCTGATTGCTTTATAGTATCTCATCTTGAAGTCAACGCCAGTATTGATGAAATCAATATTGTATCTCTAATACAACAAAACCAGATGCTCAACTTGTTTCATACTTCAATGTTTTAAATAAGTTTCTGTCGATTTTTCTGTTTCCTAGCAATAGCTAAAACAATAATGAATTTTATGTTATATAATTGAGTAAAAAATAATAAAGAGGTTTCGAGATTTTAGTGTTGTATTTTTTTACCCATGGCTTTATGATTGTCTGCAATTTTAAGGGCTATACAGTCACATTGCAACTACCTTCCCGTAGCACTAAAATTTGATCGCAATCATGAAGTTATTGGCAAAAAAATACAATACTAAAATCTCGAAACCTTGACAGTTGCGCCTCTTTATTATTTTTACTCAATGGTTATATGTAATATGTATACATTTGAAAAAATTATTATGCATGGCAAAAATTTAGAAAAATTCTTGTTATTTGTAACCGACGCGATTCCCTATACATATTTATAATAATCGCTGAAAAACATACCAGAAAACTGAAATAATTTACCTACTTGCAATATGCACTAGTTATATCGGTAAATGTTAAACAGTAAATGTATCAATAAATACATTCACAGATCCTTTTGCATATATCGTGTTTCAAATTATTTTTATACTAGTTATTTTCGTGTACCGGCTAATAAATTTATTCAAATTCATCCGCATATTCAAAGATGCGACAAGTAATGACACAATAAATTTCTAGACTGCCGACAGAAAGGGAAGGAGAAAAGCCCTTTTAAACAATGTAGTGAATTAATTAAAACGATTATTTCTACGCAGCAAAGCAGTATTTATCATTTTCATTAATTGGCCGCACCGGGCGTACTTTTTTCTCATTTTTACAAATCTAATTAACGAAAGCACATCCCAACCTAGAGCGAACCCAGGCTTTAATCTCAGCTCGGTATTAGAAGCCCACAACTTTTCTCGGTTCTCTTTTCGTTGCTGCTGGTGTGGGACGACGTTAATTGATACTTGGCTTTCAACTGGAACGGAGCTAGAAATAATAATATTGGCGTGTTTTGTGTATCACTATTGCAATTGTTCCAGAAACTTATCTAAATTATAGAATTTCAAAAAAATAAAGAAGGGTATTCTATTTTCACATTCAAATTGAACGCGATTTATTTTTGTATTAGACACTTTGAGACTACAAGAAGAATAATTTAAAACCTAAATATTTAAAATTTTAGGCCTAAAGAAATGACATGGTTGACGATTTAATTTATAATAAATTTTGTATGTTGAAAATATCTTTGTGTCAAAAATGACTCTGTTAACGTGCCTGATAAAAATCAAATGTTAATCCAATTACTTTTCGGAATTTATAGTATCGGTTAAGAGCGTGTTACACCATTTGATATAAGTAAATAAATACACGACGATATGATATATTGCAAACTTTTCTTCTGCATATTAATAACTGTATTTTAATCAAGACCAGATGAGTCCAAGTATGCAAGCATTTCAATCTGTTGCCCAGTGCTCATATGTGCTACGTAAATCGTAAATTTGTGTTTTAAATTAAATGTTTGTAAACTAGAACGTATTGCTTTGAAATTGAAATGGCTTGAAATTCATAGGTTATTTGTGTGGGTATACATTATACATCTCGTCTTTTTAATAAGAACTTTGTGGCGTAAAATGCAAAATGAAATATCATCGTTACCAGATACGTTAGGTAAGTCATAATAAACAATGCCAGAAGCGTAATTAAAATAACTATATTAATTACTAATCTCCAAAATGTATACACAGTTTAATTCTGTAGTGTATGAATATGATATTTAGTGAACAAAACATTTTAGAATCTGATTTAAAAAGCATTATTTTAATTTAACTTTCTGAGGTTTAATTTTAAAATGAAATGGCCAAGGGGTGAATGAATTATTAGTTATAATTAATTTTATGGTTGTGCTGTATAGTTCGTGAACTGCTTATGTCATATTTGTAATACACTATGTGACGCAGAAATTCTTAATAGCTATTAAGGGTATCATCCTCTTTGCTCACGTCACGGGAGGAAATGATATCCTACACCATATTTCTCTACTGTTTTTTCAACTGAAGATAATGATTACAAGAAAAAATAGGAATATTCATATATCAATCAATTGTATAAACTAAAATTCAGATATCATAAGAAAAAATTTTATAAAATTAAACACCGTTAACAATAGCAAGACAATTCGTCTTCTTATTATATAATTCTTGTATTTATTGAGCTCAAAGTTATTTTTTAAATCGTAAACACTACCCAAATGTTTAATAAACGAATTACAAATTAAATTATTATCTGATGTAGTCACATAATGAAAGTGCACTGTATTGGGTGCCAATTTCAATGTCACAGAGCATAAACTTGCATGTCAATAAATGGATCTACCCTTTTTGTGTTGACAGTCACTTGTTCTCTATGAGGGTGAACTTTCTAATCATCCCCTTTAATAAATTCGAGGTTGTGCTTCCGCATCCTTTACACCTTAAAAATAAAATAAAATAAATGTCAAATATTTCGTTAGCGGACTCTCTCAAGGTCATGTATAATAAAATTCTTAATAGGTTACGCAATACCCATGGTACAATGATTCGCTTCAGATATCACCTTTTTGGTGATTTCTTTACGCATGTATATTGTTCGCTTTCGTTATTGCTTGATAACAAATCGTCATTAGTTTCTGAAATGTGTTCAGCTACTAAGAGAAAATCTCACGGGTTTATTCCTAGAAGCATTTCTGTATTATTTCTTACATTCCTACGAAGTTACATTAATGTTAATTTTTATTAGAATATTCTGTAAAATGTGGAGATGTACTGAAATAATGGAGAGGAAAAATTTATTAATTTACCTATTTATTTATTTATTTATTGATAATTCTCAAAAATTCAAGGTAGACATATTTTTCAAAGTTATTGATATTATTGATCTTGGACATATAAATTTTGGGCGAAAATTTCTAAAATTCAGTAAATTACTGACTTACACTTACCCAACCCCTTTAACTCCAAGATCTGATATAACAATTTTATTTTTTTTGCATCTAATGATTGGAGCAACATAGATGACAGGTGATTTTAAATTCGTTTCTAATGTCGTTTGAGTAAGTTCAAAAAATATAAAAAAAAATTTAATTATCACATTTTCTGTTTGTTGGTACAGAACGCAAACATGGTGATTTAACTCTAGTAGAGAAAACAATGGGTTCATATATGTACAGGGTGTTCATGTATATATTGAACCACCCCTTACCTTCTTTATTTTTAGTTCTATAAAAAAATTTTGTTAATAAAACTTTTTGTTCTTCTTCTGAAGATTTCAAATCGTAGAAAAACAAATGAACATCTGAGATAGATGTTATATACTGAACTTATGGTTTCTTAAATTCTAGACACCAAAAGTTTTAGTTTTTACGAAGAATCTGTGATTTTCTTTTTCTAAGGGGGAAAACCGGAGTTGTTACCGTTTTATTTAATGCTATGTTATTTTATGCCCATATTATACGTAGAGTAAAGAAAAAGTATATGTAGTTTATTTATGTGCCAATTAAAATATAGATATATATTGTATACTTGATTGTTAATATAGAAGTGTACACAAGATTTTTACATAGTAACATGTGTATGTGTGGTCTGTGATTTATTGGGGTAATAAAGTGGTTTAAACTGCGTTTTATATTGTAAATATTATATCAAATTGTGTATAAACTTAAGGAGTTGAAGTTGAAGTAGCAAATAGTGTGATTAAAATATTAAAGTAAAACTTGTGAATTCTCCATTTATTTGGTAATAGTGCAGTCAATTACAGTGATTTAAAAAAAACTGTGCAGAAAAAGTGACGTTTTTTTATCAAGTAATAACAGAAAGTTATATGTTTATATTTATAAATTATTCGAGTACAGGACCGGCCTTAAATATTTTCTTGGAATGGAGTGTGCTCTCTGTAAACAAATTAAAGTTCCTAATAAAGATATAAAACTCCCTATAGTTTCCCTGTGACTCATGCAAGAGACAAATTTGCATAGAATGTTCGGAATTATGTTCTTCAGAAATAAAATGTATGCCGTTTTTACAAAGAAGGGTATTAAAATTTCTATGCATCCAATGTAGAAACTTCGAATTATTTGATATTCTGTAAAAAGTGTGGAAGACAAGCAAAAAATTATTGGTAGCAAGGATGAAATTATAAATCTATTAACCCGAGATCGGTCGCCTGATGGTCATAAGGACTGACGATTCGTGTAAATTTTTCTAACTGCGCGTGCTAGAAGTATTTCCTTTCAGCTAATCTCTTAAATATAATGTAGTTTGACGTGGATAAACCAGTAGAGGTAAAATTTGCGACGAGTCACGTAAAAATTGTGTTTGACCATATTGCGACTTATAACGTTATAAAAATTTTGGTGCTTTTGACCGTACTGCGACTGATAGCGTTGAATAGGTAAAAGTTTCATGTTTTACTTATATTTTCTGTTATTTACTTATTTTTATATATATTTTAGACTACAAAATGGCGAACCATGTAAAAGAGCAACGTCGGCTACAAAGGCTTTTAGAGGAGGATGAATCAGATATAAAATAATCATAAGAGTAAAAAGAAAATGGTCTTTTTGACCATATATGCGACTGATGCCGAAGTATTTTACCGTTTTAAGTTTTTTTTTGTAAATATTTTTTTTTTGATGGACCAAAGATTCTCATAATAATTAGGTGCTTTTGTATGTGGTTAAATTAACTGACAGAAGTGTTAAAAATGTAAAAAGAAAAATCGGTAAAAATGACCACCGCGCGACCAATACCGTAAAAAAATATGCGCGACTGAACTCGGGTTAAAAGAGAAAATTAAAACACTGGAAGATAACGCTCAAAAAGAGGTATTTTCAAACGAAAGTAAAGCCCAAATTTGCAGATGTAGTAAAACAAAAGCGAGAACCTTATACTTATAGTTAACTACTAACAATCAAGGCAGTGATGAAACTAAAAATGCAATAATTAATCCAGTGGAAATTGGAGTCAATATATTAGGAATCCGACAAGCCTCCAAAGGTACAGTAATTATTGGATGTGAAAGTCAAACTGATAGAAATTTGCTACAAATTGAATTTGTTGATAAACTTGGGAATAATTACAATATTGAGGTGCCAAAACTTAGGAGTCCAAAAATAAAAATATTAAACATAAGCAATGACGATTTAGAAGCCAACGATGAGGATATAGTACACAAATTCATAAAGCAAAATAAAGTAAATAGCGAAGGTCAAGATTTTAATCTTAAGATTTTAAAAAAGATTAAAAATAAAAAATTTAAAAAGTCATCAGTTATTTTAGAAACAGATCCTGAAATGCACAGCGATTTATTAAAAAATGAATAGTTAACAGTTGGTTGATCAAGGAGGCGATTATTTAATCATCTACATGTCACTCAATGTTTTACAAATAGTCTAACCTGCTCGATCTGCTCTGCTATGAATCATAGCCATGTCTGTAAGTCTGATCTGGTTGACTCCGGATCTTCCTTCTACCCTAATAGCTGTTCCACATTACACCATTGTCCGATCTGATCATCCAACAAGAGGTGGAGGACTATGTTTTTCGTGAGAAACAATATTAGCTTTAAGTTAGTGGATACAGATTTTATAGTAAACAAAACATTAGAGCAATTATGGATAAATTGCAAGGTAAATAAAATCAATTTATTTGTTGGAGTTTTATACAAACATCCACTGACAAGCGCTGCATCCTTTAGCGAATTGGAAACTGTTCTATATAATATATTATATACCCAAGAGCTCATCAGATTATAGTTATGGGGGATACAAATCTTGATTTTATTAAACCTAACTGTCAAACTGAACTACTGAAATCTGTGTTAGATACGTTCAATCTTACATAGGTAATCGAACAGCCTACAAGAGTAACAGATACCTCTTCAACTTTAATTGATATTATTTGTATAAGTATGGTATGGTGTGAAACGGCCCCCTGCAAACCCTAAAAATCAAACCCCAACTATACACATATAGGAATTTCCTGAATTTTAATATTAATGAATTTAACTACAACGCCACTTATACAGGGTGAATCTTAGAGTGGCGGCCATATGTTTGGGGTTAATAGTACTAGTCGTCATGAACATGAATCCGAATTTTTTTTTTGTAGGTTGAAAAATGGCCGAGTTATGAATTTTTTTAAAAAATTTGCGATTCAAGTATAATTCCTGTAATTCTGGCGCCGCTGGGCAAGCACTTACTGCATTACGTGTGGCCGGTCGACAGTGTTGCCAAGTGTTGATGATATAAAACTAATCAATTACATTTACATTTTCACTCTTCATTAATAATTCAGAGATACCCAATCACGAGAGAGAGATAAGGGTACCTAGTGAAAATGAAAAATTAATTCAATTGGATAAACAGGTTTATTGAAATACGCAGTTTTAACTTCAGCTGTTAGAGTCGCTGAACTCTTTACAAGCTATGACACTGACCTAGTTACAAGCAGGTGCATTAACAAAAAATGGCGATAAAAAACGGCATACGGCGAAGCGTGCCTGTTCGTGTATTAGTGAACGGCCAGACAGCAGCTAGTGTGGTTTATTGTGATTATAAAATTAAATACATAGTTTCAGTTCTTAGTGAAATTTAAAGTGGAAGTTTTGTGTTTGTGTTTAGTGATAATAATTGAGTTGCAGCGTGTTTGGAAAATAACGGAGGACAGTTTCAACACCTGCTATGAGAAATGCCGATCCTAGATAAGTAAAGATTTATTGTTATTAGAAAAAATAATTTTCTGTTTATTATTTGTTACTATTAAGTTTTTAGTTATTAATTTTTTGATTGTTACACTCGCGAAGAATAGTTTTTTCTTTGTTATTGTTTAGATAGTACATTTTATTTAGTTTCTTGTTGTGGATACTTGATGTTTTGTATTTTTTTGTTTCTGTGGAAAAATATGGATCCTGGCGAACACCCACTCAAAAAAGTAACGCGCCAAAAAGCAGAACCTCGTGGGTGGTATGGAAATTTGCTTTACTATTAAATTCCCCGTATTTTATTTCAATCGTGAAGTTTGGCAACAACGCACTGCTCAAGACATGCGTGTGCGTCTCAGTTATTAGACGTTACTCTCGCTAGCGCATTCCACTGGCGGGGTACCCAAATTCAAATAAAAAGGGTTTAAACAATATTCATTTTTCATAGCACGTTAAAAAAAAAAAATTGTAGTTTTATGTTCCCATAGTTGAACGGTGTCGCCTCCTATAAATATGGCCGCCACTCTAAGATTCACCCTGTATATAGATTGGAAAAGAATTGAACATATTTTATGACAGATATTAATGAGAAGGCAAAATTCTTTAGTGATATCCCGACAGAAAACTCCAGAGTACATTACCGACACTATAAAATTTATGATTAACCTTAAAGACAAAGCTTATAAAAAGTACCGAAATAGTAAATCTGATATTGATTACCAGTACTATAAAGATCTTCGTAATTATATAACTCTAGCATTAAAGAATGAAAAATTGGCATATTTCAATCATAAGTTTAATCGACATAAAAAAGACCCAAAAAAACTATGGAAATTATTCTCTGTGACCAACATCCATAATAAACCCATGAACTAATATTATCTGAGCTGCTAGATGCTGACACCATTATTAATTTTTTTACTCACTCCATAAACTATCCAGACATAGAAGAAGATGTCGAAAATAAATACCTCAGCTCCAGAAAAGAAGAAACTGATTATGAATTGGTTTTCCACTCTGTATCACAAGAAAAAGTACAAACTCTGGTTAACAAAATAAAAACTGACGCAACTGGCAATGATGGAATAAATCTCAAAATGTTCAAAATCATTCTTTCATTCTGTTTGGAACCTGAATTACTGTATAGAAAATGGAACGGTACCAGATTTATGGAAAAAGTCAATCATCATTCCTGTTCCTAAAAAAGCCAAAGCCACTGAATTATATCTTTTGAGCTCTGTAACTCGAGTAAATAGGACAATTGCAGTGACACCATACACACATCTTCTTTTTTATTGGTCATAATAATGTTATATAAGTGTTATTATTATTAAATGTAGCACAGCCGTTTTTGACGCTCTGATTGTGTCCGATTCTTAAACTAAGGACAATATATTTGAATATATTTGAATGTTATTTTCACTAGAATATTGGTAATATTATTCCTATGTCTACTAACTTGTTGTGGAGCCTGTGTCTGAGTTTCTGAGTGACTGAGGTTCTTATCGGCCTTTAAGCCTTCATAGAAAGAATATTCTACATCTCTAATAACGTGGGATAATGATTGAAAACTTTTGAATGATAAGTGATATATGTAGGACATAAACCATTCTAAATTTATATTTAAATAATATCTAGAATTTCAACTTTATATAAAGAATTTATATTATCTTATCTTATATAAAAGAGCTGATGTGAGCAAGCATAAAACGGTCCGTCACTCTAAAAACGATTTTAAATATGTTCATATAAAACCATTTATGTAGCCAAGTTAAATTTCGACGCAACAGAAAATCGTTATGTCGTGCATGATATAATATGAAGCATGCACGTTATGAAGTGTATAATTATTGGTGTCTTACTTACTATTTTTCAGTTACGCTATCGTGTATCCTATGCGCGGAATATTTTATCAGATACCTACAGTGTGATCTAAAAAGATGCTTGCTGTAATATAATTCAATATTTTATACCTAACATATAGGTATAAACAGTAGTTGTTTTTAAAGGACTCGACAATAATTGTGTTCGAAATTGGTGTCAATAATTTTTACTTCCAACAGATTTTATATTTGTATCTCATGAAATGAGTTAAGAAATGTTATGTTTTTCTGAAGTTTGAAAAAAAAAATTTATTCTTCTCGTTTTTCGAAGTCGATATTATTTCCGAAGCAACGACTAAAATGATCATCATTCAGGTAGATCTGAATACTTATAATACTTTATTATCAGGTAAGTTAGAAAAATGAATTGTTTTTGCTAATAAGTAATTATTAATAATTTTTTAACATTGAATAGATTCTACAACACTGGATAATTATGCCAGAACGTCTACCATCAAGCGATTCTGAGGCAAAATGAAGGTAATTAATCAGTCTACTTTCAAAGGTATAATGTACCTATTCTATTTCTTTTTAAATGTTAGATTCAACATCAACGGAAACGGCTATAAAATGCTCAGGTATTTCATCGGAAAAAGTTGGAATTTTCCAAAAATCAGATTTGCAGGTATTATAAAGAGTAGATAAATATTTTCAGACAATACAATTAATTTTTTAGAGAAAACAGTTTAAGCCTGAAAGAACTTCTCATGAAGACAAAGTTATTTGGAATGATAGTTTGATAAAAAGTTTATTATCTGCAAGGCTTGCTAAGGAAGATTTATTTGCTAAGTCAAATTGTAAGAAAACAACGATATGGAAATCAGTAGCTCGAGAGGTTAGTGACTTATTTGGTGTTCATATAGACGCCATTACATGCGACAATAAATTCCGAAGCCTGTTGACCACCTATAGGAATAATAAAAAAAACAAAATTCCACTGGTGAAAGCTCTATTACTTGGCCCTATTTTGACACTATGGATATTGTTCTTGGAACAAAAGCATCCAGTGCTCTAAAAAATATCGGCGACAGTTTGGATTTGGAGGATGCTGACATGCTCGTACCTTCAGAAGATAAAAACCAAAACACTAGCAAAGCTGAAAAAATAATTAACAATGAACATGAAGAGTTAGCCGGATCAAGTTCCAGAAAGACTAAAAGAACGTCAACCACCAATATGTCCTTGTAAAACTATTTATTTAAAAAAATGAAAATGCAAGAAGAGAATTCAGAGCGAAAGATGCAGAAAGAAGAGGGAAAAATTAAATTTGAAAAAGTAAAGTGGGAAGAAAATAAAAGACTAAAGGAAAAGGAAATAGATGCCTTTTTCGCTTTAGCAAAAGCAATAACAAGCGAAAAAGATGATTCATAAGACCTTTATATCTTTATTCTTTACTTTATATAGATATGTCCCACATGGTGCACTACCTTGAACGGATATTATTCCCATCATTATCTGAAAAGAATTTGGTAACCTGTTTGGAACAGACTAATAAGTAACAATGGTAAAATTGCCTACTAAATTTTGTTTATTATACATGATGAGCTATAAACAATAAAATTCACATTTCTGGACAAATACCTGCAAAAAAATTTCTATGGAACTGCATTATTTCTTGTTCCACAGCGGTTTAGGGACCACTGAAATCTTTTGCAAAGAACGGTAGATTTTTATAACCCACCCTGTATAGTGAATCAAACTCTAACGCACTGCATGCATTTTCAAAACTTTGCTCATTACTCTGTTCTGAACAGATTTGAATATTTTTACAGATTTTTGCCACTACACTGGTTTCCTAGATGACCTTCAACGTGCATGACTTTTGGAACACCCTAGATGTGAATAAGTTGAATTTAAATTAGGATAAGTTTTTTATAAATATTTTCAAAAAATTAAAACACTTAAACTTACTGATTCTTTTTATTTCATAACTTACTAATAATTAAATTAAATTTGGGAAAGTTTTGAATTCCAAAATTTATCTTAAATTAGCCATAATATTGAGCCCCAATTGACTTGCGTTATAGCCTACAGGTTCATTGATTGGTTCATTGGGTAGAATATTTTCAATGTAATTGTCATTCTCATGAGCAGCATATTCAATATTATCCTTTAAAGCTAAATTGTGAAAAATACAGCAAGTAATAATAATATATTTGGCGTTGTTCAATGATGTAATGTTTAAAAATTTCAGCCGTCGAAACAGACCTTTCAAATAGCCATAAGTGTTTTCAATGACTATCACAATCTTTTATTAAACAATATTTGTGCTCTAGAAAGATGTTCATTGTCTTTAAAAGGCACCATTATAAAAGTATCTAATGAATATGCTGAATCGCCCAGTAAATAAGTTCCATTCGGTAACCATTCATTCACATTCTGGGAAAGTTTTTCGTAAATTTTCGAATTTTCCCACACATGAGCGTCGTGAAAACTTCCTGGCCATCCACAGGAAACATTTATTATTTCTTTCTTTGAATTACAAATTACTTGCGTTAAAATTGAATATGTTCCCTTTCTATTATAATACGAGTTGTCTGCTTTTCCTGGAATTAAAATGAGTATTCCATCAACACAACCAAAAACATTTGGAAAATTTTTGTTTCCTCGAAAATTTTTGAAAGCATTGGCGTTTTGTAACGCGTGCAGACCCTTGGGCCATATAATTATTAGCCTATAAGTACAGAAATTTACATACTTTCATAACTATGGGCTTGTATGGGCATGACCTCGATGTAAGCCAAAGCGGTCAGCAATTGATCTAAAGCATTCCTGATTGACTACTGTCCAAACTGTCAAAAGTAGACTTTTTTCATCCGCAATCGGATGTCGTCCTCGTATCTTGAAATATTGGAGACGGAGGTTTTCTTTACGCATTTGGAGTGTTGACCTCGACAACCTAAAATGAGATTTGAAATCATCCGGTGAATATCTAGGTATCGTGATTTCATTGAAGTTGTTCACAGTAAAGCGTTTATTGTTTGTTTTCATAGAGAGGATCAATTAAACGTCACTATCACTGCTATCCGTACTGTACTGTAACTATTATCACTAGGGCAGGTGGAGGAGTTTTCATTCTCATCATTATTAAAAATATACTTCAGGACATTTAGGCCTTCCATATTTGAAGATGTAATGATGTAATGGATGCAGAGATGCTCTTACTTAAACTGCTTAAAAATTACACAAATAATAAATAGGCTTCCTATAACCTTAAAAACCATAAATGTCAAATCTTCGAGTACGAAGCGTTCTTAAAATCATCTATGAATTTACCACCTGACATCCATCGGTCACGTGACCGACATCAGTCGGTGGAATCTGTCGGAGTAAATGCGGTTTAATAAAAGATCGAGCCTTTTAAGTAAAAATATTATGACAATTTTCATTATGACGAATTAGTTGACGTTGAGTGTCAAATGCATATGTTTTGTTGACAGTTGCTGCGGTTGAAATGGCCGTAGAAAAGTCGTATTTAAAACTCAGGAGTAACTTCCCCCTTGCTGCGGTTTGGGTAATAAATTTCACTCTCAAGAGGAAATCATACACTTCTGTCTTCAGTCAAACAAATAATTTTCTATTACCTGCACAAAAAGTATCTAGAGAGTCCTGACTTACAGATTATGACGCACTTAATTGCGATCGCCCGACCCGCTCAACTCTTTTTTTAGTCCTACCTAACGTCAAATGACGCAAAACTTGTAAAAAACAGTATTAGTTTTGAACTTCTTCTTCGTAATTCGACGACTCGAACGTATTTCTGGAAATAAATAATAAATATGACTTGCATGAAAATAACTACCACAAATTTAATAACTTTCCAGTCGATGCAATATTGTAAAAAAATCTCATTATACCGTAATTCGTATTTAAATTCCAGACTATAGCCTTTACTAACCTCGACCTTTTATACATTTTCCAAGAAACATAACATTAATGTAGGTATCGGTTATAGTGAATCAACAGATACAATAGCAATTTCATTTCTATAAGATGTCTTAAATATTAAATGTTTATAGAGGGTAATAATTTTCTATCTCATATAATAAGCCGTTATTTTCGCATTTTATTAAGGTTTTCAAATCCCGATTTCTCATACTGATGCCCTTAGGAATTATTCTTACGGCAGCATCTTAAATCCGGAACACAATCAGGTTTGTACTTTGTTCAGCAACATTGTAAGAATTTCCCGGATATATTGCAGTTATTGTATCTTTTATGTTATATATAGAAAGTAAAGCTTATATTACGTTTTTATTCTCTAATGGGTAAAAGAATTTACTTTTTAGCGAAAATTGGTAGAAAAGAAAACGTTTCTTATGAATATCAAAAATTCGTGTCTATGTTTCTCTTTTTTAAATTAAAATTGTTGCATGTTTAATTAGATTACAGTTATTGGCTAATCCACAAAATAGTTTTTGTTTGCGGGGTTTTCAGTGTCTATTTAAAAATACGATTTATTGTTAGTATTAACTATAATTTTTGCTTAAATTTACAAACTGCTATTATTTTTATTAATAAATACAGCAACAACAATAATTGCATAAAACACATATAAACAATATTTAAAATAACAAAACAGCAACAAAAAACAAAAGGAAAAAATATCTTTAATAACAAGCTTTTATTAAAATGTACTAGAAAATTGCTAAATTTCGAGGGTAAAACCAAAAAAAAAATTCGAATATGACGTAATAACATAAATTGAAGGTAATTAAAACCTTTATAAGAAAACATTAACATAGTTCACGTACAGGGCGAGACAAAAAAAATATACAAGGAAATAAATTTAAGTTCTTTTTTTCTCCTTTTGAAACAATTCTCAAAAATTTGTTTTAAAATCACTCTCTCACGCATGTTGAAAGACTTTAAAAAATATCGACAATTTGTACATGGTCATCGCTTAAAAAATAAGAAAGTTACGAATCTGGGGAGTTTTAAGTGGCGCACCCTGTATAGGCAAGATCTGGAGCTTCACAGAGATCGAATTTAAGATCACTTGAAAATTTTCCTGAAGGCTTGTGTTATATTGCAAACAGACCTTAGCAACCTAAAAATATATTTGAAAATGAAGGGTCATGTTTTAAAAAAATGTAGTTTTCAGCAATAATATAAATAATATTACAAATATTCAGGAATCATTTTTGGCACTAAACTATCTTCAATAATCATATTATTGAAGTCGGTATCTAAAGTATTGGGATTCCTTTATTAAAAATTGGAGGAGTTTTGCTAACATTGTCTGATTAAATTTATTATGTATGGTCGACCACGATAAAAACGTCGGCGCGTTTGTTGCCGCTAAGAAGTTGAAAGACGCCGGCCTTTGCTATAAGCACAATAAAGATGTAATCGACTTTATCATTTATTAGAAATTAGTTGAAATATGGATTCTTCATTTAGTTCCCTATATACCAAAATTCAATGGTCTTAATTGAAATAACGTAAACGTGTAAAATATATTGTTCTTTTAAAGTGATAGTTTTTATTTTCAGCGAGTCATGGTCATGGATAACAGTATACTGCCCAATATATTTCAATTAAACACTCTATAAACCAGAAGAGATTGTATGTCTTTTGTTTATAATTTGATCAAGTACAAATATGGGGCCTGTCCCTTTGTGTTAAACTTTCTAGTTCTCTTTTCGACAATCCTCAGACATTTAAAAATAAAAAGTTACACGCGTGGTCCTAAATTTAGTAACTTGATATGGGAGTATGAAATATAATATATATACAAATAAATATATACAAATAAATATGGAATTATTTTGTATGTATTGTCACGAGTAAACAGTGTTTCAAGAGCTCCTGTAAATGTAAAAATATTTGTAGTTGTTCAAACAATTAATTACCTATAAACAACGGAAGTGTTTTTGTAGACTCTGTGTTATATATCCCTGGTGGTTTTGAATATTTTGGGTGTTTTTTTCTTGTGTTTTAATAACATTTCTGATTTATCTCCCAAGTCAAGTTATATTTTTCTGGTCTTACTAATTTGATAAAGTCGTATCAATGCCACTGACAAGAGGGGACGCTAAAATGGATAAAATGGATATTGAAAGTATTATTAAAAAAGCTTGTACTACTGCTATTGCACAAGTACAACCGAAATTCGATGAAATGAATACTAAATTGGTAAGAATGGAGAAGGAAATTAATGAAAAATTAAATAAATTGGACAAGTTGGAAGAGATGAATAAGCAGCTTGTAAGTTTTACTTTATCATTTAATATGGTTAGTTCTAATGTTGAAGAAAATCAAAAGTCAATAAAGGAAATTAATAAAAATTTAGACTTAACAGCACAACTGGCTAAAAAGAACTCTTTGCGGTTTTATGGCTTCAATGAAAATAATGATGAAAATGTGATAGAACTGGTGGCCCATTTTGTGAGTAATATTTTAAAAATTCCATGCTCAAACCAGGATATTGATAGTGCTTTTAGAATTGGTAAAACCATTATGAATGATAATGGTAAACCTCGTCCGGTGTTAGTTAATTTTGTAAATAATTGGAAACGATCTCAAATATTTAGCGCTAAAAAGTTCCTTAAGAAATCTGGTACAAATATCTTAATTTTTGAGGATCTTACAAAAAAGCGATTTGAAATGTTATTGACAGCTAAGCAGGAGTATGGCAGAGATAAGGCGTGGTCTTCAGGTGGTAAAATATATATTTCACGTGACGGCAGAAAAGTACTCTACAACATAGATGACATCGCTTGACTTTATTGATATGGTACAACTATAAATATTTCTAAATACCTACATCTTCACTCTACATTCTGTTTTTATTTCATTCTTTTTTTTTGTTACAATTTTTTCTTGTGTTATTTGAAATACATAATTTTCATTTTTATTTTACTGAAATATTACTTTTTCATAAAATGACATTTATTAAAATGTTTAATGTTATTTTTTTTGTTTATTCTTAGAAATAGGTTAATATAAATCATATGTTTTGAAATGGTAAATTTCTGTGTAGTATTTTATTCTTAGTTTAGAAACTACTTTTGTTTATATAATTTTTTATTTCTAATTAAAAATGTTTATATATATATCATTTATGGTTTACAACTTATACCGGAGCATCTTGTTTTTTGCTTCATGCAAAGTGAATGGTTAAGTTTTTGTCACTTAAATATTCGCTCTTTTTCAACAGGTTTTGATTTGTTTTCTGACCTGGTAATAAGGGAATCGTATGATGTAATTGGACTATCGGAAACTTTTTTAAATACTAGCACTAGTGATAGTGCTATTAGAATACCTGGTTATAGGTTTATTAGAAAGGATCGTGAAGCAAGGGGAGGCGGAGTAGCATTTTACGTAAAGGACTCTCTCAAATTTAAAATTTTAAATGTTCCCAGTGATGGGCCTATTGAACAATTATGGATAAGCGTTACAGTGAAAGGTAAGAAGTTGTGTTTGGGCACTGTGTATAGACCTCCCCATGTAAATTTAACTTTAAGTATTGAGAATCTTGAAAATGTTTTAATTAATTTTTTACCTAGTTTCGATTATGTGATATTTGGAGGAGATTTTAATGTGGATTTTTTTAATAAAAATAGTAATTTTACTCAGTTCAACTCACTTCTTGACAAATATGGTTTACATCAACTGATTGAGCAACCAACTCGTATTACTGAAAATTCTAGAACACTGATTGATCTTATCATATCATCTAGCTTAGATTTAACCATAAATACTGATGTTCTTAATATGGATGATATATCTGATCACTGTTTGGTCCAATGTAATTTAAAAATAAAGAAACTTCGTCAATCTGCTTTTTTTCATACTTTTAGGGATTTTTCCAAATTTGATTATGATTCATTTGTAAGTGAACTTAAAACAGTTGATTTTGATTATATATATAGTCTTGAAAATGTTGATGATATTGTTTGTTTTTGGAACAATAGCTTATTATCTTTGTTTGATAAGCATGCACCATATAAAACTGTTCGTATAACTAAACCTCGAGCTCCATGGCTGACGGAGAATTTGAAAATTATTATGAAAGTTAGAGATAAAGCGCTTTTAAGATATAGAAAAATTAAAGGTGATGCAGCTTGGAATGATTATAAAACTGCAAGAAATTTAGTTAACACCGCAATTAAAGCAGAAAAAAAGGCATATTTGAATTATCAATTTAAAAAAGATTCAAGAACATTTTGGAAAACATTGAAAGCTCTTAATATCAGTCCGGTTGAGGAGAACTCTTGTGTTTCAGTTGCCGATGCAAATTCGTTTAATAATTTTTTTGTCAATAGTGTACCTCGGATACATGGTAATGATAATATTAACTTTATTTCAGAAAATTATGAAAATGACATATATTCGGGTGTTACTGATAAATTTTCTTTTAAATCAGTAACTGTTGATAAAGTAGAACGAATTATATCCACTATTAAATCTAATGCTAAAGGAACGGATGGGATTGACCTTAAGATGCTTACTTTGGTAATTCCTTATTTAAGCAAACATCTAACTTTCATTGTTAATAAATGTCTTATGACTGGTAATTATCCTCAGCTATGGAAATCAGCAATTGTTGTTCCAGTGCCTAAAATAAACAATCCTACTCTAGTTTCACACTTTAGACCAATCAGTTTGTTGCCAGTAATTTCAAAAATTCTTGAAAAAATTGTATCTGAGCAGCTTCGTGAATTTCTTGACGCAAACAATATTTTACCGTCAATTCAGTCTGGGTTTAGGGCACATCATAGTACAACTACTGCTTTATTACATGTTACGGATGACATTTATAGGGCTAATGATGCTAGAAGAAATACGGCTCTAGTACTTCTGGATTACAGTAAAGCCTTCGACACTTTAGATCATACTGTCTTGTTTTCAAAGTTGAAATACTTTGGGTTAGATACTGGTGCAATTACATTTTTTCAAAACTATCTTTCAAACAGGGGACAGAAGGTTCTTGTGGACAGTAAATATTCTGATGTTATTAATATATATGGAGGTATCCCACAAGGTAGCATTCTGGGTCCTCTGCTTTTTACTATTTATACAGCAGATTTCTCAAAATATTTGAAAAATTGTAATATGCATCAGTATGCTGACGACACTCAAGTTTATTTTTCATTCTTTTCTGAAGATATTCACAGAGCTGTGGAACAAATTAACGTTGACCTTCTTACTATAACTGAAGTATCGAGAGCACATAAACTTGTTCTAAATGAAACTAAAACAGAGTTACTAGTTTTTGGAACTCACAAAGAGAATATTTTAAATAATCCTGGCTTTAAAATTGTTATCAATGATATATCTTTAGTGCCTACAAATTCTTGTAAAAATTTGGGATTATACCTTGATGTAGATCTCAGATTTACTACACATGTTAGTAATTTATTGCAAAAATCGTATTGTAAATTGAGAACATTTTATATTCATAAAGAATTTTTAAGCTCAGATATAAAATTACGACTCTGTGATACATTAATCTTAAGTAACCTTGCTTATTGTGACACTGTTTTTTGGCCTGCCTTGTTGGGCAGAGATAAGGAAAGTCTTCAAAAAATACAAAACTCATGTTTAAGATTTACTTATAATTTACGTAAATTTGACCATATTTCAGAAAAGTTCAGAGAATCGCACTGGTTGAACCTAGATGAACGATTTAAACTCCACATGGCATGTTTGCTTTATAAGGTAAATAATTTGCGAGTTCCTGATTATCTTTATAGAAAATTGATAAAAGGTAGTCTTACACACGATTGTCCTACACGATCTCGGGATTTGTATACTGTGCCTAGACATAATTCTGCTCAATTTGAGAGATCCTTTACGTACAATGCTGTTAAGTTGTATAATAACCTACCACCAAATATTAAAAATTTGTTAACTTTAGCTACGTTTAGAAAACAAATCAAAGACCTGTTGTTTAATATTAGAGATTAGTTAATTAATTTTAACGTAGTACAATACATACAATTTCTTTTTCTTTTTATATACTTTTGTAAAGTGATCTTTTTGAAATGGAATGGTTATGTGGAAGAGCAACTTTGTTGAACATCGCCATTCCTTTAAAACTTATATTTTTTTACCTTATTGTAATGGATAAATAAAGTCAATTTATTATTATTATTATTATTATTATAATAAAAATAAATGAGTCGCCAAAAGTGTTATAAATGGCGGAGGATTCGGTTATAGCAAAGTATAGGTAGGTGTATTAATTAACAGATTATATTATATCGGCAATTCTATTTCAGTGATTAATTTTTATTATTTGAAAACTATTTGTATTAGAGAGAGAAAAATATCAAATTGGGAACAAAAAATAAAGCAGTTTTCGAACGTTTGGGAGAATATAAGAGTAATAACAATTGTTTCTATAACGAGTCGATAATGAAATATATTTTTCTTTTATGTGGCTTTCACCAGTTAATTATTAAATTAAAATATTTTACCATTATGTGTTGTAACGAATTTAAGTTTAAATTGCTTACAGCCTTCGTATTTTCTATTTTGAGTATTAATAAATCCCGCCTCAATTCCGAGTAACCCTGTATGCGCTCTGCGTTGGAACCGAACGCAAAAAGTGGTCGACAAAAAACAACAACTCTTACTACTTCGCGTATCGAGGAAGGAAAACGGGATCTTTCGTTTTCTAACAGCACACCAAGTAAGTTATATTTTTTTAAATGCCTATCGCTTATCGCTTAATTTGTTTAAGTTTCCGTTTAATTCATTGCTTCAGCTATAACGCTAAAGTAGGAAAATAATATAATCTGTGAATAACAATTTTTTACCGTTTTATCGTAAATTTTGTTAGAATTTTTACCTAATAACCTGTGCTTTGCACGTGGCTTGAGTTATCACCACTTTACTGTATTTTGTCTAAGTAGTTGTAGACGTATTTCTCGCTCAATTAATTATTAATTAAGGTATTAACCAATAATTTAATTGGATAATTTATCGCTGTAATTAAAAAATTACAGATTATCTTTTATTTCGTAGAGAGATTTCTCTGTGGATTTTTTTTTATTAGTTAACTCACGCGTAGGAGCGTTGCTGAATCCTTGATTCAAAGGTTGGGAAAATCTACAATAATAGCTAAATTTAATTCTTGTCCTGGACTAAGGATTTCTGTCAAGGAGTTTTCAGAACATTCAGGGTTAGTGATCTATTGTAGTTTTTTTATTAATTCATTAATTTGTTGTGCATTTGATCACTTGCTCTGGATGTGGCAGAAATCCGATTTTCGGGTTCTCTATCACCTTGACTACAAAAGGCATTTAAGTATTTCGTTTTTCTTATCTACAGATTATTATATTATTATTATATCGTTCATTTTTGGAATAATTTACAAAAGTATAAATTTTACTTGGTTTCGCGATATTTTCTACCACATTGGCCTCATAAAGTTTCAGATTTTTACTTGAATATTGTTAATAAAATATTAGTTTCAAAATTTTTAGTTTCCTCTCATTTAGTCTGGTGATATCATTATATCATGTGTTAAATATTAAATACTTGCATATTTTACATTGATAATTAACGTAATTATGTTTCTAAGTAAATTATAAGTTTTATGAATTACAGTCTCCTCGTGGTTTTCAAATCCTAGGATATAAATTTCAACATTTTAGATTATCTATTAAACTCACACACAGCAGAATTTTGTACCTTTAATAAATTCTTGTGTTGAAATTTAAGTTATCTTTTGTATTATCTTGTCAGTACTTAAATTAGTAATTTGAGTAAGATATTATTTTGGTAAATTTTATAATTATACAAATTATAATTTGTCTCAAAAATTACCGCTTCCGGGAATTTTTCCGAAGTGAAAATCTCTATTGACTCCCTTATATTGGGAAGAACGTGACTTAGTACAGCTATAAAAAATTTCGGATTGAATCATAAAAATCCTTATTTAAAGAAAATACGAAACAGAATTTGAAAATCTTATTTACCATTTACTCAATTCCTTTCAATTTTTTTGTCATGTTTAAGAATTTTTTAAAATTCTCCCTAGATTGTTGATTTGTGTACTTATTTCAGATTCATATTAAACAGCGTTATATCTCCATACAATTTTATGTTTCATTTCTATTTTGTAACAAACTTGTACAATTTGTAAATGTCACTGGTAAGAAAATTAATATAGGACTATAAATGCCAGCGGCAGGCTGTAAATCGGGAAATTGCGAATAAAAAATAAACCGCGAGACGCGAGTGTGTAGTTGTCACAGTTAGTGATAAATTGTAACGGGTCATTCTCAGAATTGTCCGTAATCATTCAATAAAGTCGATATAAATTGCTTTCGTGGACAAAATCGCAGAAACTAATTATGCTTTCCTTTTGTTTTGTCATTTTTGCTTTGCTTTTGTGATTTTTGTCATGACCTTTATTCCTACTAGGGATTTGGTAATCAATTTTCATAAAAGTTGTCAGAATATCTAATGGATAAGCTCAAGTTTTCAACGTTTTAATAAGTTAAAACTGTTTATTCTTCACTTTGTTTACAACATAGTTAAAAATTAGTGTCTTAATTTTAATGGAACTTTTGAGCAAACGCTTATTAATTTTACACTATTTATCACAACTAAACTGCTCACAATTTGAAGTAAGGCGTCTTGATATATTATATACCTCACTCGGCATTAACCTCAGGATGTAAAAACATATTAAACATGGACATTTTAAATAAATAAATAAATAATGATATACATATACACAGTGTGTCTCACTTTTCACCATACTACACCCCAATATCTAGGCCATTTGTTGATCGATTTAGATCAAATTTGGTATACTTCTTTTCTTTCAGATTGTGTTTAAAAAGTTATTAATAAAAAAAATTTTTCAAACTTAAATACGCCTACTATGATCACAAGAATTTGGCAAAAATTACGAATTTATATTAGCGATTGAGATAGGGTTTTTGTTTTTACAGATTCTTGTTCAGCATGACCTAAAACGCCTGTATACCAAATTTCGTTAAAAAATATTCATTCCTTCAAAAAAAAAGTAATAGAAATCTAAAATTTCAATAATAATCACCCTACCATTCCAATTATTTATTGTCGAATATTTACATAACTTGGTAGACGTACGTGTGATAGATATAATGACGCTAATTAAGCATTAGGACACTTTTCTTTAGAAAATATCAAATAACTTAACTTTTATTATTTTTTATTATTGAAATCTTAGATTTTTATTATTATTATTTTTTTTGAAGGAATGTATATTTTTTAACGAAATTTAGTATACAGACGTTTTAGGTCATGCTAAACAAGAATCTGTAAAAACAAAAACCCTATCTCAATCGCTAATGTAAATTCCTAATTTTTGCCAATTTCTTTTAATCATAGTAGGCGTATGTATTTAAGTTTGAAAAAATTTTTTATTAATAACTTTTTAAACACAATCTAAAACTAAAGAAGTATACCAAATTTGATCTAAATCTATCAACAAATGGCCTAGATATTGGGTTGTAGTGGTGAAAAGTGCGACACACTGTATAATATAATATACAGGGTGTGGGTAATAATTTTAGGGCACGATCTCTTACGTATTTTTTTTCCAATTTTCAGAAACATCTTCAGAGGCATCAATTACACGTTAGGTGCTGGGTATATTATGCCTCAAATTTTTGTGTGAATAATTTTTATGTTTGATATTACAATAATATGAAACTTGGTTTATTTTACATAAAAAAGTCAATCTTTGTAACTTGAATAATTTTTCTGTAAAGTTTTCACCTGAAAAATATTTGTTGGTTTTCGATTTCATTGACGTCGCAGTACCACTATTATTATAATGACGTCGTTTTCCTCTTCGCTGTAAAACAATTTTTCGATACGATCCTATTATCACAAAACTGCTATAGGTGTGATTTTATGGAAGAGCTATATTATGAGTTATATGTAAGACTAAATATAAAGTAAATGTAGGTATAGAATAGACTATAAACTAATGTAAATTTGAATATGAAAATGAGACCAAGGAATCTTGTGAGACTAAGGTAAAGTTAGAAAATAAGACAATAAATCTCACACTCTCCCTATGTTTATCTCTAAATTTCACTGAAATGTTTATTCTAATAGGGCGACATTACTGCAAACAACGTTTACATTGTTTACAGTTGCGAAGAATACTTTTATTAAAAAAATATAACAGAAAACTTCATTACATATTAAAATGACTTTTAAATTATTTTCAGTACTTTCAAAATACTGAAAATACTTTACCCTACTTAAAGGAGTCTAGCATTTTTCAGATACACTTAAATATTTGAAATATAATACTTACAAGTATTCTTGATAAGTATTTGGAAATTGTATTACTATGTTCTGCCAGTAATCAATATTTTCATGTATTGAATGAGTATAATAAGTGTCATTTGCCATATGGTCATAAATAAATGATTCATTTACTTACGTAATTACTATTTTTCTATGATTGTTTCCCAGGTGATCAAGATCAGTTCTGGTAGATACACTTGTATTTTAAATAATATATTTGTTTTGAATTTCGTTGCACTTTTAAAAATTCTACGTCGAAGTATTAGGTAATTTTAATTAAGTCTTTTTCTCTTTCACTTTCCGCCGAAGCATTATTAGATAGATTAAATATAAATCTTATAGTTAATAATCAATAAAAGATTATTTTCAGAGTGTACAATTAGATTTAATCAATTCTGAACATATAATAAAAATAGGCAATGATAAAATTGTGATTTTCACCTTATCGAAACAATAATACTAGATACGGAATATCAATATCAACTTCCTAAAAGTTTCCCCGAATAAAGTTTATTAATTAGTTCGGTGTTTGGTATATTATAAAGTGACACTGTACCTTCTTAAACCGCTTTTCACTTCTCACGTTAGTAGTTTTAATTTCTGTTTCTTTTCCGTCGAACAGATTTAACATTTGTATGTTAAGAAGTAGAAAATCAATAAAAATATATCAAATTGGATACTTTTTTGTTAATATTATGTTAGTAAAAAAAAATAAACTTGTTTATGAACAATATTATCAATTAGAGTAAGTAGGGTAATTTGTAAAAAAAGGTAAATGATGATCTAGAACATTACCTATATAACTTTATTTTTACGCAACATGTAAATAACTTAATATTATAGAATAAAATAGCAAAATAAATTTTACTATTCAGCCTAAATCCTCTAATGTCTTAAAAAGACATAAATACTCTTTTCAGAGCTTATTTGCAAACTATCTACATTTAACTGATAAAAATTTGGTCAGTACTACGAATGTAGAAAGCAAATAATTTAATAATTGCAATAAGCCCCACCAGACGGATTAATCCAAATAAGGACTCCCTCTGTTACCAGGCAGTGCAAGTCACCAACCCATGGACCGGTTTCTGGCTTATTAGCCTTCATCAGCATGGTATAGGCAACTCACACTGCACGATAACAAAGGGACTCCAGATCTTGTCAACATCGATCGACATGAAGTCGGTAAGATGCGAATGTGGACCGTGGGGCCCTCTGGTGAAACTTATTGCAATGTGGATTTTGCCCAGACTAGGCTCGTATGAAAGAAATGAAATCCAAAGAAGTCAGAAATCCATAGAGGTAAACTTTAATAGAATAAAATAGCAAAATAAATTTTACTATTCAGCCTAAATCCTCTAATGTCTTAAAAAGACATAAATACTCTTTTCAGAGCTTATTTGCAAACTATCTACATTTAACTGATAAAAATTTGGTCAGTACTACGAATGTAGAAAGCAAATAATTTAATAATTGCAATAAGCCCCACCAGACGGATTAATCCAAATAAGGACTCCCTCTGTTACCAGGCAGTGCAAGTCACCAACCCATGGACCGGTTTCTGGCTTATTAGCCTTCATCAGCATGGTATAGGCAACTCACACTGCACGATAACAAAGGGACTCTGAATAAGCTCTGAAAAGAGTATTTATGTCTTTTTAAGACATTAGAGGATTTAGGCTGAATAGTAAAATTTATTTTGCTATTTTATTCTATTAAAGTTTACCTCTATGGATTTCTGACTTCTTTGGATTTCATTTCTTTCATACGAGCCTAGTCTGGGCAAAATCCACATTGCAATAAGTTTCACCAGAGGGCCCCACGGTCCACATTCGCATCTTACCGACTTCATGTCGATCGATGTTGACAAGATCTGGAGTCCCTTTGTTATCGTGCAGTGTGAGTTGCCTATACCATGCTGATGAAGGCTAATAAGCCAGAAACCGGTCCATGGGTTGGTGACTTGCACTGCCTGGTAACAGAGGGAGTCCTTATTTGGATTAATCCGTCTGGTGGGGCTTATTGCAATTATTAAATTATTTGCTTTCTACATTCGTAGTACTGACCAAATTTTTATCAGTTAAATGTAGATAGTTTGCAAATAAGCTCTGAAAAGAGTATTTATGTCTTTTTAAGACATTAGAGGATTTAGGCTGAATAGTAAAATTTATTTTGCTATTTTATTCTATTAAAGTTTACCTCTATGGATTTCTGACTTCTTTGGATTTCATTTCTTTCAACTTAATATTAGTTTGAAATTACTACATGATAGTATCATTTTATTAATGATACATTACGATCTTGTGCCTAATATACAGTAAAGACCGAGGAGGTTCGAACATGGGCATTAGTTTGCGCGATTTACTTGTGCTTGTTGTAGGCAAGCGGACACAGTGGTGGGAATCGTGGATCTCCGCGCTGTAGCCGATGGCTCTCGCGTCTACTGTTCCTTGTTTGGATTCTTTTATAATAATTTTTATTACACCTGCAACACTCGAGGTGCAGCGACAATTTTAATTTTATGTTGTAGAATCACATTTTTGTTGCGAAAAAACAAACAATGGAAATATTTAAATGTGTTTTGAGATTTTTTAAAATTACAATAATTAATCCTATCTAGGATGAATTATTGAAGTAAGAAAAATTTCGAAACGTTGGTCCAGAATACGTAAATCAAATTTCTTTCAGACATGAGTTCTACATCCCAACACGGTTAATGAGATACTAAAGCAACAGTCTGCTGACTGCTGAGCGAGCAGTGAGTGGCCACAGCGCACTGCCGCTCCCTTCTCCTAATGTACAAATTTCGAACTGAGGCGAGTTGTCGGCCACTCGTATATTCGTCCTAATCCCTGTCGTGTTCGAAGCATCCTGGACTTATCTGTATAGTTTATTTTTGGGCTGGGCTAGTTGGAACCGAGGTTGGAACCAACTGCAAAAGTTCAAAATACTAATTTTCGATTTATTTTGAACAAGGCATATGACATAAGTAGTTAGAATTACCACATATAACTAACTAATCACTGCCTTCTTTTGTTTTTTCCTAAAAAAATAATATGAATGTGTTTATCTTTGTATCATTTATAGTTGGACCTTTATACTTAACATTTGTAATTTATTTTTTTTTATAAACACTACCCGGAAAATTTTTATATTACTTATTATAGTTGGACCTTTATACTTGACATTTGTAATTTATTTTTTTTTATAAACACTACCCGGAAAATTTTTATATTACTTAGTATGAAAAACACTCTCCTTTAAAGATCAATCATATTAAGTTCCAGTTCACTGGTTCAATCAGACTGCAAAATATGTAGATATTATCATGCATTAAAACGATCAGTAATTCTACAAAGGATCCCCATTAGGGGTTAACCGCTGGCAAAAATCATGTATAGGGTGGTCATAGCGTAACATATAGTTACTATTATATTTGAAACAATTTTCTGAACCAAGTCCACTCAAATAATCAAATAGCATCAAAAACTGTTATTGCTAAACCGATAGATGCAAAAAAGCAAACTGATATCAAATGAGTTGTTAAAAGGTGGATTGGGAACTAAATGCGATAAAAAATCTTGTGAGACAATTAAATTTAACTTGCAGGATCCACATCACAGATTTTGAGATAAAACTAGCCCATATACGCCCAAAATTACATATATTTTTGGCGTGATGATAAAATTAAGTTTTAAGTGTGGACACTGAACATAACTCCGATGAATTTCTATTTAGATGGTCAAAATCATGATACTCATTTTACGTTACGAGGTGTTTTAATTACTCACAATTTGACCATACGCAAAATAACTGTACAAATAAAGCACCAACTTCTCCCTTGAGTTAAGTTGTCATACTTTAAAGAAGTGTAGGATTTCTGAAAACCAGCACGGGTGTATAAACTGTGCGGTTTATAAAATTGCTTTGAATTTCATTCAATCTAGAACTCAATTATGGACTTAATTTTTAATTTCTGATTTTGATTTAGTAGCAATTGCGATAAGTTGGCTTTATGATGGTATTAATAATAAAGAGTTATTTGATGACAGAAGATTTGAGGTTTACACGAAGGACAGAAATCTAATACGCACCAATAAAAGCAGGGCAGTGTCTTGTTAGCAGTGAATAAAAAATACAAAACCAAACTCTCAACGTCTTATAAGAAAATATATTTTAAAATACTCTGTTTCTACGTGTAACTGAATTTCAGGATTGTATATCTCAGTTAAATTTGGGCATACACCAAGGAACATGCCTCTTGTATTCCTCTATATCAAAGAGTCAGATAAGCTCCAGTGCCGCTGCTATTGTCTAAAGGGAGTTTGTTACCAGATTAAAATGCGTAGGGTGTAAACGGGCACATTTGAACATTTAACTTTAAGTTACTTTATGTTAAAACTTGTATTTGTTTTATTTTTAGCGTTCACAACAGATATAGCGAAATAATTTTGTGCCATTAAAAAAATTCTTTGTATGAGAAAATGTGAAACTGTATTTTTAAATTGATTTGTCCAAGCATATTTCGCTTTTTCGAATAATGATAACTTTATTGTCCAATTAATTTTTAAAACGATACGGGACTCGTCAATATTTACTACCTTACGGACACTGTATAATGAAAACTAATTTCATAATATGTAATATCTTTAGCTTATGCGTAGATAAAGATTTTCCTTTGTATTTTAGTATTATTGTGTCATTAGACATTTTGCCGCCCACCTGGACAGAAATTACAGGCTTCTGGAGGAAAATTCAACTTAGTGAGCTTCATAGTCCGTGAGATTGGAATATTACAAAGTAATACATATAATTCGCTTTTCATATCTTACGGTTTACAAATACCTTCATTTTAATTTAATTATATTTGAAAGGTCAACAGCAAATCCAATAATTCTCTTTCTCTTAATATGTACTTTATTTACACAGTGCTTTTTCAAAGCATCCTCCTAACGTTTAAACGAATCGCATAACGAATAAACGAATAAAATTAAAAAGTTCAATCGTGCTGATTGAACTAAACTATTCTTTGATGTTATATAATGTGTGGTTTCAAATTCAAATTGTATCGAAGGTCATATTGCATTTCATTTTATTGACGTTTTGATTACACTGATACACGTATTTGTACAATATCAAATATCTGTTCCAACAGCTAATAGTCAGTTTGCAATATTATATTGTGAGTTTGCTATTATCGGAATTTTTCAGTCTATTGAATTTGCTCTTTTTGAACATTTTTGGAATTTCGAGCAGATAAAACTGATGCTTTAAATGTCATATATTGTATCATGAGATAGAACGAATTCTCTGTGAATGGCATTTTGAACGTCCCATCTGTAGTAGAAAACTTTATAGATACGTTATTTCGAAATCATTAACTGAAAAAGATCATGAGATTATCTCCTGTAACGAAGTGATTTTTCCAGTCAAGGAATGTCCGTTTTTACTTTAAATATTACCGTCACTTGGGTACACCCTGTAGCCTCTGTTAGTATTTAAGTCCTGTTTAGTTAAGTCAACTTCGAGTTGTAAAAACCGCTGGTAACCAAGTAGTAAATTAATTGATTAATTTTCGATAATCCCTCGTATAATTAATATCCGTGAATTATTATAAATAATAACCCAGTCGGAATCAAAAATCATTAGTTACTAAAACCGATTAAAATATTAATCCGTGTCCGTTTTAATCCGTTTTTTTTTGCAATATAGTCTAGAAATTGCAAGCAACCCATTTCCGGTTATTGATGCTCCGAGTCAATGTTGCTAATTACATAATACGCTCGACCTCCGTAAGTAACGTTGTGAGTACGAGTCCTTCGTTTCAAGTCGGTGACCGCCCCTTTAACACGCAGTCTGGATACGTCATAAAAGTAATAAAACGCCGGAGATCAGTTCAGTCCGTATTAGTTCATCATCAGTCCAAGATCAATCCGAAGCAGTCCGCATCAATCCGAAACTGACACCGCCGCTCCGACTTATAGTAATAATTTTCTTGAAAATAATATTGGTAAGAATACACCGTGGTCCGCTACTATCCGTCCGGTACGCCTTCAGTTAAGTATAGACATTCGAGATCTTTTTGTTCGTGAATACCGCTGTATTATACTACTAAATCAAACTAGAGCTAATTAGTAATTCCTCCGTTGGTCTCTTGTTTCATAAAATATGCATCGGCTGGTTAGATTTTCTCGTTCGGGCAATCTTTAAGGCTTCAGTGCATAAAGTTCTACCGGAATACTTAACTTACGAAAAATAATCCTTGTTAAATAGCTTTACGTTTGTAGCAGTAGTTCGCCGTATTGTAAAACTCTCTGTATAGACAAGAATATCTATAGCTAACCGACTGCCCGCCGTTCGTACTATATCCTGTTGGAAATTCCGTTTGCTTGCCGTCCGAAATTGTTTCAGCCGCGAAAACAGCCACCGGTTATTAAGACTCACCGCCGTCCGAAATAAAATCATATTCACGCGTATATACTCTTGATTACCAGCCCGCATATTTATTAGCGTTATCAAATTTGTACACACTCGACTGCAAAGTCGCAGAAATATCCTGTTTATTTATTTATCCCTTACTGTTCTAATAAATAAATACGTTGTTATACATAGGTAAAATTCACGAGTTATTATTTCAGTCGTTTATTTCTAATTAACCCGTTTGAGAAATTGTCCAAGTCCAGTTGACAAGACAATCATCTTAAGATCCCTGGACACATAACCGTATCTCCATCTGTTAGCTACCCCTAAACGTTCTCCCCTCGGAGAACCAAACAAGTGCTGTTCCTTGCACTTAAAAATGTTTGTAAGTAGCCAGTTGCAAACAGTATAGGTTACGTAAGTAGAAGTCGTCACACTCCTTCGTGAATCGTACGAAACCTACTATACATCTTAGTCTTTTATTACGTGGCGTAGAAACATTAAATTTAATCAATACAAACTTAAAAAGTGTTTCATTTCATACAAGACGATCCAAACAGGGAAATATTATCTTGTGAGGTCATGATTGAAGAATTGTCCAACATCCTGATTAGTTGTCTCATAAATTAATGACTTAATGCAAACAAATCGTAAGATATTGAATTACTTCGCATTGGTGTATGATGATAAGACGATTTTCTCAGAAGTTAAACTTCGAATTAACAACCACATCATGGGACCAATTTCTATAGAGGAATAGTTGACTCCTTATACCATAATAGTGCATTCTGTGAGTCGGAAAAATCCTCGAAAAATACAAATATTTGGGGAGTCAACCAAACTACTTCCCTCCCCCGTATTCGAGGTTGTTGAACACGATGGCGATATTGGCACTGCTCCCCGAGTTGACCCTACCCCCCAAACGGCCAAAAAACCACCCCCATAGAAGGAGAATCGCGTATTTGACTTTTTCCAACGGCAAAACTTATGTCACCCCTCGTTTTCGAGGATGCGGAACACGACGGTGATGTTGGTTCTGCTCCCCGAGCTGATCCTACCCCCAAACGGCCAAAAACTACCCCTAAAAGGGGTAATCGCGCATTCTACGTTTTCCACCGGCAATACTTATGTCACCCCCCGTTTTTGAAAATGCTGAACACAAGGATGATGTTGGGTCTGCTCCCCGAGGCGAACCAGCCCCCCAAACGGCCAAAAATCACTCTCCAAGGGGGTGAAAAATGTGTTTCGTGCTACAAACGAGAAAATCCGCGTTACCTCTCGTTTATGAGAATGCTTGGCAAGAGAAGAATATTACCAAGTCACCTCGATCTCCGCGAGCCCCTCGAACGGACACAAACTACCTTTGGCGCGCGGTTTTATGAAGTAAGTGAAGTAATTTTCTTTCTGTTCTTATTTGGGATTTACGGCCACACTTCTGAACATTACCCAGATAATCTGAAATATATCTGGATTATTTAAAAAATAACAGAAAGAAAATACAGAAAGATGCCACAAATAACTTTTAGACAATATGCACGTGAAGTAAGTTAAAT
Source organism: Rhagium mordax (assembly GCA_963680705.1). Classification (NCBI taxonomy): domain Eukaryota; kingdom Metazoa; phylum Arthropoda; class Insecta; order Coleoptera; family Cerambycidae; genus Rhagium; species Rhagium mordax. Next base: position 77,001,303 of record OY796658.1, on the reverse strand, counting down.
CATAAACATTTCTATTGACGCATAAAATTACTTATTTACTATATATAAATATAAATCATTTGCAACATTTGTCGAGGTGACTTGGTAATATTTTTCTCTTGCCCAGCACGAAACACGTTTTTTACCCCCTTGGAGGGTAGTTTTTGGTCGTTCGGAGAGTTGGTTCTCCTCGGGGAGCAGAACTAACATTACCATCGTGTTCAGCATCCTCAGAAACGGGGGGTCACATAAGTTTTGCCGGTGGAAGACGTAGAATACGTGATTCCCCCTCTTGGGGGGTAGTTTTTGGCCGTTTGGGGGGTAGTATCAGCTCGGGAGCAGAACCAACATCACCATCGTGTTCAGCATCCTCGAAAACGGGGGGTGACATAAGTTTTGCCGGTGGAAGATGTCGAATACGCAATTCTCCCCCTTTGGGGGCGGTTTTTTTGCCGTTAGGGGGGTAGGGTCAACTCAGGGAGCAGAAAAAACATCACCATTGTGTTCAGCATCCTCGAAAACGGGGGGAGGCGGTAGTTTGGTTGACTCCCCAAATATTTGTATGTTCGTCCGACTCACAGAATGCACTATAATGTCTGGGAACGTCATCGAGTCTAAAATAACCCATACAATACCAATGATCAACATACATATCTGATGCATATTTGTAATTTTAAAATTTTTATACTTAGTAAATTCCATATCTTCAGTAGGTAATTTTTCCAAAAAGTGCTTAAGTTTCTTATCGCCTGCTCTTCAGTGGTCTTGACACAAAACATTAGATAAAGCTAATATTGAATTTTGCTGCGGTTAATTTTATGTAGGTACCTACCTAATGAAATAGTATAATTATTTGATATCTCCAAAACTAAGGAAGCTGGGCATACAAAAAAGATATTAAACAAAATAGAGTGTGTTTCCATTTAAAGGAAAATAAATTTCGTAATGTTTGTAATTTTGGAGATATATTTTTCTGAAGTATGTACCAATTTGTTTACAAAACTATAGCTTGAGTTGAGTAACGTAAAATATAATAAATAATAATAATAAAAAATACCCATTAGGAATTTCAAGAGTTCGGAATATCCTTCCAAATTTTATAAATCAACTTAACAATTTAGCAATCACCCTCCGAATATCTACTGATGGGTAGATTAGACGTCACGGCTTGATCGCACGACCTGCTCCTCCACTAAACCTGCTCCTTCGCCAGATATTGCATCTTGTGGAATTAAATCAAACTCGGAGTCTTGGATTTTTTTTCATGTTCAATAAAATTTATTACAAAATATATTTCTGTTCCATTAATCTGGTAGACTCGATATAATTTTATCTTTTTTGGATCAATTCATAATAACTAGAGAATGGACAAATTAATTTTCATATTAATAACCAAGTGTACAGAGAATTTAAATATGCTTCAAAGATGTGCGACGTGAGTCCTTAAAAATAATTAAAAAAAATTAATTTATTACGAGCCAACTTCATTTTCATACGCACTCTTTAACTCAATTAAGTCGTAAGTTAAACTTCCTTACTTAATGCGTCCAAATTCACTCAGAAACAGCAGTTTGTGATATTTGTCAGAACACAGGAAATCCGATTTTCTTATTAAATTAATTCTCTTTTTTTTAGATTCTATTGTTTGATATGGATTACCTCGATATGGAACTATTTAAAACTATAGTAATGCCTAATTCCTATTCTAATTCTGCCTAATATTTTACGTTGGTATTGAATAATATAATAATATACAGGGTGTTTCTTGGGATCTTTCGTGTGGTTTTATAGCCAGTTTTAAATTTAAGTTTAAAATGAAATTAAATACTTCCTAATAACAATATAGGAAATGTGACAATTTTTAATGATTATGACATTTTTTATTAATTTGATATAGCAGCAGTTTGTTTTATTGTGTCTTCATTATAAAATAACATTATGCGGGATCGAAATTCGAAATCGCTGTTATACTCATATGCTCTTAATATTTTTTGACGCTATAATTCAGCATAAAGCTAAAAGCCCTTTAATACAGGTTCCTTTGACACATATTTTAGAATTTTCTGTAATATTATCATTCTCAATTATTTCATGTATTTGTTGTTTCTATTCCAGTTTTAGTAAATAGTTAACCAACGCTTGTACTTCTTCCAACTTCTGTCGCTTTTCCTAAACTTAATCCTTAGTGAATTGTTTATTTTTCATTTGTTAAAACTTATATATTTTATATTATTCCAAACATTAGTCTTTACTGTTTTTTCTCAAAAGATATTATGACTAGTGTGGTAACATTGATATCGGTAATGTATAAACGTCTTGAATTACATATCAGTATTAGCTACCGCTGTCCGCTGTAGATCTCATAAATTTGTTGTTGTTGGTCCTTCATTTCATTTAATTTAAACCTGACCCGATATAGGTATAATTTATGTAATGTAGTAGCAGGTAGCAGATATTTCTCATAACAGTATCTTAATCGATTAATTCCATAAATTGCAGATTCCTTTTCCGCCATTAATCTTTCTCAGATACGACAACACAATAAGCTTGTTAAGTTCATAGTTCAGTAGAAATTATTCTTGGGATAATGTCATTACTAAAGTAGCAATATATTAGTCATGATTATACTAACCTTTATAGTAAGTATAAGTCAAAATTATAGGATTCTATTTCATTTTCCAGTGACTTAAGGGGAGGCAAGGAAAACATAATATTTTAACAAATATTTTAAAAAAAATTGCATTCCAATAGAATAAATACATATATTCAGTATTTCGTTAATGGGGCCCACGTCCAGAAAAGTGAAATTCCTTATTGTACCTTTAACAACTTTACAATTTATTGCGTAAAATTTACAATGATATAAAAAATCCATAACAAAAATAAATGGACCAATATTCTTTGAGATGGTGACTGGTGAGCCATTGAAATTAACAATGTAACAACTTTTTGTGAAGTTACCTGAAAACCTGATCATCTAATTTAGTAGTAGATTATTCAAAAACATTTTTATCAGTTAGAACTGTTTCAGATAACAAATAATATTTTTGGTATTTATTATTTTATGTTTAGCTTTTGCCGAGGCTTTTGCCTTAACGATATTACTAATAAACTCTTCACTGAAGAACATTTCATTATGTTCGAGCAAAAATTTGAGAAGTGTATTTTTATTTAAATTATTTTACGCATTCAAACCAGTTTCTGTTAAAATTAAAATTATTTTTGTTGAATTTGGTCATATATATTTCATGGCGATTGTTTCCAAACCAATAAAATATTTAGAACCAGATTAGAATGATTTCACTATACTATTGTTTATAATTATAACATTCATAAATCTGAAGGTGAACAATTTTTTTCTAATAATTCTGAAATCGTTGGAATTATAGCAATAGGTTTTAAATCAGTAAAAACTTTGGTGTCATTATTTTTCGTAAAATTTAGTGAACGTCCAACTTTTTAAGGAAAATATCCCATTTCCAAGCAGTTATTTAAAATGAGTGTAATATATCTATATATCTATAGGGGAGCATAATTGAAACATTTTTTCATAAATATTGTCACCGATACATTTGATTTTCATTGTTGAATTAAAGTACTTGCCTGTTTATTTATGATTAATTTAAAATTAAAAACTAGATCATCGTTAAATTAGTTTGGTTTGTATCAGTATCAGTTTAAGATATTTGAATGTCGGTTGGACTATACAGAAGCGAAATATTTATTAACCTCATCCAATTTTCGTAGACTAAGGGGTATAACGACATCTTGTTTTTGTTGAATAATAAGATTCTTTAACGTTCCTTATTTTTATTTTGGTTTTGATAGTTCGTTAAACGAGCTGCTTTTCGTGTCTGATAGCATTAAACGTACAACTACGTAGTTATTTGTAAAACGGTTTTTGATTTATTATAATTACTTAGGACTTTGTTTCTCTTAGTTTCCTTAAATTTATCCTTAGAACAATAATTGTATTTTTTCCAGATAGAATTTTCCCTCATAATAACGTTTATTTTAGAATAATTAAATCAGGGTGGACGAATAGCTGTTAATGAATGATATTACTGTTGGAACATAGCTGTTAAAACTTAAGTATAACTGATTGTCTCATTTTCAGTTTAGATACGAGATTACTTCCTGTTATCTTTATCCCCAGAAGCATCGAAACCTTCCCTAAAGATACTCAACATCGTAACCATTTTTTGAAAACCTAATTCATTTCAAATAAACACACATAAATGCAAAGGAAAACTTGCTTTCTTAAAATTGGATTTTTGTGTTAATTGTTAACTTTGTTGAATAATTTCGAGAATAATTTGTCCAAAATCTAGAATTGTCTCGCCACCTTTAGGGGCGTGACAGCTCTCCGGTAATAAAGTAATTTCTGATGTTCACTTTCTCAAATTCTACATACTGATTTATTTTTACATCCTAATATAAAAGAATCATCTTGTATATGTATCATGTCAATCAAGCAAATTTCAAATACTTACAGCTTTTTGTACCTAATAAATATCTACTAGAGCAAAAAATTATTCCTTTGCGCCCTATTAAGTTCTTGTCACATAATTATTTCCATGGAATAATAAACAGATAAAAATAAAGAAAAGCCGAATGCGTCAGCAAATATTTTGTACGTTCGTCACATAATGTAGACAATTTTCTACCTGGTTATTCCGAATAAAAAATGTCTGCGCTTAATTATGTACGTAAATGGCATCCAATAAAGGAAACAATAAGCTTCATAACAAGTTTACTGAATTCACTGGAATTAAAGCCATTTATGAATTGTTCGTCCGTGATGGGATGGGGTAAATAAACCGTTTGCTATTCCCCATGAAACGTTTGTTATATCGCATATATTAAGCGTAACATAGACTACTAAAAATATTGATTTGTTTGATAATAATAAAGAAATTAAACTAATTCTGCTAGAAATAATCTGTCCATCCAGTTATATTTCTTTAGCTACTAATTTTTTTGCTTCGGGGTTTTGGCGATAAAAACATAATATTTCAAAATATGTGCGTCAAGCGGAAATGCTTACAACCTATAAATATGAGATAAGTGGTGTTTTATTACAGTTAAATGATATATTGCAAATAAAAGAGTATAATATAGGACGTATTTGAAAAATTAATTATTGATTAATGCTACAGCGAAAGGTTCAAAAACGGAAACATTGAAATATTTAGAAATAAAATTTTTAAGTAATAATATATTGCTGATATAAACCAGGAAGTTACGCTACATAGTGGCAGCTTCGTCCATTTTTTGTATCAATGTTAAGTAACTTTTATTGCAAATGAGTGTACCTAAATTATGTAAAATAGTTCTCATAACACATTTTTTTTCAAATTGAATTGAACCTACCAACTCTTTTTAGGTTTATCGATCAGTACATGAAATATTTAGGCCAATATATTAGGTAGTGGATAAAGATACTTGTAAGAAGTGATTTTTTTCATCAAGGATTGCCTGGTTTTTTGTAATATTTCCGTCACTTGTGTAGCCTCTGTTAGTATTTAAGTCTTGATGTAATTAAGTTAACTTTGAGTTGTAAAAGCAGCTGGTAACCAAATAGTGAATTAATTGATTCATTTTCGATAATTCCCGGTATAACTAAAATTCGTGAATCATTATAAATAATGACCGAGTCGGGAATAAAAATCATTAGTTACTAAAATTGGTTAAAACATTAATGCGTGTCTGTTTTAATCCGTTTCTTTTTGCAAGATGGTCTAGAAATTGCAAGCAACCCATTTCCGGTTATTGATGCTCCGAGTAACTGTTGCCAATTGCATAATGCGCTCGAACTTTCTAAATAACGTCTGTAGTACGAGCCATACGTTTCAATTCAATCAGCTTTAACGCGCATCCGAGATACGTCATGACAGCAAGGAATAAAACTCGCCAGGAGCATCCAAAAAGTCTCTCTCTGATCCAGCAGTCAAACTGTCGACCTGTCCGCAACCAGCACAGCCGTCTGTAAAATAACCACCTCTTCCATTATTAATTTCTCTGAAAATTATCTCGGTAAGAATACGCCGTGGTCCGTTACTATCCGTCCGTACCGCCTTCCGTCAAGTATAGATATTCGGAATTATATTATTTGTAAGTACCGCAGTAAAATACTACTAAATCAAGCCAGAGCTAATAAATCATTTCGCCGTTAATATTTTGTTCTGTAAAATATTCCCCTACTGAGTTGACCTTCCCGCTGGGTAGTTAGCCTAGTAGACGAGTCAATTTAGTAAAAAAAGCCCCCTAACCTAGGACAAATTCCAACAAAAGGTCTGTGAACGGTTTTTGTCATTGCTAGGTGTACTGATCAACAGAAAAAAAGTTTACCGAAATCTGATAACCGAAAGTGGGTTATTTTCAAGATGGCTGCCGCTAACCATGAAAATCGGCAAAACTCCTGTAAGTTTGTTATTTTTAAGCGTAGAAAAATTATTTTTCTATCAAACTTACGATTTTTATGGTCAAGGAATTCATTTCAACCAATAAATTTGGTCCACGGGGTCAAAAATGGTGGCCATTTTGGATCTGATGGATGTTTTTTGTATGATGACTTTTTTTGTAATTTGTCGTTTACAACCAAAAATTTGATGTTATTTATTGTTTTCTTTTATTGCAGGTTTGAAATATGAGTGCTAATTCAAGTTTTACTCAGAATAATTGTCCTATCTTTAAAGACAGTTTGACAGACGGAGCAGTGATTCAAGTTCAGCAGAAGGGTGCTGATGGCATAAATTCAGCAAGTGTTCTGAGAGGTGACAGTGTTGTTGTCACTGCTGGCTGTAACGTACACGTGCAATATCGGAAACGTTATGTAAATAAAAAAGACATTCAATTGAAGAAACGTTATACCAGTAAACTCGAACCGAGGAAAAGTCAACGTGTGACTGCCGGGCCTTTCAGGAGTAAACGTGATTGCCTTTTCTGTGGGACACTTGTTTGCCTTGAAGCTTCTGACTACAGCTACGTAAGGACAATCGCATTTGCCAGGACCATTAAGGAATGCTGTGAAAGTCGTTCAGATGACTGGTCATTGAAAGTAAAAGGGAGGATTGAGTACTATGGCGGAGATCTTCATGCAGCTGACTGCATATATCATCATGTAAGTAGTGTGAATTTTCGCACCGGATATGATTTGCCACATCAATTTCGGGATGATTCATCTTGTTCTGAGGAAAAGCGTAGAAAATGTGGGCGTCCTAAAGATGCTGCCCAAGAACAAGCTTTCTTAAGAATGTGTGGTTATCTTGAAATGAATGATGAAGAACAGTTGACCATTTCAGACCTTCACGAAAAAATTAAGGAATTCTTGAATAACGACGATTCGTCCCCTTATAGTAGAAAATATCTTAAGAACAAGCTGATAGAACATTACGGGGACACAATCTTCATCGCTGAGGGAAACGGATGAAACGACATTGTGACATTTAGAGAGAAGACATCACATATACTACGTTCTTTCTACAAAGGTTCACAAGTCAAATCATATCCGGTGCGAAAATTCACACTACATACATGATGATATATGCAGTCAGCTGCATGAAGAATTACCAGTCATCTGAACGACTTTCACAGCATTCCTTGATGGTCCTGGCAAATGCGATTGTCCTTACATAGCTGTAGTCAGAACCTTCAAGGGAAACAAGTGTCCCACAGAAAAGGTAATCATGTTTACTCCTGAAAGGCCCGGCAGACACACGTTGATTTTTCCTCGGTTCGAGTTTACTGGTATCACGTTTCTTCAATTGAATGTCTTTTTTATTTACATAACGTTTCCGACATTGCACGTGTACGTTACAGTCAGCAGTGACAACAACGTTGTCACCTCTCAGAACTTTTGCTGAATTTATGCCCTCAGCACCCTTCTACTGAACTTGAATCACTGGTCCGTCTGTCAAACTGTCTTTGCAGATCGGACAATTATTCCGAGTAAAACTTGAATTAGCACTCATGTTTCAAACCTGCAACAAAAGAAAACAATAAATAAAATTTGGTTGTAAACGACAAATTACAAAAAACGTCATCATACAAAAAACATCCATCAGATCCAAAATGGCCCCCATTTTTGACCCGTGGACCAAATTAATTGGTTGAAATGAATTCCTTGACCATAAAAACTGTTAGTTTGATAGAAAAATAATTTTTCTACGCTTAAAAATAACAAAGTAAGAGGAGTTTTGCCGATTTTCATGGTTAGCGGCGGCCATCTTGAAAATAACCCACTTCCGATTATCAGATTTCGGTAGACTTTTTTTTGTCGATCAGTACACCTAGTAATGACAAAAACCGTTCACAAACCTTTTGTTGGAATTTGTCCTACGTCTGATGGTATATTGACCCGTCTATAGTACCAGTGAGTAAACCGCGAACTTATCATACGCCGGCAAGGGTGCATTTCCCGGTTGGGTGGCCTCTTTTTGACCTCCAGCATATGCTCTACGTTGAGTTTCTTTCAGTAGACCGGAAAACATTTTCTTTATTAAAATAGCTCTACGTTTGTGGCAGTAGTTATTCGTATTTCTTATTCAGAAAAGCCTACCTATAGGGAGAGAATATCTATAGCTGACTTAACTCGACCTGATATTCCAGTGTCCTGTAGGACAGCCGCTTGCTCACCGTTGTCAATTCCTTGCTCCGCGTTAGCTCCGTTCGCATTTAAACTCGGACCACCCGCCGCACGAAAACTAACACCATTTAATTCCATTCTAGTTTGCCAGCTCGAAATATTTAACAAATCTTTTAAATAATAATAACATTTATTTTAGTTTCTATCGAAAACAAATCCTTGATATTATCCGCTTTTAGATTAAGTGCTTAATGTATAATTGTCGAGTAATAAGCAATTTTGTAAGTTATACGAAAATTCCCGAGTTATTATTTCTGGTATTTATTTCTAATTAATCCGTTTGAAAAATTGTCCAGTCCGATTGACAAGGCAATCATCTTTCGACCCTCTGGACAAAAGAACCGTATCTCCACTGTCAGATACCCCGGTAGCGGTCTCACCCCTGTCAGCCAGAAAGTGCTGTTCCTTGCACTTTAAAATAAAGAACTGGCGCCCGAGAACCCGCAATAAAAATTATTACAAAGCTGGATGTTACTGTTTGCAGACGGTAAGTTGCAGATAGCCCAGCAGGGCAAATAAAGCCATTACAATACGAATTAATACAGTCTATTGGAAGCAAGCAATATTGCCATGCGAGAGGTTCCGGTATCGATTTCAATACCATCTCGATTTTGTTTTACTAAATATATCAATATTGGTAAAATATGTATTGGGATTCGACATTGGAATTTGTATCTTTTATTCGAAATTTTGATTAATGACAAGCTGATCCAATCTAAGCAGCCATCGTTAAGAGAACATACATGAAAGAACTGGCTAGCATGATATTCAGACACGAATCACATTGACCACGCAAGGAATAAAATGTTACAGTTGAGTCATCACGCATATCCAATTTGAAATTTCAACCACGATATTGTTAGACAAGAAAGGAAAGGCATTGTCCAGAAATTCATTAGTATTGCTGGTTGTAAGTGGGTCGACGAAATATATTCTCCTATAAGTTCTGATAAGTGGATCATAAAATTTATTGAAAAAAATGCCTTTTGAAATCAACAGAAAAATATATTTAAAATATAATTTAACATAAGTTTCACTCACTTGCAAAGTTTTTAATTCAATGGAAAATTGAGAATTGTAGTTCTTCTTATCCTAAATGTTAAAAATGTGGTTCTTTTCCAAAACTGCAAGGAAAAGACAAATACATAATCTGGGCTACCGATCAGGATTTGCAGGTATAATCCAATGCAGGTCGGGGTGTTCCCCGTTGAGTAGTTTTTACCTGCAATTGTATTTGGCCCTAACTATACATTTCTATAAATTATCGTTTTTTTTCCACTGGTATCAGAAACTATGAACTTAATACCAGCGCTATATAAAAAGCTTGTTATTGTCAAAATTATATATCTTCAGCAGTTAAAAACCGCATTAAAACTGGTTGAGAGGTTTCGAAATTGTAGTATTTTGAAAATGAAGCAACTTTTTTAAGTTTTAAGGAATTAAAAATTACCCGAACATTCGAAGTTATCCGTAAGCCAATAATTTACTACTTACTATTTGCACTATGAATATCTGTCCATAATACTTACTCGTTGCTTTTTAAAAACCAATAAAACTAGATATTACATAAATCGTTTAATATCATTAAAATTAAGGGACTGATAAACGAACATAAAAATACATGGCTTATAAACTTTCATGTTTTCTGGTACCTACTTAGGAACGTCAACTTTTATTTTAAAATTGGTACTTTCACGGTTTAACTGATATTATCACGGAAGTGTTGCATGCTGACTACATCGTTATGTAGAGAAAATTATAATTTTACCAATTGTTACGAGAGCTAGCTTTGAATGTGGACAATTTCGTGTTAGTTACTAAATCTCTACAAAATATAATCTCAATACACACGTGTCGAACCATTATCTAAATCGATTCAATTTTTGTTATATTTATGTTATTAAAGAAAAGAGCAATTGCTAATAATAAATATTTATATGACATTCTCTTGATTTATTATTTTTCTATAAGTTATTGTTTTGCATGAATATAGTAAAGCATAAAAGAGAATTCCGCCCTAAGGTGAAATTTGCGTCAGGAATTCTTCTAGTACCCTCAAAGTTATTTCTAGATATGTTAAAAAGATGTTCACTAGACAGCCATTGAGAAAATCTCTTTATACAGGGTGTATATGCGAAAAATATAGGGAGAGATTCTCTTCGATTTATAAAAAGTCTCCTTTATATGGTGTGATATGTTGTGACAATTCAGGTCGCGAAGAGAAATTGAACTAACCACCACAAAAATACAATTTTAAGAAATCCAATTTTTCTTTACTTTCTGAGTGTTTACTTAATATCCATTTTTAGATAATTGTTACGATGTCAATTTAGTAACAAAACTATTTTGCAATCTTAAAATCTTAAAAAGACTTAATTTTTAACAGAAATATTCCGAAAGTGATGTCATTTACGCACACTATCCGCTCTGGTTCAATTATTTTATAAGAAAAGATATTAAAGAAAGCATTCACTTTGCGAAAAATACAAATAATATTCTAAGGGTGAACTTAACGAAAGAAAGAGAAAAGGCTCGGACTAATTATAATAAATCAAAAGCCGTTGGAGGTTGAAATTTTTACAAACAATTACGTAATTTTGTGCTTAATGCAATCAGACGCGGAAAGGCAGTAGAAAGAAAACCAAAGTCCTTTTCTCAGAAAAATTCAAATAATTTATTTTTACAGCGACGGATTTCGTGAACAAAATTTATTTGAAGCAAATTTAAAATATCTTTGACATAAAAAATGTTCTCCTGAGTGATCAATAAAATATTATTATTATTCGAGATAAGTTTACTCTTCGTTGATCTCAAAATATGCCCACTTTATTGTCCCAATTTCATAAAAATATTTCCAACCTATTCTGAACACTTTAGAAAATCATCCTGCAGGTTAACCCATTAAATATTATCTCTAACTTCATAATTATAATTCATGTTTTCATATAATTATTCATATTCCACATAATATCATTCTGCACAAGAACCTCAAAATGAGCACATTATCTCATACTGTATAAATGTTTAACTGGGAATTTAAATTCCGAAGTGCATCTCGTTCCTCCTGGAACAAGCTACACTTTGTAGGTTTCAAATAATTTAATATTTTGGTTAGTGTCCGTGGGATTTAATTTACATATTCTTGTAGCAGCACATTTACACGACTTTGCAAATGCACGTTTAATATTATATACCTCACAGGGATGATGTAGCAAATCCCTTATTCTCTTGCGCCTCAGTATAAGACAAGAACAAATTCTATGTAGCAGGAAATACAGTTTTAAAGAAATTCTCAAATCCATGTATAAAATATAGGTGTAACATCCTAGAAGTATTTAGTAAATAGACTCAATTCTCTTTACGAACATTCAAATGGTAAGCGATTTTTTAACGTAGTGTTTCTGTATCTGATGGTTCCAATTTTGTATTACCAAAGAACCATCTTGATTGGTTTGAGGGCCTACGGTGGCATAAAGTGAAATGAACTTCGTCTCTCTGCTCATATCCTACACATTACAATGTATTGTTATGTTATGAGGACTTTGGGGATTTATTATAATTTTCTGTTTTATTGGGTTTTATTTTAAAGGTAAGTTTTAAATTTAGGATTTTGTATATTATATTGCACGTTCTTGATATTAATTTTACTTATATATTATTATGCATGCACTAGTAGTTAAGTTATTTAGATTTGAAAATTAAATTTATTTTTCTAATTTAGTTGTAAATAGTCTTTTATTAGAAAGTTTTTTTTTTTAGTTCTTGTATATAGTTTTTGGAATTAACGACTTTATAGCATACGATCAGTCCGCCACTGGGCAGGATTTTCCAATATTTTTAACAATAAGCGACAGTGCGTATGATTTTAAGATAATTTAACGTGAAACTTACTATATTATAGGTTAGCTATAATTACTCTTTTACCTTTCAGGGCCTTTGGAGGTTCCTTTCTACCATCGACGAAATATCTTACCTATAAATCTGCTGTTGTACAAGTTTTGAATAAAGATTATTTAAATTTCGTGCTGGTTTTATTTCTTATTTGATTTGTAAGGACTTAGAAAGGATAGAGATCTTTATCACGATAAGTATCACTTCGTCGTTAGACAGCTAGATGTCTCTGATTCTGCTGTAATTTAGATATCTAGCTGAGATGAATATTAATGCTTTAGTTCCTTGAATTAAAAATAGATGGAACTCAACAAGTTGGGTTTATTACATATATGAGACAATTAAAAGCAAAAATGTTTCTTAAACTATGTCCCTGCTCTAACTTAAACTAATTTAATCTACAACAAGTATAAGCCAGTGTCCTTGTGGATAATAACAAAATTAAATAAAGTTAAGGTTTCAAATTTCGGTTCAGAGTACTCTCGGCACACTAAAGTTACCGTGTCGCGTTATTTACACTTGAATTGGCAGACCTGTTTTAAGTTTTTGACACTTGTGGTTTGTGGTCCAGATATGGTAGCTGGCTGTTCTAGAATTTAGTGCCCTATTTACTGGATTTGCATAAACTAAATAGGCCTTGGATACACTTTCGGATTTCGACCAATCAGGTGGCTGCTTATTAATTAGGATAAATTTTACCTTTATTCCTGGTAAGTTGAAGCTGCTTTACTGTTACCTTATCGTATTTGGCCTTGAACAATCATTCGAAAGTACTGGGAATATAATTTTGCAATTTAAATTTTATTTTTCTATATTTATTTTAGGAGCGATCTGGACGTGTGCTTGCTTCTTTCACGACCCAATAACAATCCTCCTTTTGTTTCGTTTCTAAGGAGCATGCTGAAAATTTGCCAAACCATGGATTTCTAGTTTTCAACTGTCATGATGGTTGGAATTTTCGCCTTTTTTCACTATTTTATATAATTTTGCTATGAAATTATGGTATTTTTAGCATCCTTATTTGAAGATGAATCTGTGGATACCCATGTGTTGATATTACGTGATGTGAATTTTTGATCTGCCGTTGATTTGTACGAGGGATCACAGAACCGTATCGAAGATCACTACACTCACTTCTTAGGATCTAATTTACATTGTGTCTGGTCATTTGACTAGACTGGAGGTTTTACAGGTTAGTCTTATGCTATTTAATTACAAATTTAATAAAAATTTACATAAATAAAGTCCATCTTTGTTTAACTGTAGTTGACAGCCGTTCAACCTCGGTTTAAAGCATGTAACTGACAGCTGTTCTGTTATTGATTATTTTAAAGCAACATAGCACAATGTATTTATTTTATTTACGCCTTTAATATGTTTACTTTTGGTTTGTTTTAGTGTAGCTGACCCTTTGTTTACATGAGGCTCGTTGACCTCTCTCGCCTCAACAGGTGTTCTACAGCTGATTTATCGGATGGTTCTTCGATATTATTCCTTTTTTTTTGAACTTGTATTTATCTAGATAGATAGATACATAAGTTTCTCGTTATTGTTTTATTAGGAGGATTATTTCATTTTGCCCTGGTTTGAACTGAATTTATTTTAATTTTAATTTTATTAATTTATTAGTGGGGTTTTAGTTTAAAATACATGACAGTAGGTATATATTTATAATTTTTACTTATTGTCTGATTGTTAAATTTTCGGGCTTCTTAGTTCATTGTCTTCAAAGGTCATTGAGTAAGGTCAGTCTTGTTTGTGAAGTGAAATGACGGGAAAAAATATCTGAAATCTTTTTGCATTGTATTTAAATAAATTTTACGTTATTCAAAGTGTTCATTATTCTAAAGTATTTCCTTGTAAGGTATTGAAAATGTGCTCAAAAGAAACTGAGAGAATTGAAATTCTTGTTATGATTTCACGCGATTTCAAGCAGTATGTGGATTATTTAATAACAAACATTGAAACTGAGAACCAATTACAGGCTTAACAATTATGAACTTGTCTTGACATAAAACAAGATTCTTCATGGCTGTTCTGTCGACTGTTCTTATATTAAATTCTTATGAGCACAAGAAGTATAGACTTTGGATAATTTCATATTCGAAAATTACTTTAGTTGAGTATTGTTCCTTGTATTGTGCATTACTACATAATATAAAATTAATTTTATACCAAATAAGACAAAGCTTAAATTTGTATATGGGGCTTAGCAAATAAATTATGAACAACAATATGCAGGAAGCAGTTACTGAAAGCGTAGGTTAAATCTCTTTTAAATATTTTAGTAGCCTCAGTTAACCAAATGAGAGTTTGCAATTTACGACGTGCTTTGTAAAATATTAATAGTAATAAGATTACTTTACTTTAACGGCGTTTCAGAATTAATTTTCATTTTGATTATTCCTGTGCTTTTCTTTCACATCTATTATATTCTTTTTGGGTTTGACTGGCGTGGCGGTTAAATTTACAAGGTAGGTAACTAAACCTACAGTTTATTAATTGCCCACTTTGGTTTTGGGGGTATTTTTTTCCATTTCATGGTCAATTTTAAAATTTAATGAATTCAATTAAACTAGAGTCCTAAGGAAATTTGGTGATTCAGCTTCTATTTTAATTTTTTACGATATCTCCTAGGGAATTGATCAATGATTATGTTGTATTTAGATCCGATCGAAACTTCGAGGCTACTGGATTGAAAAGGGGTGGAGGAGTTCTCATTGCCTTAAATAAAGAACTACCCGCTATGCCGCTTGGTCTGGATAAATATACTTCAAATATAGATATTGTTGGTGTAAAAATAAATTTTCGTTCTCATTGTTGGTATATTATAGCTTTATATATTCGTCCAAATCAAAATAGCGCTATATATGAGGATTTATTTGAAATTATATCAAATGTTGATTATAACAATAACAACAATGATATTCTTATTCTTGGGGACTTTAATATTCCGGAATACATTGTGTATCTCAATAATTCTTCATTCACTAGCAGCCACATTGCAGTATTACGTAACTTATGCGAATTTATGGACATCTCCCAATACAATAAAGTTATAAACTCTCACGATCGTATTTTAGATCTTGTACTGAGCCGTAAACCGGTTAAAGTAACTAAGTCAATTGATTATCTACTGGATGTTGACCCTCACCACCCTCCTCTTGATATTTGTTTACCCATTAATTCATATTCCAACAAATTTCCTAATGGTACTAAGTATTCTTATAATTTTAAGCGAGCAAACTTTAATACATTATACGAACATATTTGCAATGTTGATTGGGCACCTCTATATGAATCTAAAGACGTTAATGCCGCATGTGAAATATTTTATAAAATTCTAAATTCAAGTTTTGATATTTCTGTTCCTAAAACCAAAGCTAAGGCTTCTATATACCCTTCATGGTTTAATGGGTCGATAATCAGAGACATTAGGGAAAAAAGTATACTACGTAAAAAGTATAAAGTAAATAATGACCCAGATGTTTATGAAAGATTTAAATCTCTAAGGAGTAAAATAAAAAACGATATTGAAGTAGCACGAAAAAAATATGTTGCTGATATTGAAAAAAATATAACTTCAAACCCAAATCAATTCTGGTCCTATGTAAACAATATAAAAAGTACAACAGCCATTCCTAACGTTATGAATTATAATGACATTAACATGACTGACCCACAACAGATTGTTAATGCATATGCACAATATTTCGAAACTGCATATATACCCACCGATAATGTCAAACCAGATGAACAGGACTCTTCTTATTCCACACCAATCACAATGTACCAATTTAATGAAGCTGAAGTCCTACGTGCTCTTAAAAAAACCAAACCCAAGTTAACTACTGGTCCAGATGGCATTCCAGCTTTCTTTTTGAGAGATTGTGCAATTTTACTTGCCCCTCCCTTATCTTTCATTTTTAATTTATCAATTAGAACTTCCACATTTCCAAAAATATGGAAAACTTCTAAGATTTGCCCAGTTCATAAAAAGAATGATAAACAACAAGTAGCTAACTACAGGCCAATTGTAATATTATGTAATTTCAGCAAAACGTTTGAATTTCTGCTTCACGAATCTATTTTTTTTAATGTCAAATCACAAATTTCTGTTAATCAACATGGATTTATGTCCGGCCGCTCTACCTCTACTAATTTATTTTGCCTGACGCAATATATTGCTGAGGTGTTGGATACTGGTGGTCAGGTTGATATCATTTACACGGATTTTTCAAAAGCTTTCGATCGTCTTAACCATGATACTTTACTTGTAAAACTTTCGTCCTTCGGCTTTATACCCAGTTTAATTGAATTTTTTAAATCATATTTAGTTGAAAGGCGTCAATTTGTTCACTATAGAGGCTTTGAGTCATATGAAATTCATGCAAAATCCGGTGTACCTCAAGGCTCGGTTCTTGGACCGTTACTTTTTAATATATACGTTAATGATATAATTTCCCAGTTAAATTGTGCTTCATTATTATATGCTGATGATCTGAAAATTCTTACCTGTGTCAACGGAGACGACGACGTCAGGATGTTACAGAATGACTTAACTAATCTTAACCAATGGTGTAACAAAAATGAATTACCTCTTAATATAAGTAAATGTAACACGATGACTTTTAGTAGAAAATATAACACTTTAATAAATAACTATGTATTAAATGATGAGATTATTCAGAGATGTGAAAAACTGAAAGACCTTGGTGTTACTTTTGACACCAAACTCTCCTTCATTGATCATATCTCCGAAATAACTGCACATTCCTATAAACAGTTAGGCTTTATCATAAGAAACTCCAAGAATTTTGAGAACTCCAATACCCTTTTTCTGTTATTCAATGCGTTTGTTAGGTCCAAATTAGAATACGCCTCGGTTGTATGGAATCCTGAATACGAAACACACAAAGATCACATTGAAGCTGTTCAGAGACGATTCTTAAAATATTTGTACCTCCGTGAAGAGGGTGTGTTTCCTTTAAGGGGCTTTCCACACAATAACTTACTTCACAAGTTTCATATATCTGATTTGAGCACTCGTAGGAAGTATAATTCCTGTGTATTTTTATATAAATTGCTTAATTACAAATTGGACTCTCCTCAAATTTTGGAAATGATTCAATTTCATTCACCTGCATTTCAAACTCGACTATGTAACTTATTTTACTTAAATACTCCTCGAACAAATTTACTTAAACACTCACCCTTGCATATAATGTGTTCTAATTTTAATTCATTAAATTGTAACATTGACATATTTAATTGCACTATTAGAGATTTCAAGTTAAATATCCTAGGCAACTAATGCCTTCATCCAGACACTTTTTTTAATTCTTTCATCTTGTTTTATTTTTTCAACTTGTTCGTATCCACTAATTTTTATTCTTGTATTGTATATTGTAGTATATAATTGATTTGTATTTAATTCTATATACATGTATATTCCTGCCCTGTAATTGGGTTTTCTGTTGGGCAGTGTATAAATAAATAAATAAATAAATAAATAAATAAATTTTTTAAAATCGAATTATTACCGCGAGAAACAACAATCTCCGTAAAAATGTAGTTTTTTTTATAAATTCCAATATCCAGTGGCGTGTATTTAACATAATCAAAAATAAAATTATTTTATACAGGAACGAATCGATAAAAGTTTTAAAAAAACACAGTCCTATGTATTTTTTTTTTAAGATGTATCACTCGAACTCCCTTGCTGTGTAGAGTAGAACTAGATCGACGTGTTTCACCAATTTTTTAGAAAATGTTTACCTCCAAAAAGTTATTCAGGGCGTTTACTTTTGGTTGGGACATCCTGTATATAAAGTGTTGTGAAAACCAAGTGTATATTATTTCGACCTACATCATCCCTAACATTATTGAATCGTCAATAAAAAAAATTGTGAAATTTTTATTTCTTGATTTTTTTTTAAATTGCGTTTTACACTTTTTATTAATTTTCTTCAACATACGTGTGTTTATGTAATGAAAAAGCTTCACTGTGAGAATATGCAGCTTTTAATATATGTCCATGTAGGCAAATTTACCTAATCGATTTAACTAATAGACTTATACATAGTTTGGTATTTCAACACTGTTCTAACCACTAACTACTCTCAATGTTTGGCAATGGTTGTAACACAATTAGGGGTAAATATGCACTAAACATTACTTCGATTCAAGTCAAAATTTACGCTGGTAAATATTGATTCCTAATACAATACATCCGTTGAACACAGTATATTGTAGTTTCGTTAATTTCTCTGGCTCATATTTGTAAATAATTTCAATTTGACTGTTTATCTCTTTGACGAAGTATGAATCTCCATCCACTGGTCTGCTGTTAACATTATAATGTATAATTTAATGTTAGTAAAACAAATAGAAGCCAAAAAGTAAAAAGAAAAGAATATTCGTTCAGAGTGAGCTTTTAATATTATTAAATTTAATAATAGGAAATATTTCAGAAATTAACAACACTTATTTCATAAATCTTTAGAATACGGATTCGGATATGGGGGGACATATTTAATATATTTTTTGCATCGCTACCATCGTAGGGGTTGGGTACAACTTTTTGAGCTAGGATGGCGATGACACTAATGTTTTTGCCAGTCCCTTTATCTCCATAAAAAAACTGCATAAACCTATAAAAAGATATTGATTTCATACGATAGTTATTTCCTTCCATAATTATTTTGTTTATGTGAAATTTTAAACAAATTTATTTTCTAAAATATCCTTGAACTAAACATTTGCAATTCCGAAAATTTTTCAAATCCTTACGAAAAGAATTCGTATTCTTGCCAATATTATATGAATAGCATGAATATTTAAGATAAGAATTTTGAAACCATACGAAGTCATTACCTACAAATAAAATATTTCTTGTCAGACAACAGACAACAAATTATGGTTAATTACGCTAGTGAGAGACAATGACAGACATAACAAGAAAACATTGGACTCACTTCTAGATAATTGGAAACAGTCAGTTTTTGAAATAATGAATAATGCATTTTACATTCTAGAAAACCAATTAACTTTTTTACAGAACTTCTTACTAAATGGTTCTTACTAGACTGATATATTTCTTAAATGTATTAAAATTTACTTCCATGTTCCACTTTTTTTAAAAATATCCAACTTAGTATGTATAGAATATGCTAAATTTTTCCAAAAGGTTTAACGGGTATTTGAATTAAGTTAATAGTTCTCTTTGAAGGTGGTTTGCATTGTTATATAACTTTTCAATGATATCTACAAATTAAATATATTAAACGTAAACGATTGTCATGAATTCATTAAGTTTATATATGACTGATTAATCGTAAGGCAAGTTCTACTTTGCACTTAGTGTTTCCATAAATTATTCCAGTCTACTCAGACATCTGGGGTGCATTAGGTGTTTCTAAATATGTTGCCCGTCACGCATATTGTTGTTTTTTTTTTTTGGATGAAAGTAATTATACTAATCATGGAGTAATATATCTATATATTTTTTGTACTCTATGTTGCCTTGTACCCCTGGAAACAAATAAGCCAATGTCATAAACATAGGCAAGTGCCTTTGGTACTTTAAGTAATTTAACAATTTGTTTTAGGCAATCTTATTCAGATTGGTGCACCAATTACAGTATCTACACATGCTGCTAATAAATATTAATTATTAAATTCTGGTCGACTTGAAGCCCTAGAAAGAGATTTTTGGTATTTTCTCCTAATGCACTAAATAGAGATAAATTCTAGTGAACAAGATCGTTCTTAAAAACTGCTAGTACGATGTGGTCTTGCATTATCATCAATACTCAGAAATCAGGTCTTAGATTGAAAACGGGTACAACAATAATTATTGGTGTCATGACTTAATTTAGTTATCTATTCGCGTTTACGTTGTTACCAAAAAATTATTCAGTTTAGTTTAGTTTTTTATCCAAATTTACCTACGATTAATTAAATTCTTCTTCTCAATTTTCCTTTGGAAGCAAGGGTATCATGGCCCAAAAAATCACAGAATCACCCCTCCCACATCCTGGAAAGACAGTATCTTCAATCCTCATAAATGATCTTACGTTTACAGGGACGTGTTAAGACGCCCAATGAATAGTTTAGATTAAGAGTCTTCCATCTCCAAGCCAGTAGAGCTTCGTTTGTTCGACCTCGTCACAAAGTTCTGAGCCTACTATAATGATTGAGATTTGAGATATTACCCAAATTTAAATTAAGTTCTTTGACTGATAGTATTTTGTGGTGCAATATAATGTCTAAAATAGACGTCCGTATAGATACTGCAACTATCAAATTCATTTATGGATGTATGAAGCCACACCTAATTTAGAACATACTATGCATTACATTTATCAACAAAGAATTTTCAGTAGCTCCCTAAAAATAATGACTTGCAATCCAAATTAATCACTAGGATTTAAAAAAGATTGGGCACTTAATTATCCTAATGGGCCCTTCAATCCCCGGAAGTACAGCCATAACATGAACGTACTCCTCAGTTAAAAGCAAGCTTATATACAAAATAATTCATACGCAATATGAAAGATAAGGGATTTTTTCACTACCACTATAAGAATATTTCATAAAAGTCAACTAAT
Organism: Rhagium mordax; assembly: GCA_963680705.1. Lineage (NCBI taxonomy): Eukaryota > Metazoa > Arthropoda > Insecta > Coleoptera > Cerambycidae > Rhagium > Rhagium mordax. Next base: position 76,980,174 of record OY796658.1, on the reverse strand, counting down.
GAAGCAATTACAAAGAACATCAAGCCCAACAAAAACCATTTTAACCCTTACTGAATTGGTTTACTTTCCATTTTACACCATTTATGATCCTGCGAAAGTGCCAGCTAAAACGTTATAGACCTGGTGTTTTTATTCGGGTTGGAAAAAGTTTAACGGCAGTTAGGTCATTTTTAGAGATTCGCAGGGTCGCATTAGCGTCACTATACGGCAAAAGGATTTACCCGTCGTTCTTAGGCAATTAAGCAATGAAGTGAAATAAAAAAGGATTTCGTAATTGTATCAGGTGCCTTAAAAAAAAATATAAACCATATTACATTATATTTGATTAGAATTGCAAGAAACTAATAAAGTGTCGCTATCATAAAATAATGTTATATATTATTTAACTAATGTTTACAGAAAATAAACCCAAACTAATATATTTGAAGGGCTCGCACAGAGCTTATGAATAATTACTTCAAAATTCAAGATTATAAATATATGTATGTAGGTAGCTATTTTAACATGAATTAAAAGTTCTTATTGACGCAACGCTTCAAATTCCGCAGTTTTATCTCTAGAGTTTATTATCAATAGTGCACAAAGTTATAAATACTAGTTCAAAAGCCAAATCTGCATGGCATGCAAGTTCGACTTCTTCTTTCAATTTGCTAAAATCCGTATAGGCCAGTAGAATTAGACGGGAATCTGTAACTAATTCGTTTCAGATAGCCGTAGGTAAAAACAGGTGTATTTAGTTATAAGGAATATACCTCTGCGATTCCTCCCAAATCAAATATACAGAACATTGTTTATAAGTCACTTGTATGTGAAAAAATCATGAAATTTGGAGTTTTTTAAAAATTGCAGTAAGACTGCAGTAGATTAATTTTTTTGAATGCTTCTGTTTACTAGGTAATTCCAAACCGGTTAATTTAAGCCCCGGTTGATTCCATTTAATTGATTATTTATTTAAATAATTGCCGAAAACCATCGAAATTTTCGAAAATTTCAAGCATTTTTTACTCTGAAAGGAAAAATGCTAGACTCTTGAAACTTTGGTGGAATATGTGTCTCATTACCCTCAACTTACAAAAAAAATTTCGTTTTAAAATGTTTATTAGTTTTCGAGAAATTCTATTTGTTTATTAAAAACGTCCCAAATGTTTAATGAGAAATTGACCTATTAACGTTATCAAAAATAATTCAACCACAGCTCATTTTTTTCGTCAAGACGTCAATTTTACGAATCTGTTATGGACGTATCGATTTTCAATAATTTTGACCGTCAAAATGGCGTTAACAACATTGCTACTTTTCGGAGCACCGTTTTTTGCAAATAACTTTACAACAAATGAACGTATCTGCACAAATCTTTCATATTTGAGTTGCTGGTATTTTTCTACAAATTTATAAAAAAAAATTGTTGCTCTGGGACATGTAGGAGCCGGGATAATTTTTTCAATTGTTTAATGCGCCAAACGTTTATTTATTAATATTTATGGCCAAAATTGAAACTGGTTGTTAATAAGATCTTGAATTTTGTGAATTCATCAAGTCCTATTGAAAACGGGCCCTTTTTGAGGTCAAAATATTATTTTTAGTAATTAGTGATTTTAGAGCGTCTTCAATTTGTTTGGCTCGAAGGACAGGTGAATTTTTTATCAAACGATTTTCAAATTGGGGTAGCGAGAAAAATTTTTTTTTTTATTTGGGGTAGCTCACGAAAATAATAACAATGGGCACATTTGCAATATCCAAATAATAAACAAATAATTGTTATAAATAATTAATTTTTTTTTTTTTTAATTTTTTCGTTTTGGGCTTATGCAAGTATTAAATATAAATTTATAAAGATTATATAATGGTAACAATGCTGTAACATCGTATATTGTTTGATGGAGAAATAGTCTGTGTTACCATTATATAATCTTTATAAATTTATATTTAATACATTAGCACATTATAAGTTGCATAAGCCCAAAAAAGAAAAAAGAAAAAAAAAATAATACTTAATAAATTGTTTATAACAATTATTTATTTATTATTTGGATATTGCAAATGTGCCCATTGTTATTATTTTCGTGAGCTACCCCAAATTAAAAAAAAAACGTCGAAATTGGCCGGAAAATAACGGAGATATGACGAATTTTTCTCGCTACCCCAATTTGAAATTCGTTTGATAAAAAATTCACCTGTCCTTTGAGCAAAACAAATTGAAGACGCTCTAAAATCACTAATTACTAAAAATTATATTTTGACCTCAAAAAGGGCCCGTTTCAAAAAGGGCCCGTTTTCAATAGGACTTGATGAATTCACAAAATTCATGATCTTATTAACAACCAGTTTCAATTTTGGCCATTAATATTAATAAATAAACGTTTGGCGCATTAAACAATTTAAAAAATTATCTCGGCTCCTACATGTCCCAGAGCAACAATTTTTTTTTATAAATTTGTAGAAAAATACCAGCAACTCAAATATGAAAGATTTGTGCAGATACGTTCATTTGTTGTAAAGTTATTTGCAAAAAACGCTGCTCCGAAAAGTAGCAATGTTGTTAACGCCATTTTGACGGTCAAAATTATTGAAAATCGATACACCCATAACAGATTCGTAAAATTGACGTCTTGACGAAAAAAATGAGCTGTGGTTGAATTATTTTTGATAACGTTAATAGGTCAATTTTTCATTAAACATTTGGGACGTTTTTAATAAACAAATAGAATTTCTCGAAAACTGATAAATATTTTAAAACGAAATTTTTTTTGTAAGTTGAGGGTAATGAGACACATATTCCACCAAAGTTTCAAGAGTCTAGCATTTTTCCTTTCAGAGTAAAAAATGCTTGAAATTTTCGAAAATTTCGATGGTTCGGCAATTATTTAAATAAATAATCAATTAAATGAAATCAACCGGGGCTTAAATTAACCGGTTTGGAATTACCTAGTAAACAGAAGCATTGAAAAAAATTAATCTACTGCAGTCTTACTGCCATTTTTAAAAAACTCCAAATTTCATGATTTTTTCACATACAAGTGACTTATAAACAATGTTCTGTATATCTGATTTGGGAGGAATCGCAGAGGTATATTCCTTATAACTAAATACACCTGTTTTTACCTACGGCTATCTGAAACGAATTAGTTACAGATTCCCGTTCACATCGTCTAATTCTACTGGCCTAGTAGTGAAGGCAGAAAGTGATAATGGCTACACTAGTGAAAAGAAGAAATTCCTCAAAATTTACGTAATCAAAATTTAGTGAACTGGTTCGAAATTTAGGATTACTAAAAATGGAACAGGATATTTGGTTTCTACATTGAAAAGAAAAACTTATTGTCGAAAGTCTAAAATATTAAGCTTCCAGAGTGAAAAATTAACATAGGTATATTGAGAATGAGAAGAATTTCAAAAATATTTCTCTCGATATGAAGAGTCTGTATTAGTATTAGTCAATTTACTAATGAAAAAAAGTTCTAACTTCGTTGACTCAAAACCGATTTTGATAATTTTTTTTGAAATTTCGTAAAAAGTTTATAGAAAAGTTCCCCACAGGTAAGAAGGTGTGCTTTTTATTTTTTCAATTGTTATTAACAAAATATAAGTGTTTTTTTAATAATCCCTTAATTTAAAAATGTATGTACAGGGTTATCCAACGAAAAGGCCCACCCTTATATTTTCTTTATTTTTCGAGTTATGAAAAAATGTTTCCGCTGGTCTCAAAAATGCCAAAAAAACAGGATGTTCTACTTGAAAATCAAAAATTCTGGTCAATTCTGGTCAAACCGGAAGTACCTTGTGATTCAAAATTATCCTAAAAAATGTGTAATATTATCTAATTCACGTCTTCCATATTTAAAATGTTTATCTGATGTAGAAAAGAAATTACAGGTGTAGTTCCCACTTTAATTTTCACCCGGTAGTGGTCTCTTGGGACGCTGATCTAAAATTTTATTTTACAATTTATCAAAAATCGAAAAGGGTGTCTGAAAAATGGTGGAAACAAATGATAAAACCCTAAAATCCCGATACTACACCTACACCTGTAATTTCTTTTCTTCGTTAGATAAAAATTTTAAATTTAAAGGACATGAATTAGACAATATTATACAATTTTAGGATAATGTAGAATTTCAAAGTATTTCCGGTTTGACCGGAATTGACCAGAACTTATAATTTTCAAATGGAACATCCTGTTTTTTTGGCCGTGATTCAGTGATAAATGGGTTTTGTTTTGATTTGTAGTTGTAACTGTCACCCGGTATAAAAAATAAAATCCCAATAAAATAAATTGACCCCTTTCCGCCATTTTGGATCAGCTATTTTTTATTTTATTTTAGTTTTAATGCCAAATTCGCAATCAGCGACACCAAAAACCCCCAGATATCTGATAAATATAATAAAAAGAAAGAAAACAAAAAATATGACATTCGACGTCATTTTGTAGACGTAATTTTGTTTTTAGACCGATTTTGAGACCATATTCGTAATCTGTGACCCCAAAAACATAATATAATCAAATTTGAGGCAATTGTTTAAATAAATGAAAAGTTATAAATTTTTTAATTAAGCGTGTATTAAAAAAACACTTATATAACAATTGAAAAAATAACCTTCTCACCTATGGGGATATTTTCTATAAACTGTGTCCAAAATCTCGAAAAAAAAATTATCAAAATCTACTATATTTATATTGTTTCGAAGTTAACGGATTGATGAATGATTTAAAACCAGGTTTTTACAAAGACGAATACCATATTGTTTATGGGCTTTTCGAAAAAAGGTTTTGTTCTAGAATACAATATATATGCATCTATTTCGATAACTCACTCAATTCAAGAATAAGATAAATTAAATTAAGTAAAAAATTAAGTGTAAAAATTGTTTTAGAAAATAAAATATGCAGAGCATAACGGGCAAATCTGCGAAGATTTTATATTTTTATCTTTGATACTGAGACAACTATGAAGGTTTACTAAAAATTTTTGCTTTTTATTCTCTGGGTCAGTGAAGACTGGAAGAACCGTTACAAAAAAAATATGGCCAAAAAGACACCATTAAAATCTGAGGCTACAAAGAGCTGTTAGTTGATCAGTCGAATATCCTTCTTCAACTTCTTTATATTAAACTTGGTCTAATTAGATAGGTAATTCGTCAAAGCTTTAAAAAAAGAAGATGAATAATTCGAATACTTGAATGAAGCAACATTAAAGAAAGGAATATTCGACGGAATTAATTATTATTGGGGGTCAAAATTTTCATTATCTGCTCGTAAGTGAATGATGTTCAAACAGCGTGGCTCAGTTTTCGAAACGTTGAAAATTTTTGGAGAATCATAAAAGGCGAAATAATTGAAAACGTCGAAAAATTGGAAGGTTTGATAAATTTAAAATTACATTTTCATCACATTGAAAGACCTGATTTACAGAAAACAAGAGGAAATATAAACAAAAATTAAACACCACCAAATCACATAACAAACAGTAGAGGAAAAGACCCGAATATGGGCACCCCTTTTGTTTTTTTTTAATTATTTAAAGGTTTTTTGAAATTTTCATCTTAAATTTTACACATGGTTAGGCAAAAGCTTTACCAATGTAATTATAAAACTAATTGTTTTAAAAGGTAAAAGGAAAAAATAATTTTAACCCAAATATGAATTTTGGCAAATTTTTTATTCAGGGGCAGAAGGCTTGGAATATGGGCCCTCATCAAAAAAAGATAAAAAACATTTATTAACTTAAAATAAACCTTATTTGGTAACAAAAATCAACTGAAATAAAACATTTGTTATAATTGTTTTCTAATTAACTACAAAAGTCACACACGTACTCGTCGTTTTCGGCTCCTGAACATTGTTCGTAACATGCTGCATATTAAACAACGAATCCAAAGTTCTCCTTCCTGGTCTGCTGAAAAACGACCGTCACAAAACAAACAGGACGCGTCATTGTCATCAGGACCAAATTGACCTATTTCACCACGATCTAGGTCTTCATCAGCCGCTGGGCCCGTGGTCCATATTAGGAATCTCTAAGGGCCCATATTAGTACACTATACGTCATACAAAACAAATGTTCCTACTTTTTTTGTAGGTTAGATAAGTTAACATCAACAAGAAAATAATAAACCCTAATCTAAGTATTACCTATGTTGCTAATTTCGCAATTACTTTTTGAAAAGAAAGCACTAATATCGTAATACTAACTTATCTTAATAAAAGATTCGGAATTCCACAAAACAATGTGTGCACACCTACTTATAACATTAGAAGAACTGAACTGAATACGACCTAGAAAACCATTAGGTGTCAGTTGGGCGTATTTTAAACGATGAATCAGAGATGTCGCCCAATGTATTGTTTCAATTTAAAGGGGGCCCATATTAAAAGCCGGGCCCACATTCGGGTCTTTTCCTCTATAGTAAAAATAGTAGTATTAGTGACGTGCAATCTTCAACTAGGGTTGAATATTTTCCGCATATCTCTGTCCAGACCTAGATGTATAACTGGGTTAAATTGTGGAAGTGTGGAATATTCAGATTTACGATTTTTTTGCGTCACAAAAAATTTGAATATTCCATAATTTTAATATTTTTTTAACGCCCTGTAAGATTAAATGAATATTGACATATAGCTATACTTAACAATACCTATGCGTAAGAAAGTGACGAATATAAATATCCCATTAAACACCTGAGTGGAAAGTTACAGGTCAGTAATGAGCAAAATGTGATTTTTTTAAAAAATCGTATTTTTTTAAAAATTGCAGATTTTGAAAAAGTGACCAAGTCGGTTTTTGCAAATAGTCAGTAGATTACCCCTAGGTATATAACAAAATCAAATTTAAAACCGCTGTTGTAAATTCTCGGTGCCAATGAAATTTTCCATTTTTGGACTTGTCTTGCATTAGGCGCTGTATACAATATTTATTGCAAATGCTCATTTCAACAGTAAAAACCGCTTATTGTCAATAAAATTTACCACAAAATGTCGAAACCCGCAACTCCATAATATTCCTCCCTGTAGAGATATCTTATTCCAAAATTTGAAGAAAAAATTCAAAACATATGCAGTTCTATTGTCCAGGACTGTAGTTTTAATTTCATTGTGATATTATGACGTTAAAAATTCCCTAGTTTTAATTTGATTCGGACATTGACGGTCAAAGTATATCACTGTATGTTGAACATCAAATACCTGGACGAGCCTTCGCCCACTTTGCAGGATTAACACTTGTGCAAACAAATGTTATTCCGATGGGACATGTATGCAGCAAAGGCCTTAAACAATGTAGCCCCAGAAAACAAGCTCAAACCTATCCACTTAGGGTGTGACTTCAGCTGCTGCAGTGCACTTGTACTCCTACCTCGTTTGTTCAAGAACAAGTGTCTTTATTACTTGTGTTTCATAGCATTTTGTTTGCTTATTAATACGGCTAGGATAAACCGTTTCATGTGCATGAGCAGGAACAATTATGCATTAAAAGTAATGAATCATATAAATAGAAAATCCTAATACTCCCAAATTATTATTATTATTATTATTAAGTAGATATTTGTTAGGACTCCTCTGTTGGCACATTTTATAATGAAGAATTACTCGAAATCTTCTCATCTTAAAAGTCTCGATTTATTTTTTGATACCCAAGCTCCATTGATGTAATTTGTAAAGAAATTTATGAAATTTTTCCAGCAAACGATTTATTAAGTCAAATATCTTTCACAATAGCCTCAACTCATTCCAAAAATGCTTGAGTAAATATTTTGACGGCCTCTTGAATATGTATTTATAATACTCATAAATTTATCGATAGTTAGACAGAGATATTTCCATAGCTAATAAAATAAATATTTTACGTAAGCAAATGAATATATTAAACCTGGCATATTTGTTTTGCGTCCATTCATAATTGCGCTGAAATCCCAAATGAAATTACTCACTCGCTAGTTACATTTCACGTTGAGAACACATAGCAGACATATTATTATGCAACCTCCACAGGATATATTTTCCGTTCAATAAATTGGCAAATAATTTAAATCGAATCAGAAATGAATTAGTGCATTATCATCATCGCATTAAATTAATGTAACCAAATTAATCGTGAATTTAGAATACGTAATGATTTATTCATTTAATTCATTGATATGCAAAGATCCAATCTATTTCGATATTATCGTAGGTTGTTTCGGTGAGTGAGGTCCAGCTGCTTGAAACCTTTCCGATGGAAATTCTTCTCATATTAGATTACATTTTTATATTAGACAAAAATGCTGACCTGTCAGGGGTAGTATATTTTCATTTACATGGATGTATTCATATACATAAATTGAGTTTCTTCCTATGTTTTTATTTTTGCTTGCCAAACACCTCCACAGGTTAAGTAATCTCAATACCTAAAGAGTTAAAGAATAGGAAAACTTAGAAGGTTGTTTTGAATAAAAGAGGAATATGGAAAGTTTCTATGCATAGAAAACAATGTTTTGGTTTACTAAGAGTTTATAACAATAAAATATAAAAGGTTTCTTAAATATAAAAATATATATTATGTATAATTCAAAATAATTTTTATCAGTATTATAAATTTTCGCAATAGTCAACCGGCTACTGAAATATAGCTAGTTTTAATAGTCGCCCAATTAAAATTGAAATAAAAATAAAAATAAATACTTCCTCTAATTCCCTCACAGAAAACTTTCCTACCCTGAAGCTTGACGTATTATATACATTTACTTACATACATTCCTACGATTAAATAAGTAAACATCTTGTCTGAATTATTTTCTCAGTCTAAATAATTTATACCCAGCTACTTTTTCATATTGTATATAAAAGAGAGGCACTTAAATGATCATTGTCCGCAGTGAATATAAAGTATTCATATATAATAGCTGCTATTTGTATTTCCTCAAAGAAGCAAGAACACATTTGTCACCCTTCTGGAGGGACGTTTTCCTTAAGCTGTTTATCGTTTTTGGTCTTTTACTGATATTAAATATTGAATATTTGGAAATAGGAAGTAGTAGACGTCTAAAGATAATATGGTAAAAATTCCAGTCCCACTGTGTTGAATGGGTGTTATAGTTAATATTATATACCGATATAGCATAATATACAGTAATTTTCTTTTTTTTTTACTGTAGAATTAACTTGATTTGTAGGCGGGATTATGGGCCAAATATATGAAATATGGTGTTACTTTCTGTTGTCTCGATTTATTCAACCTTCTTCAGAGAAATTTGTGACTTAAAATATACAGAACTAATATTATAAAATTTTATATCTGCTGATGTTCAGATTTTTTAATAAACCCTGTTTGAAGCAGAAATAAATTTTATATTATTTTAGTACTCTTTAATTTAAGATACGAATTTCTCTGAGGAGTGTTGAATAAACTGAAATGTCAGACAAGTAAAAAATAATTTTCACTTATATAACCAAGAATCCCAAGAAACTATACACCAAATGTAGCTTGATAAAAAATTGAAATCTTGAATTTGCACAAACAATTTGTGGTTCCTTCTTCCTTCATGTTTCATACCCACTCGACTGCATAAACTGCATAAATATAATAAATGTTATTTTAGTATTAAATTTCCTTTGTGGAACGTCAGATATTTTTCAAACTGGAGAAAATGGAGCACAGTTACATATTTTAAATGTTAGGCAAGTTCCTCTTTAAGATTTACGAAAGCCCCTTAAAGAGTCAGTGTTATCATGGCTTACGTCTTTCGTTAATTATATTGGAAAGTTCGCAAATTTTATTTCCCATAAGAATATAAGTGGTAGGTATACCATTTAAAATTATATTCATTTCGTTACGACTTTGTAAAATATACTTTGTTATACGTTTAATTACGTACCGAGGACTAAGCCACTACTGAAAATGCAAAGAGATATTTACCGAAAAGAAATTATAGAAAAGCCTGGCGGGTGGGCTGTCCAACTTTTTTAATTTAAAGTTTCTAAGCCAAGCGAGGCATAGAGGACTGTAAGTAGACCACAGAAACTGGCGACGTGGTAAATCAGAGAGCTCGGATTCTGCATGGGATAGGATAATAAATCGAGCATTGGGCATTGTCAGATATTTCAATAATATGTCAAACGGTACCACATTACATATACTTAAAGTTTCGCTTTATTTTAAAGTAGGAACTAATTGGTATGAACTTTTAACCTGAAAAAAATTGCGAGGTATTACATATTATGTAATTCTTTCTTTCTGTATATAGTCTATCTTTGGGTAGAATTTGTTTAACTGAAGTGATTTTTCAATTTTCAGTTACACATTTTCCGATATTAAATCATTTTGGCACTTGGATTCACCCTGTAACCTCTGGTAGTATGTAAGTTTGAATTATTTAAGTTTAATTTGAGTTGTACGAGCCATATGGGTAAACAAGAATTAAATTAAATAATGTTTAAATTCCCGTTGCATTAAATAGTAAAAATCATTCGTTACTAAAGTTTGTTAGTAACCTTAATCCGGGTCTATTTAATCCGTTTCTTTTTGTAACCAGATTTAAAAATTGCGACTAGTTTATTTCCGTTGAGCAATAATTTTGATAACTATACGAAGTTATATAATCCGCGTGAACTGAGCAGTAACCCTACCCAGCTCGAAATATTTGTTAGATTCCTCAGTTCGCCTCCCACGCGCTATATAGCTACGTAGGGCTAAATTAGATTATAAATTTGTCGTCTAGTAGCCCGAGAAAGCAGATCAGTCCGTTAACACCGCACCGCAATTTTTAACTTCGAATCCGCCGTTGTTTTAAAACATTGGTAAGCACACGTGAGTCAACCCGCATCGTACACCGGTACCAGCAAAGATACGTAGCATTGTTCATTTTGTTACTGTAGAATTAAATAGTAAATTTAATAATTATAACAAAACTAATCCGCGTTTTAAATAATAGACCTGCTAAATCAAACATATAGAGTTGAACTAACCGGTAGTCGCGTAACCCTAATTAAGGAGATACCAACCCGTGAGATATCAAATTCGTGAAAACAGTTGTTATCTCATTGGTCGCCGCGTTAGATAATAGGAGAGTTGACACTTCATTGCGTGAAAACGATTGGAGTCTCAACGATCCAGCGGTCATTACATATTAGGAGAATTGACACTTCATTGCGTGAAAACGATTGGATTCTCAACGATCCAGCCGACATTACATAACAGGAGAGTTGACCCCTCATTGCGTGAAAACGATTGGAGCGTCGCCGATCCGTCCGAGGGTAGAAATAAATGAAATATATCTTTTTAGTAGTATCACTCTAGTTTGAAGCCACAGGCCCCGTAAAAGTCTATTATTATTAATTAATTAAATCTCGCTAATATCTTTGACTTGCCCGTCGAAGGGAAATAAAATACCTGAAACCCGCTATCCGCATTCTACCGACCACGACTTCTGTCGCTAATCCATTCTTGTTTACCGTATACGCTCTATTATTTTACAATACTCTCTTCACGGTCATTTTGTACATTTTTTTGTATTGGTAAATGAATAAATGTTGTATATGCGTCTCTGAACACTCCGTGTTGTTATTTCAAGTAGGGAATATTTAATTAAACATTTATTATCAATTGCTCAAGTCTGGTAAGATAAGCAATTCATTTGCCCTCCGACTTTTTTAACCAAAATTACACAAAAAGTGCATCTGCATAAAATAAAAGTCTGTGCAAAATTTCATGCTGAAAACTGAGTTATTAATAAAATAATTTTCAAAATTTAAACTTTAACACCCTGTATAAGGAAAACTACGTGTCAAAATAAAAAATCACAATATAGAAGTCGCATTATTTTCGTACAACCAATCTGTGGTTAACGGCTTGACCTACTTTTTCTTAACACCCTGCATATTTAGTTATTAAGATGTAAAAAATTATAATAAAAAAGAAAATTAAGAATTTGTTAATAAGAAAATGAGAGCAAACTATGTATGTGAAATTAAACTGAGGGTAAAAATGAGTAATTAATCAGATTAAGAAAATATTTAGAATCATAATAAATTAAGTAATATACATTGAGGTATATGTTTTATTTTTCTTATTTTTGTGCAAACGACAAAAATTCATTATAATGACCTTATTATTTTTGTTACTCACTGTTTTCTAACACAAATTCTAGTCTATTAATAAGTATTCTAAAAAGTTCATGCATGAAAACTGTATTTCAAAATTTTCGGTTGTTGGACTAACTGTTATACTGGTTGTGATAATTTTAAAACACAATTTACTTAAGATCATACAATATCAAACTTCAGATTATTCTTTACCGAATTTTTAAGGCGCCTACCTATATATTTTGCCAGGCCTTGTTTTAACCCTAAATTTGAATAAAATAATAAAGTAAAACTAACGATAGCGAAGTAATTTGTTAAAAAAGTTTAAAATCTCGTTAGAAACTAATTTATGTGAAAATGTCGGCATCGTTTAATTACAGTTTAAACGAATTTTTAAATTAATCAGAAATTAAAGAGTGAATGTTCTTTATTAGTTCATAATTTACATTGCTGAGAGAAATTCTACTTTATATGCCAATTTATCCGTTTCTCACAAAGCTCTTTCAAACTTTTTCAATACCCGAGGGATATATATTTTCATCCCTTTTCTTAACATAATTTACTCTTTTGTTTCCTTCAGGACTACTATATTCTAATATTTCCTGCGGATAGATTCATGTTTTATATACTTATACGGTTTGGGATATAAATTTATACGAGCATTACTCTTAAATGTAAGGTGTCAAATACAATACCCTATATTGTAATATAAAAAAAATAACAACACATAAATTAGACAACCATGATATTTATAGCCAAGATTCTCCGGGGCGTAGTTACATATTTTAAAAAACTCAGCCATTACCCCCCTGACCGGTCCTGACAATGCCAGTGTAGAAGCTGGGGAGCCAATCTAGTTGATGATAGAAAGTCTGATAAAGCATGTCTCTCATACGCTATCTTTAATGCAAAATATTGTTGAATCTACAGTCTAGGCAGTAGACAGAATGAATTCCTAGGTGCAGATAAAGACTCAAAGAGATCTAGGTTTGGAGATTATCCATCCAAATAACGAAATGACCAAACCTGTAACACTGGGTTTGGTTGGATTTAATTAAGTTTTATGTTGCATGAATAACTAACGGTATTAGAAACTTCGTTACGATATATACGAAAACAAGATAAAAATCTTCCTCAATAAAATATGGGCCCGTCCAGAGCCACTTAACGAATATACAAATATAAATATATGAGAAGGAATAAATTTAGCTGCTAGGACTCCTGTCAGAACAGGAGGAGACCTTCAAAATTTTCCGAATTTATTTAGGGCCTTGCTCTAGTCCTACAGTAATGCAATAACTTTATAGAGGGATGGATAATCTCAGACCATTTTATAAACTTACGTGACCAAGAATATTGATGAATTAGAATCATTACGTATTTGGAATTAATTCTCTTAATGCCATTTATATCCGATTAGAACGTTAATAGTTAATGACGAAAGTAAATTAATCTTTACATCATGCAAGTATAAACTTATTTATCTAATGTTTGGGGTGCACAGTATACATAAATTGAGGGACCCACTTGCAATATTTAGAAGTAACTTACGAATACGAGTTAATGGAGGAAAATTTATTTGAGTTCTTGGAGCTTTATATTCCTTGAGGACGCCCATAAAATCTAATTAACAAAATTATCCTTTACTTACCCCACATCCATTGTGTGGAGCAAGTTCAAAGACAATGCTGTTGAGCGGAGGATGTTCGAAGGTATATCACGTAAAGAATTCTGCACTCTAATTGGCATTTGCAAATTACTGGTTTAGTAATTTGCTGCGAACAGAAAATTAGTATGTATTGCGTTTCGATTAACACTATAGGTGTATAGATTTAATTACGCGTTAAAGGGGATTTCAGTTGTTACGCAACATTCAGCATCTTTATATTATTTTATTAACAAAATATTATGTGTATAGTCTCATATTATTGGTATTAATGGTATCTATATAATTAGGTATTTATTTTGATTGACTGTTTTTGATTTTCTGAGATTATGTATTTCATGTAGGTACATCTAGTTATATAAGGTGTTTTTAAATTAAAATACCCTAAATTTAAGAACTTCTAAATGAACTGTAACATTTTGATTGGAAAATCTGAACATTTTTTTAAAGGAAAAATAAAGGTTTTCATCTGAAATTTAAAGGAACGCCGACTAAGTAACCATTTAATATTAAGTGATTTTAAAGATGTATTCTTGATTCCACCATTTAAATTCTGGGAAATTTCTATTTTCAAAGTATAATATACAAGCATACAGCTTGTCGCAAATAGCAAAGTTTAGAGCCCTCTTGTCACGTTAGCTGTTTTCGCATGTGCTTGTTCACCTAAAATTATCCATCTGCTGTCCATTGATACACTTGTACTCTCGTTTGCATCAAGTACAAATACGCCAGTGAGTTTCTAGCTGAAATTAATGTAATGGAACGGTACGGCGCAAATCACACAAACAAAAGAGTTATATATTGAACAAAGCACATCATCCTCGCTTGACGGTTCCAGTACACACGAAGCTTACATTAACACTTTTGTAGAGCTTAAAATGTGAAATGGTAAAACTATTATAATGTATACAAGAGAAATTGTAAACGATTCCAAGTTGTAGCTTGTATATAATTTGTATTTATAGCAATGTAACATATTTGTCTGCCTGAGTCTTGCATTATTCATAGAAGCCTAGTCGACTCTAGTGGATTGTTTGGTTGTAATACGGTAAATGAGGACAACAATGAAATATGATTTTTCAGTAATATCCTTAATCGATCATTTTCTGGATTCACAGTTTTTCTGAAATAGACTCACAAGGCTGGCTTTTGTTAGCAAACCTGGCAAACTCTTTAATTTCATGATAATGGCAGAGACTTACCTCGCTCTTCTAAGTCTCCTAATTTATAAGTTAGTTTCCTTTTCTTTCACTGGCTACATGATGGAATGGGAAACATATTTTTAAACTTCGGCCCATATTTGTCTTTCATCACATTAAAAATAGAATTATTGCGTTGGTGCAATCTTGAGCTCTACTACTGCATCACCAGCTTACTATAATTAATTACAACATTGTTTAATCTACTGATTATTAAATAGTTATTTATTAATTTTATTATACGCACTATACGCATTAAATATTGTATTGATATAGGTAAATTTCACTAGGAATCGGTCAAGGATTTCTCTGGTATTTGGGGTTTATCGTTTTAGGCTTCTTAACATTTAATTATAAAATAACAGACGAAACCGTACCATGAAAGAGTTTATTCAATATCAGCCATCGTTGTGATATTAAAATAATAATAATAATACCTATCTATGGGGAGGAGAAATTGAAAGACAGAAAGAGAGAGGGAGAGATTCTAAATCTGACAGTGGTATAGATCATGGTATACATCATGGTGGGTTATGGTTATAAGGAAAATTATTGGATTTGACAAGCGTGGAGTTTGAAGTCAATCAAATTATTTAAGTACAGCAAGTTATCGAGAATCTGTAAACTGTTGATAATAAAAAACCCGCTGCCAATTATGGGATCAGAACTTCCTCACCGTGTGCTCGAGTTTATAATAATAATAAGTTTGAATGAATTCGTGAAAAATCTTAGAATTTTTTTTTTTTTTTAGGTTTTGCTCATCATCAAACTCAATTTTTTTCTTGGCCTCTAGAACGTATGTACCAAATTTGAAAGCTTTATCTCAAAAACTGTAGCTGCTATCGCGATACACACACACAGACAAAACATTTTTTTTTATCTGTGAAAAAACATATAGCACCAGCAGGAAAACTTCGCGAAATATCTATCCAAAGTACAACAACAAACTCTAATACTAATTCTGAGATGTGAAACGGAACAAGGGATAATCCTACAAAGTGCCCACTCCAGATATTAACAACGAGCATTGTACCCAATGTCTAAGTAATAATTATCAAGTTTCCTATCAAACAGGTGTCACCAATAAATATCACAATACTGCCCTGTACTGAGTGTGTAATGGTATATATCAAGGCGGAATGGCTCAAGACACCTCCAGACACAGGCATTTGTTAATGCTGAGCGTGCAATGATACCAAGGGAGAATCGCACGAGATGTCCATTTCAGACACTAATAAAGACAAACTTCTACAAAATGCAAGGCAGAAACTGTGCATTATTAATTTGACTAAATATATAAAAATAATCATGAGGAAAAAGAATGCTCGGTAACAACTCAGCTTTCAATAAAATGGTCAGGAAATTCTAGAAGAATTAAAAGCGTTGCTAATGAGACCTCGATAGTTAAAACTATCTTATAAACCATTGGGTATAGAATGCTAAAGGGACACGCAGGCGATGCTGAGCAGGTTTCGAGATTTTAATATTGTATATTGACAATCCTGAAGCTATTGGAAAAAAAATACAATAATAAAATCTCGAAACCTGTTCGGTTTCACCTCTTTATATTACTCTTTTATTAAATTCTTGTAGAAGTTGCGAAGAATAAGTGTATCCTTCTGGTGGTCAGTGCTACTACCTCAAGACCTCAAAAATGTCTTTGCGACAGTAGCGACTTGCCATGCAAGTAAAAAGAGCAGTGATCTCTAGAGGCGGACTAAACTGAATGCTAAAATAGGATTGCAAATAACAATAGTTGTTATCTACAATCTATACGTACGAAAATTTATTTCTACCACAATGCGTGAAGCCTTGCCAAAATGTTCTTTTGCATATGAATTAAATCATTGCAATGTTGAATTGAATTAAAATTATGCCGTAATTATGGTACCTACTATTTAAGCATAAATGTTACTTAATTCTCCAATAAAATTATATTACTCTCGCTTTGTAGTAAAGGGTATTTGTCAGATTTTGCGGATCCCAATGTGTGTGCAAAGCACGTATTTTTCTACCTTTTTATTCATGACTGCAATTTACACCGGCAGCAACACAAGGAACAAAAATAAATTAAAGAACAAAGTAACTACTTTTTCTTGTATGTCTACCTACAAAGTTGATATGCTGAATATGAAAACAAAAGGTTTATTTAAAAATGTATGAAATGTAACCCCAGAATTTTAGGCGTGTGTGTGCATAAATGTCTGTTTTCCTTCTGAGAGTTCGCCACAAATTGGCGATAAATTTTAATTTTAATTCATATGAACAGTAATTTATATACAGATAAGTCCAGGATGCTTCGAACACGACTGGGATTGGGACGAATATACGAGCGGCCGACAACTCGCCTTAGTTCGAAATTATTTGTATATTAGGAGAAGGGCAGTGCGCTGTGGCCGTGGCCACTCACTGCTCGCTCAGCAGTCATCACTGTTGTTAGTATCTCATTACACAATGAAAAAATAAGAGATAAGAAAATTGAATAAGAAATAAGATAAATAATTATTCCAAGTTTTAAATACACAATACTCTGGGCGATAATATTAGTTCTTATTCGATTTAAAATTCAACTGTTCAAATTGTTAATTGCTTTTCGGATATCATTATTTGTTAATTCTATTCCATATTTTTTTATTTCTTATTTTTTTCATTGTGTTTAAGCCTTTGTTGGGATGTAGAACTCATGTCTGAAAGAAATTTGATTTACGTTTCGAAATTTTTCTAACTTCAATAATTCATCCTAGATAGGATTAATTATTGTAATTTTTAAAAAATCTCAAGACACATTTAAATATTTCCATTGTTTGTTTTTTCGCAACAAAAATGGGATTCTACAACATAAAATTAAAATTAATTATTAATTTTAATTAATTGTCGCTGCACCTCAACTGTTTCAGGCTTAATAAAAATTATTATAAAATAATTCAAACAAGGAATAGTAGACGTGATGAGAGCCATCGGCTACAGCGCAGAGATCCACGATTCCCACTACTATGTCCGCTTACCTACAACGGGCACAAGTAAATCGCGCAACCTAATACCCATGTTCGAACCTCCTCGGTCTTTACTGTATAGGAGCTTTTGGAAAAAATCAAAGGATAGTACCGTCATATTAAACTGTTTGTCTATGAATAATACATTTTATAATAATATAATAATAATTTGATTATCTAAGCTTGTTTCTGGACTATCGCCATATCCGTAATATAACTATTATCTCGTTTTAACACGAATTGTTACCAATTAACCAATAAGGTGGGGGTATTTGGGATAGGTCCCCTTGTCACTAGTCGTAATATTTTCAAATCCATATTGGGCCACACTGTCTTTCCCTATCTGAACTGAGTCATATATGCTCCTTAAATCTAGTTGGAAATGATTGTCTTGTTTATCCAACATACTTTAAATCACAATTTCAAATTTATCTACATCTGCAACTTTTGTATTAAATGCTTTCAAAAGCATATAGACTAAACTGTAAATATCGACATCGTTGAGGATATTGGATACCTGTCCCAAGCAGCTCGAGCTCTTTGTTAGTATGCAATGGTTCATCCTACCTATAGAATGATTAATTTAATTTAATTTTAATAATCCTCGATGATATCAATTTTATCGGCAAAGTGTGTATCAAGTTAATACTCATTCAGTGCTTTAGAATTCAATAGAAACTAAGTCAGAATTAATAACATCAAAGATTCCAACTCTCTTTATTTTATTGTTGTTTGAAATCAAACGTCCTGTTTATTATTTTCGTTGATATCTGAAATGCAGTAATGCGGTTAAAGCAATTTCATAGTCGCTTTAGGTAAGATGCAGTTTCCGGCATTTGATTAAATGCTTTTTATAGGGAATCTCTGGTGGCTGTGGCTGTGCGTGTTGATTTAGACGGTAAAAATCTGTTAAATGCAATGAGGCTAAGATTAACTTGATAATTTAATTAAAGCCTCAGTAATTCTTACCATAAAACCTCGTAAATTAATCACCACTTCTGGCAGTTATGTCCTGAATACTGCATTACTTCATTACAAATTAAAGTCATTAAAAACGCTACTGACTCCTCCACTATTTATGCATCGAGGTTGTGGCGTGGCATAAAGTTGACAACTACAAACTGTGACGCTACGTTGTAATTATCCGCCTCCGAGATTGTTAATTATTTAAGCAATAATCAGTTACGTCGGTGATATAAACCAGATTTTATCGGTAGCGTTGGCGGAACGCTTTAAAACGAATTCAATTATGAATCCAGTTTTACTAAAGAGAAGCGTAGATAGGAATTTGCTTTGTGTCTAACTTTGGATAAAAAAGTGCAAACGTATAACAGAAGTATACAGAGTTAAATATAACAAACAACCTAACTATACAGAAGTATTTATTCTTATGGACTAATTTCCGTAAAAAAATAGTAGATCTATAAAAATATCTGGAGATACAAAAATAAGCCGTAATAATTTATTGATTTTTGAAAGGATAGGCTTGAAACGACTCTGTTCAAAATATTGATTCTGCAAAAACTAAATTGTGTAGGTAAAGAAAAACTAGAGTTGGCGATAAGGGGACGAAAAGGGGTATCCAAATATCTAAAAATATAAAGGGTGTGCCATTAAAAAAAATGTGACTATGTGGTGCTCACTGTATATTCATTAAGATAGATGCAGACTGATAACATGTATAAAAACTTGGTAAAATATGCTACAGATCTATTTTTTATTTTTTTTCTAGCAATATTTTTAAGCAAAATAAAAAGGTTTAAAAAGTAGAATTTTCAAATGATCACCCTGTACTTTGTGTACTTTGTCTTTGCTAATATTATTGATAGTACTAGTACTACAACTGCAGCAAGTCTATATTAGATGTGGAAAAATGATTCATTAGTTGGAAATGTCATTTATATAAAAATTGTTAAAATCTGTAACCAATATGTAAAGTTGTTCAATGGAAAACTATTATGTTCAAGTTCCTTATTTTATAATTGACCACATAGATTTGAAGCACTTTTGAGGTTGATTTATAAGTTTTCTAAAAGTCAACTACTAATAAAGTAGACATTATTGACACTATTAAAACACTTATATAAATCAAAGCTGGTTGCAACAGCACAATTTACTGTATAAAAAAATAAGTATGTGTGTTTTTCAAACTATCTTTTTTGTATGATGCTGAGTATTTAAAATTAATTATCTTATTTTTCAAGGATTTAATCTCTAATTTTCTTCAATAAAAACACACTATGAATAAAAGACTCAAATACATAAATGAGTTTTACAATATTTCCAACACTGAATAGTTTATATTCTACCGAAAACTCTACAGTGTCTAGGAGGTGCCTTTGTTGAAAGGTAGCCATTAGGTAATGGGTAGTGTTACATCAGCGCACTTAAACAACAAAAAATATATCAAAGGATATAGTTTGTAACTGACCCTTCATTATATCAAAGATTATAGTTTGTATCTAACCGTTGTTCAAACTTGGTAGACAATATTATACGAAGTCCTAGATGTTGCGATGCCGCTTTGCAGGCAAGGGATGGAGGTAACTTGGTAACACCAGACATGCATTTGAATATTGTCTAAAACACAACTGTTTCAAAACAAGGTACAAAATAATTTATAATTGGTCAATTATTTTATAAGATAAACACTAATATATTTTCTTTGACCTTGTGAAAGTTTTCGATATTATCAATCACAGACAGCAGTCAGGAGTTACTTAAAAAATGGGTCTTAGAGAAAAAAACTCACAAATTGCTCAGAATATATCTTAAAATAATGATAATTAAATACATGGAGAGTGGCCAAAACACACCGCATGTAAGGCCAAAAACCAGAAAAAAAAAATACATGGAGATATTATTATGAGTATAGAGTACAGAAAGCCTTCCTGATATGGTAGATTATAAAGTCATACAGGGAACTGTGCTAGATCCAATAATTGACCAACTGAATCAGTCAACAGTTTTTCTGATCACGTAGCGTAGCTGCCCTCGACAAAGATACTTTTGCAGTTGGAAATGACAAAGCACCATCGCTCTACAGCTTGCATCATGGTGCTACATGGATTCTAATGTGAATGGCCTTGTTCACTTCTTTGTACACTTTGCAGAGAGCGCTTGACTGGAATCCGAGTTGAAGATAAGCCACTTATGGTTTACTATACCTATGAAAGAATCGTATAGAAAATGCTCCTTAGAGCATTTTCAAAATTGGTCAAAAAAAATTCGTATAACACATATTTGCATTCTACTCGCAACCATTAGACTCAAATTGTTAAATACAGTTTTAAGTACAATTATTTTAAACTACAACTTTAAGAAATTATAGTTGAGGTTGAGAAGCAGCTATACTATTTACAGTGATATTAGATGACGATTTCTTCATTATCTTCTCGGATTGTGTACAACAATCTCTAGAAGTAATAAACTTAGCGACATCTATTAGTATTACATAAAGTATTATTATTGATTTTGGTTGGTTAGTGTAGAAAATATCCACAGCGCTCAACGCAACAGTGTCTCAATACGTCAATACTTCTTCTGTAACTCGTTTAATAAATAGAATACAAGAATAATGCTAGAAGTATATGTATACATTTAAGAAGATAACTTATATTTGGTCTGGTTTCATTTACGGTTTTCTGCAGATATAACGAAGTCTGTAGTATTTTACAGAAAATACGGACGAGTTTCTATCGTATTTCGTCTAAACCTAATAGATGGCACTAGTATTACTTTGGAGAATATCATCCAGGAAGTATTTAAAAAAAAATTGTAAAATTGTTATATCTATACACAGTGCTTTAGAAGCAAACGACAAAAGAATGGTTGAAGTTCAGTTGGTCGTTTTCTGACATAATTTTCGTGTTTTAATAATAAGGTGTCTTGATTTTTGCACACTTTTCCAATATTTTAATCAAGCAAACGAAATAATCAAGCTCAATGAGGTTATTGTCGATTTTTCTAAAAATTTCAACTTCTCAAATAAATTGTTCATTTTGAAAATAAAGACAGTTTTACTTCCACCAATATTTTGGTAATTTCCAAAATATCTGGTATATAAATAATTTTATCGGTTTCAGGATATTAATCCTTTGATTACATATAAAAAAAGTAGGCTGGTAAGTAAGTCATAACTAAACTTGTACAGTAAAAATGATATCGATAAATATCGTACACCATCTTTTCGGCTTATCTGTAATCAGTTGAAAATGTGCACTCATACCAATGTACTGTTTTCGTCTGTACCATTTTGTCAAAAAAATGAAAGAAATAGGCATATTCTCAAATACAACACTAAATTATATGAATTCTTGTCTAAATTCAACAAATATACTGAAGGTCAAGTCGCATATATAGAAATAAACAAGGAAAATTCAAAGAAGCTTACGAAATTGGTAATGGCTTCCCAGATTAAAAATGCAGTCTCAAAAAAAGTTCCCATCAAGAATTTAAAATTTGTCTGCGTAATGAATAACACTCGTAGTGAAAGTGATAGTGCCCTAACTCCAAGAATTGAAATTGATCTAACTCAAAATCTTCAGGAGGAACTTACGGCAACAGAGGTAAATCTAAGTGGTGTAGGACCAGGTGACAGTGATAGTGCCGAAGCTCCAATTAATGACTTAACCCATAATCTTCAAGAGGAAATTATGTCAATAGAGGCAAACCTAAGTAGTGGAGGATCAGGTACTTTTTTATACCCACGGCTCTCTCAAATGTCCCTCTTATAGATAATTGTAATACTATTAATAAAAATAACTGCAGCTTAGCTTTAGTTTTGTTAAATATTCAGTGTATTCGCAATAAAACTGATGAGTTAGATATTTTCTTAGATAGTCTATCTTACCCTGATATAGTGTTAATAACTGAGCATTGGCTAAAAAACAACGAACCAATTACTTTATTCAATTATTCTGTTTTATCAAGGTATAACAGAATTAATTCTATTCATGGTGGAACATTAATATTAGTAAATAATGCACTACAAAATAGACTTCTTTTTGTTAATTTTAATAAATATGACGATGCTCTGGAGGAAAAAATATTTGAGTTTTCAATAACTTATTGTAGCGCTATTAATATGTATATTTTATGTTTGTATAGATCACCCTTATCAGATGTAAATGCATTCCTAGATAAACTTGAATCATTGTTAATTCGGTTTCCTGTAAAATCTTCTATTGTGCTAGCTGGTGACTTTAACATTAATTTTAATGACAAAGAGTCGGTTGACACCCAAATGATGACCAACCTTTTAATCTCTTTAAATCTCAATATGCATGTTAATTCATGTACTAGAGTATCTCAGAACTCAGCTACCACAATTGATTATATATGTAGTAATTTAAGTGAACAAGATGTTACATGCTCAGTAATTGCAGCTGGTCTATCAGATCATGAAGCTGTATATTGTACATTACAGATAGAGTCAAATATAGTCAGCCAAAAATATAAATATGGACGTTTATATAGTCGGAATAATTATAATAAGTTTTCTCAGAATTGCATAAAAACTGACTGGACAGATCTCTTAAATACGGAAGGACCTTTCGATGCTTTTCATCGGTGTCTAACTCATGCATTTAATGATGCTTTCCCTATTCAAAAAATTAAATTAAAAAATAAAAAACCATGGGTGACTAAAGGAATAAAAACTTCAGCAAATAATTTAAGATCACTTCATTATATAAGGAAATATACAAATAATCACTTATTTTTTGATTATTTT
Source organism: Rhagium mordax (assembly GCA_963680705.1). Classification (NCBI taxonomy): domain Eukaryota; kingdom Metazoa; phylum Arthropoda; class Insecta; order Coleoptera; family Cerambycidae; genus Rhagium; species Rhagium mordax. Next base: position 76,956,530 of record OY796658.1, on the reverse strand, counting down.
GCCAAATATCGTACTATATACAAAAAACTTATCAAAAGGGCAAAAGAAAATCATTACAATTCTAGAATTGACATGGCAGTTAATAAGACAAAAGAGAGCTGGTCTATTATAAATGACCTTAGGGGTAAAAGCAAATCAACTATTAAAAGTTCTTTAAATCCCAATATTATAAATAAGTACTATTGTTCAATCGCAGATAGATTAACCGAAGACATAATTCCTCCAAAAGATCCCTTGAACTATTTAAATGGAACATATAATCAAAAAATCTTATATTTATATAATACAAATTTAATAGAATTAAAAGAAATTATTAGGGAGATTAAAAATAAAAAATCATCTGGTATTGACGAAATTTCTGTTAAGATAATTGAACAATTGCCTGATTCCGCTCTTTTTGTGTTGGTAGCCATAATAAATAAGTCTTTTGAATCGGGAATATTCCCGACTTGTTTAAAAACATCAGTAGTAATTCCGCTATATAAAGGGGGTAAATTGGATGATCCATCTAACTTTCGTCCTATATCATTAATTCCCACATTGGCAAAAATAATTGAAAAACTAGTTAAAAAAAGAGTTGTAAATTTTTTGTCTTCCTGCAACTTATTAAGCGAACATCAATTTGGCTTTCAAAAAAACAATAGCACGAATGATGCAATGTTTTCACTATTAAAAAAAATGTACACAGAAATAAATAGTGGAGATGCCGCTGCAGCAATATTTTGTGACTTGTCAAAAGCCTTTGACTGTGTCCAACATGAAATATTGTTGCAAAAGCTTGAACACTATGGTTTCAGGGGCACTACCTTAAACTGGTTTCGTACTTATTTGTCTGATCGCAGCCAAGTAGTTAAAAATCCAACCTACTCCAATAAATTAAACATAAATCATGGAGTTCCCCAGGGTTCTGTCCTAGGTCCTGTTCTTTTTTTGCTATATTTTAATGATCTGACTGCAATTAATATTACAGGAAATTTCACCTTATTTGCTGATGACACCACTATACTGTGGCATAACAAAGATCAAAGTGCTCTTCAGAAAATAATATGCTCCGATGTAAGTAAGGTTAAAGACTGGTGTGACTCTAATCTACTTTCTTTTAATATTAATAAGACAAATATAATGACTATTCGATGTAGTCCTTTTGATATTCCATTAGGTAACCATGTCCTTGAAAATAAAACATGTTCAAAATTTCTTGGTTTGAATATCGATTGCAAGTTAAAGTTCAAAGAACATGTGATTAGCTTAAGTAACAAACTAGCATCTGGAAGCTATGCAATTAGGATTATATCCAATGAATTAGGCTACGCAGCTGCAAGGACTGCATATTTCTCATTAATAGAGTCACATTTAAGATATGGTATTTCTTTCTGGGGAGTATGTAGTGCATATCTAATGCGAATAATATTTGTAATTCAAAAGCGTGCTGTTAGATACCTATGTAAAGCCAAAATTCGCGATTCATGTAAACCTCTATTTCTGGTTCATGGTATCCTCACTGTGATATCCATTTATATTATGGAATCAGTATGTCTGATTCATAAACATAAAAGTAATGTCAATATTGTTTCTTCACATTATCTAACTCGTCAGGTTAACAATATTGCTCTACCTATTCCAAGATCCACTCTAGTCAAAGACTCTATTATTTACAATGGGTATAAGATATATAATCATTTACCCAAAAATATTAAGGAGATTAATTCAGTCAACGAATTCAGAAGAGTTGTTAAATCCTTACTAATTACGAAACCCTATTACAATTTACAAGAATATTTTGACGATGCGCTTTAATGTAATATAATTGTTTTTTTTTACTCTTTAATTATCTGTTGTGACTATATATTGTACCTATATGTTAATTTTACACCCTGTTTTATGTATGTATACGTGTGTATATGATGTGTAATATGTGTATATGTATTTATATTTATACTTGTTTATACTTATTTCTTGGCTTTTTTTACTTTGTCAATGATAACTTGTTGTCTGGACAATAAAGTATATATTATTATTATTATTATTATTATTAATATTTATTGCCATGCCAACAGCTTGTACGGTAATATTACAATACAGATCTGTCAATAACTGTCAACAGATGAAATAATAAATAATGAAACTATAGGGCTATTTATTAATACAAACAGACAGAAAACTCCAAACAATAATAATTAAATACCGAAATGTATCATTACTGGTCCTGCTTCTTATAATATCTATTAATAATGTCTTTATTTTCTGAAACCGATACACTATTGAACAAATCACGGATGTTATGAATCACAACAGCCTTAGATGTCGTAAAATCCTCGCTCTACGAGCTCGGATTTCAAACCGACATCTGCGGCAGTTATGATACTCATAACATTCCTAGATATGTTAATAGTTATTACAAGTAGGAACTAATTCCAGAACATAGACACCCAACTGCAACATTTTTGATAACCTACATCTTTATTTACGCGACCATCCATGGACACACATATTTTTCCAGGAGTTAAATTTAAAAATGGGTTGTGATGTGCCTTTGATTTGTTGACGTTGTATTTAATATAGACGAAAGTCTAGTGTTAGAACTTGTACGATGCTTTTTAAACTTTCCAATATATTTATGTCTACATTCCTCCACATGCTTCCTCGGACAATTGATAGAAAGTAAACATAGAAAAATTTATTTTTCATATATTTAAATAAATTAAATTAATTTCTTCAAACAATTCTTCTAATTTATGGCATATTTACGTCTTCCACTTGACATAACTCTTAGAGTAAGAGACAAATTTGAATTTGAGCGTCGATCCTTGCATTGGCACTTAACTAAGTATTTTCGAAAAACCCCCTGGCAGTGTTGCTGTTAATAGTATGACCCAACAGCAGGCTTAGATTTGTCAATAAATATTATAAATTCTTTTTCAATCTGAAATTTTGCCGCTATAAACTGAACGCGTTACCTTTGACCTGCTTACGAGTGAGATGATTCAGCAACCAGGTCATCAAGACTTGACCAATTTTTGTCAATAATGCCATTTAACAACTCAATGTCAGAAATAGTATTTCCATGCTGTTTTCAAAGAATTGAATTAATAATATGTAATAATATAAATCGACAGGTTCCGACCAACCTCACGAGCAATGGAGCTACAGAAATCACTTTCCAGTCACGTTTTCCATGATTCCTATCCACCACAGGTTTCTTTAGTCAGATTTACTGGGTACCTTTTTTATTCTCTCCCGTTGAGATATCACCCCGCCTAGATCCGGTGATGGGGGTGTATATTTTCCTAAGCATGTAAGAAAACTTCTAATAGACCACAGGGCGGCACTTTATATTGTCTTTGTTCTTCTTCAGGAAGTACAAGGCATAGCTGGGGTTGGTGCAGAAATTTCAAAACGGTACCTATTTACTTCGGCCTTAAAGACTTAACGTTTCGAAGAGGTCTCAAAGGAAGACATCATTGGATAACGAATGTCAAAATTTTGTATTTCCAAGTAGAAGATATAGGACTCAAGAGTTGCATAATTTTTTTTTGTTGATACGTGCATGAGATTGTTAAACGTCTAATTACTGCACTTCCATTTTCTGCAATCAATTTTAGTAGATCCACACGTTCTTGAGGCACAGAAATGTCCTGGTTTAGAATATGCTTTCGTAGTTTTGAAATAAGGAATGTAAGTTTTGGTCTACAGAGAAAATACTATTTTTGTGGATGCCTTAGTTAGATTAGTAACGTGAGTTAACCTTTATTTTAGTGGTTGACCTAAGCATTGGATGTGTCTTTTATTAGGACGATTTTACAAGATTAGAGATAATTAAAATCATTGAGCTGGTCTGACTGTATCTTGAGGCGTAATAACAGTTGCAGTGTTTGGATTTTGAATGAGGCAGTTACATGGGGAATAGTGTCATTAGTAAAGCTGAGAGTATAGTTATATATTGAAGAGGGTAAATCGGTAATGCAAAATGGGAACAATATTGTATATCCAATTTTATTATTTCTTAACAATCCTTTGATGAACATTAAAGTTGGATATCAAAAATATACTATATAGATGTTTCAAACATGCACAAGAAGAATTTAAAGACACATTCCTTATACTAAAATAAGAAAAAGTTCCCACATCGGTGGATTCAATAATACGTCGTAGTGACAAACATTTTTTTATTTTAATAAAAAAAGTTTTTTTTTCATTTCCACGACATTTTGCATCCGAAACTTATTAGAGGTAAAGACTTAATGATTTAATAAAAGTGTCTAAGTTTTTAATGGCAGTTTATAGGCAATAAATAAAGATATTCCAAAAGAAGGGATTCACCAATGAAGTATCGACAAACAATAATTATACGTAGTTTTAATAGGTGGGTAAGTTTCTAAATAGTTTTCATATCTTTAAATTTCGCAACACAATTAACACGTTTACCAACATCTTCTTTATTTGCGATGGCCAAAATCGAGAAACTGGTCTGCTGTTAGTGTAGTTCACAGATCCTGGCATGGAAGCTCATCTACTTTGGATGAATTCCTCTGCTGTTAGTGTATTACAATCAACGAATTTTATTTACGTTTCTAGTAGAATTTTTTTTATACTTCTTATCAAAAAAATTTTTAGAAACACGCATCAAATAACAACTTGTTTGGAAATTGGATCTTTTAAATTAAAATATTTTTTCGACCTGTTAAATTATTTGTGATTGGTTTTATTGGGTTAGGTGTTTAGTATAAAGAAAACTTAAACTCAATTCAGAATTGAAGCCGTAATTTCTGTTTTATAACCAAAGCTATTGAATTCAACCTGCTGAATCCTTAAGGAAGAGTTTCACTGGAAATAGCAACTGTTGACACTTTAATGGTAGAACATAGTTCTACACAGTGTAATTAGACGTATTTTAAAATACCCGAATAATAAATACATCAGTGGGGACCGCATCCACACCAGCAATCGTCTTTACAATGTAACCTTAGAGCAGATTCAAGTTCTCCGTTTTGCTCTTTTATATAAACAAGTTATCTTTCGTTTCAACTAGAAGATTGCTCGAGTGCTACCCACAACAAGGAAGTGAATTAAAACTCATCCAAATAACTACTGTTTCATCACTGAGCATTTTATACTTTCAAAAATAATCAAGAGCACTATTATGATACAATTGGTAATGCACACACTTGATGATTTCTATTGGTATTTTTATGGAGATTATTCTGCAAATTTTACGATGCCAATACAACAATTTATGCTACTACTACTACGTTTATCCAGCTTCGTAACTCTCGCTTTATGAGTCACCGATTATGCAACCAACAATTAAGTTATGTACTTATTATCTTTATGCCGTTAAGGTTAGAATGATCAGATGCTCTACAAAATTTTCGCAAAAGTGATAGAATATGGACGATAATTCCTCAATAAACCTACACGGTCATTTTCCGCTATACCTACAATATAATGATTTTATCGAAGATAAGTAAGACTTATTGTAATCTAGTGTTATAAACTTTTAATTTCGACAGATTTTACGAAGAGAAAGGTTGTTTTGGTTTAGACTTTTAACCTTAAAAATGTTTCAAACATCTCATTAGTTTTGGAAAGTCCAAACTTACTTACTTAGGACTCAGACCTGTTATTGCAGTGATGGATCAATAAAAATGCTACTTTTTTAAAACGTTTTAAAACTTCCACACTTCTCTCATGGGACTTAGTGGCTACAAAAATATATTCTGATTCAAATACCCTTAAAACTACACCCTTGGGCCAGAACCCTAAGCAATATATTTTGTTTACTATTTCATTGGGACTGGTTGAAGTATTTTCTTTGTAATTGAGCTTTTTAGCTACAATATTTTCTGACTATTAAGTTCATTAATTTATTTAGACATAGGAGCGAGAGTTTTTTATAGAGGAAATTGCCTATTCTGGAGCTCGAACAAACTCGCGAGAGCGAATCCGGATGAAAATACATGTAGATATTCACTGCAACTGCATAGGATAAAGCCGGCATCTACATATATAAAAGCTGGCCCGAAATTAATGTGGATGGGGAGACAGCAGTTTGCTCTCGTCAAATACCCGAGCTGAGAAAACCGACAGCTTTTAGTATTGTACAAGATATCGGTCTGAATTCTATTAAAATGGAACAGGGAACGAATTTGTGCTTTTAGTGGTGCTTTTAGTTCCCAGGTGCCGGCATATTTTATAATATCACCTATTGAGAATACGTGATCGTTGCATTTCTCTTCCATTCTTCAATTGGCCAAAATTCTAAAAACTGTAAGTGAACTAGTAAAAGGTATAAATTTATTTGAAAAATACGTTAAAAAATAATCTCTGAAAGGGCTGAGCTAGCCCCAGGGAAAAAGGAAAATAACAAAAAGATATAAATTAGTGAAAGGACTATTTAAATATCACATAAAAGTGCTAACAAATACACCACATAAAAAAAGTAATTTAATAATATAATACCATATAAAAACTAAAGTATCAGACTTGCCAAAAAGGATAATAGTAGTTCTTATGGTAAATACATAGAGTTAAAATACAGTACAAAAAACAATAAAGTTGTCTACCGTGGGCACAAATCTTTAAAAAATGCTGCAACTTTTATACCCCATGGCTCTATACTGGAGCCTGTTCTAGTTGTTATCTTTATTAACGATATTGTAGATACACTAAATGTGCATTCCCTACTTACTACTATGCAGATTATCTTAAATTATATTGGCGTATAGAGTCTATAGATGACTGTATGAAGATACAAGTAGACTTTAGGACCTTCATTTAATTTGCCTTTGAATGTTACGAAATGTAATGTTGCCTCCCACTAGTAAACATAACGCCTTTGAATTCAACAACGACATATATAACACAATTTTTGAACTGCCAGAATTCTTCTCTGACTTCGGTTAATCTCAAGTTTTATCCATGCCTTTTAATTCATTTTTAAAATGTCATTGAGTGGAAGAGCAGGTATTGAACCTGAACTCCGCCATTTAACAGATATATATTGTATTTCTTATTGTATTGTATTGTATTGATAATATCTGTTAATAAAGACATTATTATTATTATTATTATTATTTTTTTTTTTTTTTTTTTTTCCCGTTTCGGAACGAAAGTGCTGGACAGTCTCCCTGTGGCCTCCGATACCACACAGAGAGAGCGCCAGCGAATAATCTACAGCAACTCCCCACATCCCGCAGGGTTAGTCACTGTAGATTTCAGACTCATGTGCCCTAAGTAGACGAAGGGATCCCAGGATGACCGCTTTCTGCATTTGACCAGCCAACCATTCTGCCGATGTTTGGCAGACAGGCATGGTCTTCAATGCAGAGAGCAGCGTGGGCTTTATACCTCCGAGTACACCGATTATCAGGACGACCATTTTGACAGAGTAGCCTGGGTATAGCACTTGGAGCTCGTACCGGAGATCTCTGTATTTAGTCCGTTTCTCCTCCTCCTTCAAGGCGATGTTTGTCTCAGCAGGTGCTGAGAACTCGATGACATACATCACCTTGGTCTGATGGTCGAGGAGGACTATGTCAGGCTTATTGGCGTGAATTCGCCTGACGGTCGGGAACGAGTAGTTCCAGTAAATCCGGCATTTCTCGTTCTCGACAACGGACTCGATATCTCCGGGGACGTAAGGCAGCACTGGTGTTTGGTCTATCTGGTACGAGTGCCGTAGATGGTAGTATAGCACTCGTAAAGCCGCGTTATGTCGTTGGATGTAGACCGAAGTCGCATAAATCGGGCATGCAGATAATAAATGCTTGAGCGACTCCGGCGCCTGCCGGCAGGTCCTGCAATTGATATCAGGTACCTCTACACCCATCACGCGACTGCGATAGACCAATGTGTTAATAACACCATCTTGGCAGGCCACAATATATCCCTCGGTCTCAGACTTCAGCCCCGCTGACCTTAAAAATGCGAAGGTCAGCTCTGTCGATAAACCCAGTGCTTCTATGTTGTTATAGAAAACACCGTGCAGGGGTTTATCGACGTGCTGCCTGAACAGATTTCTCTGTTCGGCAGCTTTGATGTGGGCTGTCAGACGATTAGGCGGAAGCTCAGTGACTGAGTCACCTCGCCGGCCTTCTCGCCTGTAGTCGAACACGAGACCGAGTTCATCTGCGGCCCTCTGTGCTGCCCTAAACAATAAAGCGCCAACTCCCACAGTTTCATGATCTCTCACTAACTGTAGGAGTGGGTCCGAGCTCCTGATGACTTTACATGCCATACTCAGTGCCACTCTGCCATGCATGCACTCCAGACTCAAGAGTCCTCGGCCCCCCCGTTGACGTGGGAGGTACACACGAGGAACGGACGATCTAGGATGAATACTCCTATGAATATTCATCATCTTGCGGGTATTCCTGTCCAATTGACGCAGCTCATCTACTCCCCATTTGACTACGCCAAAGGAGTAGAGCAGAATCGGAACGGCAAGCATATTAGTGGCAGACACCTTGTTCTTCCCCGAAAGTTCTGATGACCAGATCTTTCGGAGTCGGTGTCTGTACTTGCCACGGAGAGAATCCTTTATTTGGTTCACATCCTGGATGTGGCGTTGTTCCACACCCAGGTATGTGTAGGTCTCTCCGGCATCCAAATGTCGTAGGATGCTTCCGTCTGCGAGCTGCGCATCTTCGTGGAATTCCCCGCATCGTCCTCTCTTGAGGTGGACGACTGCGCATTTGTCCAACCCAAACTCCATTCCAATTGCCCGCGTGTATTCCTCGACCACCCTGAGAGCATTTTGAAGTTCTCGCTCTCCGGAGGTATAGAGTTTAAGGTCATCCATATAAAATAGATGGGTGACCTTATGCCTCCGGTTGCTGGGTGGCCCACACTGATACCCGCGAGTTTGGCGGAGTCCAACAGATAGCGGCAGCAGTGAGATGCAGAAGAGGAGCGGACTCAAAGAGTCACCCTGAAACACTCCTCTCTTAAATGTCACCAACTCTGTCGAAACTCGCTCGGCACCGGATGTTATGGTAAAGCGAGTTCTCCAAAGCGGCAACAGTTATTCGATGCATCTCACTAGTGGTGCTAGTACCGCAAGACATCCGAGCAAGTGTAACAAAAGCTCGTGGGATGTTGTATCAAATGCCTTGCGATAATCAATCCAGGCCATTGACAGATTCCGCTTGTACTGCACAGAATCCTGTGTAATACAGCGGTCTATCAGCAGGTTTTCCTTGCAACCTGCCAGGCCCTTCTTGGCACCACGCTGTTCGTTTATCTGTTGGTAGACCGGATCAACAGACCTCAACATCCTGGTATACAAGATACGAGTAAATAACTTGTAGCAGGAGTTGAGGCAGGTAATCGGCCTATAATTTTTTGGGTCAGACAAAACCCCCCTTTTTGGGGATTAGCACAGTTCGCCCCTCGACAAACCAGTCCGGAATTTGCTGCCCCTCGTTCAACCATGAGTTGAAAACTCGGGCCAGATGGCGGTGGGTGGAAGGAAACTTCTTCCACCACCAGTTGTTTATACCATCTGGACCCGGGGCAGCGAAGTTCTTGGTTCCAACAAGTGCTTGTTGAACCTCTTCCGTACTGATTGCCGGGCACACTTCGTCTGGCTCTTCTAAGACTCTACGACAGAGAGCCTCGAAGTGTGCTATAGCTGGAGTGTCATTATCGAATGGACTCGCGACTTCGTAGATTCCTTTCCAGAAGGCTTCGACATTATCAACAGTTGGCGGATTCTCGACAACACGCTGTGGCTCTTGGAACAGGCGAGACGGGTTTGTTTGAAACAATTTGTTTTGTTCCAAACTCCGCATTCGCCTGACCAAAGTTTTCTTAATAGCCATAAGCGCTCGAATCCTATCTAGACAGTGCTGCTTGATGGTCTGCAGCACTGTGCGATTTAGAGTGTGGTGTTGGCGTCTCAGTCCGGCTGCCACTCGCCGGACCTTCGGTGTAAATGGTCTACCTGCGACTATATAATCCACCACACTCTGGATTCGAGAAGCGTGTTGCCTTGCTGATCGAATTTTAGCTTCGATCTTCTGTACGCGCCGCTTAGCTTTCTCGACCCTATCAACTGCGCTTGCCAGGCGCTGTTGTGGGACGAGTTGCTTGGCGGCAGCGTACACCGCGCTGTTGATCTGCCAGATGTTGGCATCTTCTGGAAGCTCCTCACTAATCAACGAATCCATTCGTGCCAGGTCTTGTGGCTTTGGGTTAACCCTGGTGTTAAGGTTAAGGTTATTATTATTTTTTTTTTTTTTTTTTTTTTTTTTTTTTTTTTTTTTTTTTTTTTTTCGTTTCCGGAAGAAATTGCTGGACAGTCTCCCTGTGGCCTCCGACACCACACAGAGAGAGCGCCAGCGAATAATCTACAGCAACTCCCCACATCCCGCAGGGTTAGTCACTGTAGATTCCAGACTCATGTGCCCTAAGTAGACGAAGGGATCCCAGGATGACCGCTTTCTGCATTTGACCAGCCAACCATTCTGCCGATGTTTGGCAGGCAGGCATGGTCTTCAATGCGGAGAGCAGCGTGGGCTTCATACCTCCGAGTACACCGATTATCAGGACGACCATTTTGACAGAGTAGCCTGGGTATAGCACTTGGAGCTCGTACCGGAGATCTCTGTATTTAGTCCGTTTCTCCTCCTCCTTCAAGGCGATGTTTGTCTCAGCAGGTGCTGAGAACTCGATGACATACATCACCTTGGTCTGATGGTCGAGGAGGACTATGTCAGGCTTATTGGCGTGAATTCGCCTGACGGTCGGGAACGAGTAGTTCCAGTAAATCCGGCATTTCTCGTTCTCGACAACGGACTCGATATCTCCGGGGACGTAAGGCAGCACTGGTGTTTGGTCTATCTGATACGAGTGCCGTAGATGGTAGTATAGCACTCGTAAAGCCGCGTTATGTCGTTGGATGTAGACCGAAGTCGCATAAATCGGGCATGCAGATAATAAATGCATGAGCGACTCCGGCGCCTGACGGCAGGTCCTGCAGTTGATATCAGGTACCTCTACACCCATCACGCGACTGCGATAGACCAATGTGTTAATAACACCATCTTGGCAGGCCACAATGTATCCCTCGGTCTCCGACTTCAGCCCCGCTGACCTTAAAAATGCGAAGGTCAGCTCTGTCGATAAACCCAGTGCTTCTATGTTGTTATAGAAAACACCGTGCAGGGGTTTATCGACGTGCTGCCTGAACAGATTTCTCTGTTCGGCAGCTTTGATGTGGGCTGTCAGACGATTAGGCGGAAGCTCAGTGACTGAGTCACCTCGCCGGCCTTCTCGCCTGTAGTCGAACACGAGACCGAGTTCATCTGCGGCCCTCTGTGCTGCCCTAAACAATAAAGCGCCAACTCCCACAGCTTCATGATCTCTCACTAACTGTAGGAGTGGGTCCGAGCTCCTGATGACATTACATGCCATACTCAGTGCCACTCTGCCATGCATGCACTCCAGACTCAAGAGTCCTCGGCCCCCCCGTTGACGTGGGAGGTACACACGCGGAACGGACGATCTAGGATGAATACTCCTATGAATATTCATCATCTTGCGGGTATTCCTGTCCAATTGACGCAGCTCATCTACTCCCCATTTGACTACACCAAAGGAGTAGAGCAGAATCGGAACGGCAAGCATATTAGTGGCAGACACCTTGTTCTTCCCCGAAAGTTCTGATGACCAGATCTTTCGGAGTCGGTGTCTGTACTTGCCACGGAGAGAATCCTTTATTTGGTTCACATCCTGGATGTGGCGTTGTTCCACACCCAGGTATGTGTAGGTCTCTCCGGCATCCAAATGTCGTAGGATGCTTCCGTCTGCGAGCTGCGCATCTTCGTGGAATTCCCCGCATCGTCCTCTCTTGAGGTGGACGACTGCGCATTTGTCCAACCCAAACTCCATTCCAATTGCCCGCGTGTATTCCTCGACCACCCTGAGAGCATTTTGAAGTTCTCGCTCTCCGGAGGTATAGAGTTTAAGGTCATCCATATAAAATAGATGGGTGACCTTATGCCTCCGGTTGCTGGGTGGCCCACACTGATACCCGCGGGTTTGGCGGAGTCCAACAGATAGCGGCAGCAGTGAGATGCAGAAGAGGAGCGGACTCAAAGAGTCACCCTGAAACACTCCTCTCTTAAATGTCACCAACTCTGTCGAAACTCGCTCGGCACCGGATGTTATGGTGAAGCGAGTTTTCCAAAGCGGCAACAGTTGTTCGATGCATCTCACTAGTGGTGCTGGTACCGCAAGACATCCGAGCAAGTGTAACAAAAGCTCGTGGGATGTTGTATCAAATGCCTTGCGATAATCAATCCAGGCCATTGACAGATTCCGCTTGTACTGCACAGAATCCTGTGTAATACAGCGGTCTATCAGCAGGTTTTCCTTGCAACCTGCCAGGCCCTTCTTGGCACCACGCTGTTCGTTTATATGCTGGTAGACCGGATCAACAGACCTCAACATCCTGGTATACAAGATACGAGTAAATAACTTGTAGCAGGAGTTGAGGCAGGTAATCGGCCTATAATTTTTTGGGTCAGACAGATCCCCCTTTTTGGGGATTAGCACAGTTCGCCCCTCGACAAACCAGTCCGGAATTTGCTGCCCCTCGTTCAACCATGAGTTGAAAACTCGGGCCAGATGGCGGTGGGTGGAAGGGAACTTCTTCCACCACCAGTTGTTTATACCATCTGGACCCGGGGCAGCGAAGTTCTTGGTTCCAACAAGTGCTTGTTGAACCTCTTCCGTACTGATTGCCGGGCACACTTCGTCTGGCTCTTCTAAGACTCTACGACAGAGAGCCTCGAAGTGTGCTATAGCTGGAGTGTCATTATCGAATGGACTCGCGACTTCGTAGATTCCTTTCCAGAAGGCTTCGACATTATCAACAGTTGGCGGATTTTCGATTTATTATTATTATTATTATTATTATTATTATTATTATTATTATTATTATTTAAGGTAACTGCAGATCGATTTTCGAAAATTTTAAATACCTCTTTAGAGATAGGTATATTTTCAAATTCTTGGAAAATTTCTGCTATTAGTCCAATAAGGAAAATAGAAAAACTGTTATTTGTGAGAATTTTAGATCAATAAATTTATTACCTGCAGCAGAAAAAGTTATAGAAATTTTAGTAAAAAATCAAATTTTAAAGCACATAGTATACAATAATATTTTAACTGAATTTCAAGCTGATTTTCGGAAAAACTATTCTTGTGAAATTGCAATTCAAGCACTAATTTATAACTGGAAACAACATCTTGATGATAATAAAATTGTTGGTGTAATCTTTCCTGATTTAAAAGGAGCAACTAATTGAAGAATGAACCGAATGAAGAAAAATTATAATTTTTTTATGATCTGTTTATGAATAGTTTTTCGAAGTTGTAGAATAAAGTAATTATAAGAGGCAAGTTTACTTTCTATAGAATTTTGGTCATTTGTTTTATTATGTCAATAACTCGACTGAAATCACAGAAAACAGCCGCACTTTTTTGTTTTTCATCAAGAGATTTGAAAATATATGAATATAAATTATTTATCTCATCGATTAAGTAACAACAAAAAATAGCACACGACAGCAATAATTTGAGGTCACTCGATGTCCACAAAACAATAAAAACAAACCCTTGACACATAAACTACAAATTAATTTTCCGTCGCATTCCCTTCCGCAGTAGTGTTTTGAACTACCAATATAAGTGCAATGCTTTGTGCCACACCACAGACAATATTTAGATTCAACAATTTTATCAAATTGTAACATTTGTTGAGGCCATATCACTAATTTTATAGTTAAGGTTTAACCATAAACCAAGCAATTAAATTTTAACAGCTGCCAAGTTAATGCCCCATAATCAGAGTCATTTGTTCTCTCATTATGGTCTTGTTAGCGTTAGTAATCCGAAACTAATTCATTTCGGTTGTATGTTGACTACTTTTTGCATATTAAAAATTGATATTCTAAGACTATATGGTACCATTTGTGTGTTTTCATGACTGGTTTGGAATTAGCAAGCGAAGACATAACGTAATAGAGTCTAGAAAGTTCATGCACAATAAACATAAATCTCTAAACTTGCACTTGGGACTTATAACTTCATAAGCTCTATTCTGTTATTAATACCGAGAGATCAACAAAAACTTGATCAAGAACACGTACTAGCTTTGGAACCTCTGATTAGACAATTATTGCTGTAATTTCAGGTTCGGTCGAAGTTTCAGTTTTAACTATTACTTTACGATTTATTTTCTAGACTAATTTCAGTCACTAATATTTTGCTTCAAACTCGAAAAAATAGTTGGTTAATCGCCATAATTTTACCTCAAGAGTTATTTCGAATCTTTATACAGTACCTAATATACCTATCTTTATACTTGTCTTGTATTAGGTGCTGAAATATTGAAAATGTAATTACAATGTCTTATAAGTAGTAGCTCTGTTTTTATCCAAGTCAAGGTAGCGCACATGCCTCTCACCCAGAGTTCCGGGTTTGATTCCCGGTCGTGGTAATGGAGTCGTCATTACATGTGGTGGTGTTATTTTAATTATTATTATTTATTTATTAACCTCGTGATGGACGTATCTTTGTAAAAAACAATTTATTGTACTTTGAAATTTTGATGGCCTTACTGATTTAAAAATACTGATTTCTGAATCATATCAGTGTGCCTCGATAACTGCTCTTCAAATATTTATAAGTGAAACTTGGTTTAGCTGTTAAGTACGTAAGTGAACAGTAGGTATCTGTCAATAAATAAGGAAAAGGCGGATGTGGGCTGAAAGTGGAAAATTAAATTTCAATGAAAATATACATTTGGTGGGCAAAAAAATCTCTGACGATAATTTGAGAACCCTTAGAGATATTTTAATTAAATTCAATTTATATATCTTACTTACAAATGAGCATTTAACATAGGAGCGATGAAAAATCTGAGTTAAAAATGTAGTAACAAAAAGCAGAATATTTCAGTATTTCAATCCCAGTATGTTAATTTCTAACTCATTCTTAAACAGTTGTAACCTATACAGGGTGTTTCTAAATCATATGTAAATCTGTGAACCGCATATTCCTTACTTAAAAATGACAAATACTTTCTATAAATATATATCCGGAATTGACTCCTATGGGAGCTGGAGGCACCTCAAGATGGCACTCAAAAAGTAGTTTTTTTAATTATTTCGGAAATGACGTAACGAATTTTGTTCATATTTGGAATATACAATTAAATAATGGATTCGCCTAAAATAGGTACTAAAATTTGATCAAATTCAGTTAACTCAATATACATTTTTTAGCCCCCAAAAATAATTTTTTTTATCAAAAATAGCCACTGCACTGCTAAAGAGTAAAACATTTTCAATTTTTAAACATAATGATTCATTACCCGATTTTTCCTTCTTCTGTAAAATTTTCCTTGGATTAACCGTTTCTGAAGAAATAAAAAAAATCTGCATTAGCTTTGCTCATCAAATTATCAACTTTGTATTTTATATCAAGTCAGTTTATGGAAAGTCGATATGACTAGTGACGGCTGGTGAATTTTTAATGTTCTATATTTCAATTTAGAGACATGGGAACTGTACCAAATTATAAAAGGTTTCATTTGGGATCAAAATGAGAATATTGGCGAAAAAAAAAATTGAAAAACAATTTGTGAAAAAAATTTCCAAAAACCCCATCGCCCTAGAAAGTCCTGAAATTTTTTATGATAGATTTTTTTTTTAAATATTAGAATAATCTTCGATACAATCTAAGACGAGATTTTTTTATTTTTTAGAAAAGTTGCCAGCATTTGAAATTTTTTAAAATTAAGAATCGAGCCATTAAAAATTTCAAATGCTAGTAACTTTTACAAAAATTAATATTTTTTCAAAAGCAAAAAAACCTTGCCATAGATTGTATCGAAGATTATTCTGATATTTAAAAAAAGATACAAATATATTTAATATTATGACTTTCCAGGGGCGGGAGGGGACGATGGGATTTTCAAAATTTTGTTGTTTTTCAATTTTTTTTTATCCAACATTCTCATTTTGATCCCAAATGAAAACTCTTATAATTTGGGATATAGGTGCCATGTCTCTAAATTGAAATATCGAACACTGAAAATTCACCAGCCGCCACAAGTCATATCGACTTTCCATAAACTGACTTGATATAAAATAGAAAGTTGATAATTTGATGAACAGAGCTAGTGCAGATTTCTTATATTTCTTCAGAAACGGTTAATTCAAGCAAAATTTTACAGAAGAAGGAAAAGTCAGATAATGAATCATTCTATTTAGAAATTGAAAATTTTTTACTCTCTAGCAATGCACTGGCTTTTTCTGATAAAAAATTTTAATTATGGGGGCTGGAAAATGTATTTTGAATTCGATCAAATTTTAGTATTTTAGGCGAATCCATTATTTAATTGTATATTACAAATTTGAAAAGAATTCGTTACGTCATTTTCGAAATAATTAAAAAAAAACACTTTTTCAGTGCCATCTTGAGGTGCCTCCAGCTCCCTTATGAGTCGATTCCGGATATATGTTTATAGAAAATTTTTGTCATATTCTTAAGTAAGTACATGTGATTTAGAAACACCCTGTATAAAAATATATACAGGGTGGTTCGAATTGTACCTTCGATAATTTGGAAATCAATAGAAAATGTGAAATTAATGAAAGTTTTCTTAATAAACTTATATCGAAAACTTAACCGTTGCAGAAATACAGGGCGTTGAAGTTACATTTTTTTTTTGTATTTTTTTTTATATCTCCTGAAGTAAAAGGAATATTTGATTGAAATTTTGTGTGTTCTTGTTCCTGAATAAATATCACGTTTAATAATTATTTTTATTTTCCCACTTTAATCAGAGGCGTAACCACGGGGGTGTGACACCCTTTGTTTAAAGAAAAAGGGTACGAAATTATATTTTTTTCCCATTTTTGAAATCTACAGTCAGTTTAAGAAGTCGTCTTTTAGTTTTTCCGTAAAAGGTATCGTTTTACAGTTATATTTTACTGTAATTAGAATTCATTGCATATTCATACGAACAAGTAGTATCGGATGTTTTCTTTAGAGGTATAGAACTTTAAAATGAAATAAAATATATAAAGATCGTGGTAACTTCAACGTCCTGTATTTCCGAAACGGTTAAAGTTTTCGATATAAGTTTATTAAGAAAACTCACATTAATTTCACATTTTCCATTGATTATCAAATTATCGAAGGTGCAATTCGTATATATAAATTATATATTAGAATCTGGAACTCTTGTTGACCACTATTCTATAAAAAACCTATATTTTAAAAGAGAATAGAGGAAAGGCACACAACCTCAAACACGGTATTATTTTTAATATGTTCTCCATTTTGATGTTATTCTTATTAAAAAAAAAAAACAAAATAATCAATAGTCTTGACATGTATTTTATTGCATAAAAATTGGATAATTATCAAAAAAGTGTTGGGCAAAATCTCGGGCAAAATAAATAGGAATTCCAGCTTTTTTTGTCAACTGTAACGAACTGATTTTCCGTAAAGGATTTTCTGTTGGTTAAAACATTTCCGTCACTTTGATACACCCTATATAGACTCTGTTAAAATTTAAGTCCGTGATAATTTAGTTGAATTTGAGTCGTAAAAGCAGAAGTAAATTTATTGATTATTTTAAAATAGTTCAATACTTTTGGATCATCCTCGATATAATTGAAATCCGCGAGTTGTTAAAAATAATGTTTAATTTAAGTAACCGGCAGTAAAAATTATTCGTTACTAAATATTATTAAAATATTAATCTGTGTCTGCTTTAATCCGGTTCTTTTTGTTCTATTCTTCTATTTCTGGCCTCAGAATTACCGAGTAACGTGATTTAGTTATGCAACGCGTTAGAGCTTAGTTAAAAAACGTGTCTAGTCCGAGTGTACCGATATACGTACTCAGGACCGAGCCCAACCGCTAACGAAGGACACGTCAGAAAAATTTTTAATAATGTACTTCGCATCGTTGATATTATCCGTCTCGTTATCCGTGTTCCGCGTCTACACCGTCGATACCGTTTCCGAGTACATTATTCCGAAATCGTTAGTTAGAAATCACCATCCGTAGGTTTTGTATCTCGCCACACGCTTGTTCGCCGTAATCGTTCGCTACTCAACGTTTTTACCAAAAGCCACACTGTTTTGCTCATGATTAAAAACTCACACGACTCTGTAAGTAATATATGGTTGTTTGCCAGCCCGCGTTATTATTCTCTTGTAAGTACCTAGTAGATGACAATTTAGTATAGGAACAGGTTAAGCCTTCTGTCTCTTTTCTTTATGCGAATAAAGATTTTGTATACTATTTTAAAATCGCCGAGTGTTTATTTATTTTGTGTACATCTAATTAGAAACCGATAATCAGCCACCAGACCCCTGGACACGACAGTCTTCCTCACTGCAGGCTACCCTAGCCTTTCTTGGAAACGACCGCGAAAGAAAGTGCTGTTCTTTGCATTCTAAAATAAGGAACTAGCGCCCGAGATTCCGTTTAAAAAAATATTACAAAGCTGGTAGAGACTGTTTGTAGGTAGTAAGTTGCAAACAGCCCCCGTAAGGTAAAAAAAATAAAAAACATTTTTTTTAAACTTGCTTCTCCTAAAAAAGTCGTAGTTATTAAAAAGCAAAAATTTTTTTTTGGAAAAGAATTTTATGTACGACTGCAAGAAAGGCAAGGCTTGCGCACCCCTAATTCCCACCTCCTTCATACAATCATGCGTACAATCATACAAAGTGCGACTGCCTTGCTATTCTCGCAGTCGTAATTATTTTTTACATTTTAGTACGACTTTTTTAGGAAAAGTAAAAAAAAAACTTTTCATCAATTAATTATGTCAGGAACAAATTTGTTTTAATTTCTCGCTCCAATTTTCACTCTCTTCCCCCGCTCCCTATTTGCATATTTGGGGATATTTGCAAAGTAACGGTGTAATACTGCATTATCATCTGACTTTAGTAACTGTGCAAAATTTCATCAATTAATTATGTCAGAAAAAGTGTTAAATGAAGGTTGTAAGATTTTAACACAAACATTCTGAAAACCGAAACCTGAAAACTGAATAAAACTACATTGTAAATTAAATAAAAGCAAGTAAAAAGGGCATCACACAACAAACTTCCTTAAACTTAAATAGTTGTATCTTGATAATAATTTTGACTATCTAGTGACATCTGCCGGGTAAAATTTAGACGATTAGTTAAAACATTAAAAGCAAAATAAATACTTCAGACTTATTGCCCACTCTGTGTAAACATAAAGTTTACTTTTAAGTCTCTTTTCTCGATTTCAAAAGGTGTTTCGGAAGATCCATTTCCAGTCATAAATTTTAATGACATTAATAACTCATTAGATATAATTAACGGCGTCGCTATTTACCAAACTTCCCTAATCCTTTTATGTATCGTGCTAGAATACAATTAATTAAAATGTTCCAAAATGTAAATTTTGCTGCATTAAGATTAAACATTAATGCCGAAAAGTAGTTAAGTAACTTTAAAATATCATTATTTTTAATTACTTGTACGCAGTCTTTGTCGCTTTCTAAAATTTAAAGCAATAGTAAAAAGACACTTTGTTTCATTGCTTTGTCTTTTTAAGTTGCTTGTGCATTTCGTGAACGTATTTATTATTCATTCATCTGTGACATACTGCAAAAGTTGCGGAATTATCAAAGGACCAAGTTGTTCCCACTAAAAGGACTACAAAGTCGTTTGACAAGCTCCAATTAAGCCGCAATTAGTAGAACTGCAGACCTCAGATATTTTCAAAAGTCAAGTGAGTAGACTTTTGTAACTGCATATAAAACCAAAAATTCATTACTGATTTTTATCCCCGGATAAAAACTCAATCAAACAAAATTATAAGGTCAAAAATGATACAAAAATAGTTCTCTCTCGCTCTCTCTCTCTCCCGTTATCTCGGTCTATATTTGTGGACTGAAGCATAGAGACCAAAATATTATTAATGAATAGATTTTTCAATAATTTAAAGGCAAAGACTGAATACAATATTTAAAAAAACGATAATGTTAATCATACATACAAATATTTATCGCAAAACTGTATCTTTGATCTTTAGGCCTGAACCTAACGAAATATGAGAAAATTTTAACCAGTGCTTTTTTACGCTCTCATAACTATCTGACAACTTAAAACTTTTGCATTTTTGTGCTACAACGGACCTAGTCAGAATGCGATTATATTCAATAACATTCCATCCACCATTCGAATATTCGATTACATATTCAACATGGCAAACTATTAATTAGCAAGGCTCATACAGACCACAGAGTTTCAGTTGCCACTTATCATGCTGTCGACAGTTCGCATTTCATCAATGTTTATGTGTATTATTCATCTGCCTGACCAATGAGCCGTGTTAGAGTATTTTGTGTGTCCGACAACTTTAACTCCAGTTGACGGCTGCTGAAAGACGTCTGGTGTATAGTCATGAATATGCAAAGACACTCGTCATTTATCTAAACTTCTTGTTTCTGTTCACACCGCATGTAAGCCGCTGGCTTAGCTTATGCTCAGATTCGCAATGTTTTGAATTATTAGCTGGCGAGAGGGATGTTGCTAGAAATCCAGAGAACTATTTAGGCAATTAACTCAAACTGAGTGAAAAATAATTGCGTAACTTGTTTAAAAATTAGGAAACGAAAGAACACAAATGAGATATGCAGATATGCGATGGTAAAGAAGATGCGGAAAATTTTATTTTATTTCCCTTTACGCAATATTTAGCAACGATGATGTTTTTAATATAATTACTGGTACGTTCAAAAGTTGCTACAGTCAGTTCAAGAGAGACTTTTAAAGTTACATATCAGTTAAGGTCAGCAATAAATTGATAATAATAATAGTAATAAAGCTGGAGCTTTCTCATTAGGTTCGGAGTCACAAAAGATCTGTCCGATATAGGAAAAAATCAATCAATCAATTTACAATATGGTATACGAGTGACAAATATGAGGTTTAAATGATTACTATGCGTTATTATTTCTCTGCATAAACTAAAATGGTCTAGGCCATTTCTTAAACGACAATGAGGGTAGTTTGAAATTTTTTAAGAGAAGAAGTTCTGATTCCAGAAATGTTTTACAAATATGGGGTTGTATGAAAAATTTTGAAACGATTTTATTGGGTTTTAATTTTGGACAAAGAAATATTTTTTATTAAAAAAGGTTCAAATCTGCATTTTGATGTTATCTCAAACCCTGAAAGTATAATTTTTGGAATAGATTATTTTCCCGAAATTTTTCTTACGGCACATTACAATTTGATATATTTTTGGAATGCGAAAAGTGGTCACAAAACACTTAAAATAATCTCCTTTGTCATTTAAAAAAATAAAATAAACCTTATATCTTTTGATGTACTTAGTAGAGAAAATTTTCAATGTAAAGGCATAGTTTGCAGGAATATAGGTACCATGCAAAGTCTATTTTTAGCAGTTTATTTTAAATTTTTCAAAGGACGGTGAATTTGCTATTCCATTGTATAACAGAAACGATTAAAAACCAAAAAAATATATATATATATATATAAGACAGAAACTTTTTATTTCTCTACGAAACTTTGTATATGTGATCCGCAATATATAAGACATTACGACAACTCGTTATTAGAAAATTACAGAAGTTACGCAAAAAAACATATGAGTGGCATGAAATCATATTTCAGCAATGAATACTTTAGATATAAACTTTATTGTGTAACTTCGCTATATGGAACCTTTTTAAACTGAACTTTTTTCAGATTAGATAATTATATTTTGCGTTTCTACTCCGCGACAAAAATACATAATTATGTAGGTATTTATTTCAATATTTTATAACATCTAGTTATTACAGTAGTTCGTTAATTATTGTGTTTCGAAAACGAAACATTTTGGCAAACCAAAAAACATTCAAATTAAAGTACATTACACCATTATTTAGGATACCCATGATTAAATCTTTTAAACAATTTTCACATAACTAAATATTATATTCAATACATTAAATACCCCAAGTTTATAGTTTTACCTTTATTGGTTTTAGATATAAAATCAGTAAAGGGGCTCCCCATTTAGGGGGCTGTAGCTTCTTAGACTTATGTTTAAGAATTTTTTTTTTAATTTTGATAGAATTTGCTGGAAAATTATTATTGAACGTTAATATTAGGACGTCTGTTGTATAAATATATAATAAAAGTCTTACCACGCAACATATTTTCACAATGTCCTACCTATCTCGTTCTGGACCTACCTGGTAAATAAAAAGAAGAATAAAAAAATTAAGTACATTAATTTAATTATTTACTAAAACTACCTTTAGTGCCCTATCCTATTTCCATTTTATCACACCACACTAGTTTCATCAAAAACTTACACCACTAATATCACAATATACGAAACATATAACAGTTAATTACATATTCCGATCTCATACAATGTATATCTAAATCTTTATAATTACAATGAAAACGATATTTTTGTACACATGCATTCCACAACACCAATAAGCCAACTAACTAAAAGAAATCTTTATGAATGTGCTGATAAGTTTTTGTAAAGTCTACTGCTACATACGTTTTACGTAATTTGGTGTTTTTGTTTAAAAAACTCGATTTCTTATTAATGCAAACATAAAACGATTTTGGTGCAATAGAACTTAAATGTAAAATTATGACTAAGTATTTCGAAATATGTGAATGAATAATGGACGTGTGTGATGTTCTAAAAGAATTATAATAAAATACAAGGTGTTCCAAAACAAGCACCTTATAAAATAACTAGTAATAACTTTAGGAAAAAAATTAAATAAATTGATAGCTATGTTTCGAACTGATATTGGTTTTTAATATTTTATCTTTATTTGAAGCCTACAGGATGCACAGAAGTTAAGAAAAACCCTTTTCGCCTAGATAACTGCACTTTTCACATATTTTTTCAAAAAGGAAAAGTTCATTACATTCATTACTAAATATCACTACCCACCAACATTTCCAAATCCGGAGGTGGGAACCCAACCCCATCCCTAGACAGTGTAACTATAAGCATGCTCGCTACAACACGCTCGAGCTCACAGTGTTACCGAGTCGGTTTATATATGTGTTGCTTTTTGAATTCTGCCCTAAAAAGTTTGCGTTCCTATCAAATTATAACTATTCACTTTAAACATGTTTTAGCAAAAATCTTATACATTTACATATCAATTCGTATAGTTTTTTTTTTGTTTCTTATTAAATGGCAAATAATTGCTTAATAACTAAATAATATTTCAAAGGGAAAGAAAGGTTTATACACTCGATGGAATAAATGAAAAAACAAGACAAAAGTATTCAGTGTATAAATTTATTTCCACTGATTTATTTTTTATACACTGAATACTTTTGTCTCGTTTTTCCGTTTATTAAATAACATTTCCCAAATTAAGATTGCACACTGTACAGGGTGTCCCAAATTGCTTGATTTTGGCTGGTTTTCCTATTTCCAGACCAGGTAGAGAAAAACTGACATATGAGTCTAGAGCTCGATTTTTGTGAAACGCCGACTGGTGAAAACCGCATTTCGATATCTCTAACCGTTTCCGAGATATCGGCAAAAATTGACATTTTACAGATTCCGAAAAACTGTCATAACTTTTTTATTTGCGGATATTTTTTCAAACGGTAAAAACTTTCTAGAGGCACTTTTTGACGTAGAATAAGATGCATTTGTCAAAAAAAATATTTCGCTTTTCAATTGTTTGATATCAAAGCTAACTTTGTTATTTCAAATGGAAACCATAGTTGGCTTCGACTTTAGAAATTAGGAAAAAAAACAAGCTTTCCAAAAATAAATATGTCAAGATATGTCTAGTCGTCCTTGCTGCCAATATAACACATTTCTCTTTAAAAATGACATTTTAGCAGAGATATATGGCCATGGAAAACAAGAGTTTCAGTTACTCAAATGAAAACAATAGTTTTTCTATTAAATTAATTTAATTAATTAATTAAAATGTAATGGTGTTATCCGAGCGATTGCATTTCTCACTCGTTACTCTAAATCTTGACGCGTCTCTGGTATGGTTTTAAATATCTGGTCTTTGACGAAACCCCAGATAAAAAAGTCCAAAGGACTTAGGTCCGCTTGGCTGCTGGCGCTCAGGGTATCGTTCGAAATATAGATTTAGTGCAGCTTCAGAATTTCGGCCTGATTCAATAAAGCATACAAACATCTGGCATTTTTCAAAATTTTCATACATTTTGGAATAATGCAAACAGATAATAACAGATGTCAACTTTAACACTTATTTTATTTACTGTAAAACACTAAATTGACATTTCAATTAAGACACAACTGTTTTTCGTGGCCAACTGGATTAAAATGTTAAAAAATGTCATTTTTAAAGAGAAATGTGTTATATTGGCAGCAAGGACGACTAGACATATCTTGACATATATATTTTTGGAAAGCTTATTTTTTTCCTATTTTCTAAAGTCAAAGCCAACTATGGTTTCCATTTGAAATAACAAAGTTAGCTTTGATATCAAACAATTGAAAAGCGATATATTTTTTTTGACAAATGCATCTTATTCTACGTCAAAAAGTGCCTCTAGAAAGTTTTTACCGTTTGAAAAAATATCCGCAAATAAAAAAGTTATGACAGTTTTTCGGAATCTGTAAAATGTCAATTTTTGCCGATATCTCGGAAACGGTTAGAGATATCGAAATGCGGTTTTCACCAGTCGGCGTTTCACAAAAATCGAGCTCTAGACTCATATGTCAGTTTTTCTCTACCTGGTCTGGAAATAGGAAAACCAGCCAAAATCAAGCAATTTGGGACACCCTGTACAGTGCACTTGCACACTTACATAATTATTATTATATACCTTTTTTCATTCTTCACTTTGAGAGTAGTAGGTATATGTAATAATAATGATAATAATAGTAAATGTATTTATTTTCGAACAAAAAAAAAATAATAGTGGCTAAGGAACAAAAGAAATTTTAACTTAATTTAAATATAAAAAGAATATTTAGTATGCGACCCTTTATGAATTCCTTAAAGAGTAGAAATACGTGAGTGTAACACATACAAATTATTTAAGTAATATATTTTTATTAATTTTTTGAATTTAGACAAATTATTGGATTTAAGTTCCATAGGTAAAGCATTATAGAAAAAAGCTATGTTGTATATAAAACTCCGTTAAAAAATATGGGCCGTTCTATTGAAACTGAACCTTCTATAGCTTCGAATAATCAACTCTCGGTGACTTATATTAAAGCAACACAACAACTTTGTTAAATTTACTATATTGACACAAAACAGATTCTGTTACATCAATCCACAGAACTTAAAATAGGAGAAGGTTCAAGCCTAGCTACTTGCAAATATTGAGACCGCCATTTTTACATACTTGGAAGCGGGAATTTTTAAAAATAACATCGCAATCGTAACGGAAACTAGTTTTGAGTCAAGAATGTTATTAAAAGTATAACTAATATTTTACTGTAATTAGTTTTAAATGTGTCTTAAAAATAATATTAATAATAATAGTAATAGGTAATAACACATTATTGTGAAAATAGTTATATACCTATGCAACAAAGTGTGTAAAGTGAACTTTTTTCGGAAATGGAACTTTATAATAATATAATGGACTACATAAAATTAAATAACCATATTTTTTAACGATTTTGAAATACGATATGATTATTAATATAGGCGATTATATGCAATTTTTACTTTAGGCACTACACAGATTATGTAAAGTTGGTACTTTACGCACGGCAGTAGAATAAATACTTTTTTTCTTTCTGTTCTTATTTGGGATTTACGGCCACACTTCTGAACATTACCCAGATAGTCTGAAAAATATCTGGATTATTTAAAAAATAACCTTTACGCCTGTGACTTTACGTCAAAGGAACAGTTAAAGGTTGGTTTTTTGACATAAAATATAATTAAAATAAAATAAAAATAATGATGTTTTGCAGACGTAATTATATTTTGTCAAAAAACCAACCTTTAACTGTTCCTTTGACGTAAAGTCACAGGCGTAAAGGTTATTTTTTAAATAATCCAGATATTTTTCAGATTATCTGGGTAATGTTCAGAAGTATGGCCGTAAATCCCAAATAAGAACAGAAAGAAAATACAGAAAGATGCCACAAATAACTTTTAGACAATATTAATAAATACTTTATGATTTTGAAATAAAATATACTTACTCAGTTCTTTTCCAATATGAATGCCCGAAATAGAAATAAGGTTGTATAAGTGCTTCTTAACTACGTTACAAAATCTAATTTTTCAATAATAGTATAAGGAATATGGATGACTTTGGTAAATCCTTATATACACATTTCTGTTTGCTTACAAATGTATTTCATGCCGATGAAAAGTTATTTCAGAGTTAGAAGTTTTTCAATATACTTACAGTTGCAGATAAAGGACTAAAAAAAGTAGAAGGTACTTTAAAAATTAAAATTACTCTTAGTTTATATTATTTAATTACTAGTTTTTGAAGCCCATAAAATTCTCAAATTAAATATATCTATGTAAAAACTACATAGAGGACATACAATGTACAAAACTACTTTCCCCTTCTAAGTACTGTTGTTTCGGATCATCTCCCAAATGCCAGCCAAAGTCATATATGATGCAACCCTCACAACAAAACAAACTTCATAGCATTTCATTGGTTCAATTTATATCTGTAAACAAAAAGTGTGTAAAAGTGGACGGCTCCTATATTTGCATGCGCCAATGGTTGCGCAGAGCGTTCATAATCAGTCTAATTATTTTAGGTCTGTGCATCAATAAGAAAAGGTTTACAACTGATAACAACCTATATAACATAAAATTCCCTAGAAATAAGGCGGGAGGTTCATAACCAGAAAACTTCAATACTCCCCCTCAATTTCAATACTGCAAGATTTGAAATTGGTCATAAAACCTAAATAATTTTTAGTTTGTCCTTATGAACAATAAAGTTTTCTTTACACAGAGGTTTAGTAAACATATCAGACACATTTTTATAAAATGCACTTTAATGTCAATATGTTTTGACCGCTTCATGTTTTCATAGTTCTGTATCATTGCCAATGCACTTTGATTATCTACAGTAAAGTTGTTTCGACATCATTGTGGGAAAAGTCTTCAGCCAAATTTTTTAAATATAAAATTTCTGCTGCACATGTATTCTGCTTCGGCAGTTGATAAGGCCACTGTCTGCTGTTTTTTAGAACTCCATGAGACTAAATTTCCATTGTGGTAAATTGCCATTCCACTTATGCTTTTTCTGTCAATCTTATCAGATCCCCAATCTGCGTCAGCGTAGGCAATGATAGTTGTTTCTCGATCACATTTATGAAAAGTTAATTGCAGTGTTGGGTATTTTTTATATAACGTATGATTCGCTTAGCTGTTCTCCAAGCTGAAACGGTTGGCTTGTCTAAGAATCGTCCTAAGTATGCCGTGGCATAGCAAATATCGGGTCTTGTAATCGGTGTCCCATCCACATTCCAGAGTAAGTAGCTTTCGACGGTAGTATAATTTTGATAGAGTACTTTTCCTTTGAAAAACATTTGATAGACATTTCATAATTTCATATGAGGACTTTGCGTCTTTAACGTACTCAATGTATTGATCAGAAAGGCTCTGTACAATTAACGACTTAGCCTTCGCATCTCGTCTTTGAAATTCCTTTAGTGGCTCTCCACTTAACTGTGTCGCGTTTGTTTCTTTCATTATAAGACCCTTAACTCCTTTTTCATCTAATAAGCATTCAACACGGAACCGCCAATTTGAAAAATTACTTGCCTTAGAAAGTAACTGGGGAGACTGATGTCCACTGTTGCTGACCGCCATTTCTTTTTTTTTTTAAACAAACTTTTTTAACTTTTAATACAGAGCACTTTCTGGGCCCATAACCTATTGAAACTGAACCTTCTATAGCTTCGAATAATCAACTCTCGGTGACTTATATTAAAGCAACACAACAAATTGTTGTTAAATTTACTATATTGACACAAAACAGATTCTGTTACATCAATCAGAAAAGGTTTACAACTGACAACAACCTATATGTATAATATACTATTCTATAGATGAAATAATTCCTTTGAACCTTATATGCTGGTTGCGATCTTTCAAATAAGATGACAATACATTTATAGCATCGTCATTGACACCAACACACCTCAGGATGCAGATAGGGTAATTTATCCGCTGAGTAGTTGTTTCCTGCAATCCTAATCATATCCAAGACTTTGCTGAAATCAAGTAGAGCCAATGACGTCGCATTACCTTCATCGCTTGACTGTAAAATATTATCACATATAGTTAACAAAGTTGTTGCGCAGCTATAGCCTGGTCTAAAACCAGATTGTTTGAAGGTCAAAATATTTTTATCAACATGTTCCCGTAGTTGCACTCCATTACTTTTTGTGTTTAAATAACACACAAAACACTTACAGGCGTGAGATCAGAAAAATCAATTGGAGAGACTACTTTAGGAACAGGGGTTACAACAGCTTTTTTCAGATAGAAGGAAATTTTTCCTGCAAGATAACTGCGTTGATAACGTTACGTTAAGCATAAAAGGCAACAATTAAGGACAACAAAGTGAATAATGCCATTAAAACATCTGATCCAGCTGAACAGTTTTTATATTTAAGATAATTTTTTGAGACCCGCGATATCAATAAGCTTAAAGGAAAATGTTGCATTATACAGGAAATTCATTGCATAATAATTTAGAATTTCAGAGTTAAATAAATAAATACACCACATGTAATTACGACCCCCTTTATCCCAGAAGGCTGAGCCTTGTGCGGGAGGGGGCTGCACATTTAAAGACAAGGGACACACATAAAATATCCGTGTATAATGGAAAAATCCCTTTCACAGTATTTTCCATTGCCACGACCGGGATTCGAACCCGGGACTTTTGGGTGAGAGGCAGGTACTCTACCATCTCGACCATCAGTCAGTTATCCTCATTGATTTATTATCAAATAATTTATTAATTGCTTCGGATTCTTCAATAGATGAAATAATTCATACTTTGTTTTAGAAGAAATATTTGAAAGATTTGAGTTCATTCCACGATATTATACAATTTTTGCAGATAGCGATAGAGTTAAAAATATGCTGTCTTTTCATTAGAAATCGAACATGTGGTTAAGATACGCATTTGTTTATAATAATGTCAGGGCCGAGTAAGGTTAGTTCTTCTAAAATTGGCTTTGGCTTTGAATCCAGTCAAATTAACGAATTTATTAGCTCCACAATGCAAAAATTCTTGGGTCGCCTTTGGCATGAGGGATTAGTGCTTCCCGAGTGTAATACAAAAAGTTGGCCTTGTTGGGTCCAGCGTTAGCCTCCATATTGAAGAACAGTTTTTCGCTATTATCTCTAAAACCGTTGTCCTACAATAAAATTATTAGGGACCTTTTTTGTTTAGAACTGAATTTTACATTTCCATTTATTAGTTTTTTTGAAAAAAAAAAAGTTATTAATCTTGTAGAGCATATAATTATCTATATATTATCTAATGTTTTTTTATTAACAACGCAACAAATGTCGCCGTTATGTGCACGAGCGCATTGAATTACTAATACAGTTGCTCATACCAAACTCTTTTCCACACCAACTAGGAAGTAGGCGCGTTATTTTTTACGTGATATCCCCATAAGGCCTAATCTACAACAAAACAAACATTTTGTATTTTTTTTACTTTGTTTCAACAGTGTTGGTTCAGCGCACGGTGAAAGACAATTAGATGATGAGACGCCTCAATGTATCGTATGGTTAGTGTCGCCAAACTGTTAACGCAAGAGACGAGAAATCGTAAGACAAAGAGACAGAGTAGGTGGCAGCGTTTCGAGTTAAACGTGCCGGCGTCCAATTTCATTTATGGTTTTTATTTTTTTTTGCACAGTACCCGACAATTTAGACACATACTTTTTCAACAATCGTGTTCTACATATTTTTCTGCATCGAATGGTATATTTTTCGACCTGGTAAAATGAAGTGGAAATTAACTAGGGACG
Source organism: Rhagium mordax (assembly GCA_963680705.1). NCBI lineage: Eukaryota > Metazoa > Arthropoda > Insecta > Coleoptera > Cerambycidae > Rhagium > Rhagium mordax. The sequence goes on along the minus strand of OY796658.1, from coordinate 76,926,470 downwards.
ATGCGAGGCGCAGCCCGCGCGGCCCTCGCGGCCACCTCCTCTGTCTCTTTGTCTTACGATTTCGCGTCTCTTGCGTTAACAGTTTGGAGACATTCTAATTGAGGCGTTTCATCACCTAATTGTCTTACACCGTGGTTCAGCGTTTTCTAATTCATCATCCTCGTCATGAGAAGTTTCTATAGGTAATCTACATCACCATACATCGTATCTATTTTCTTCAATAAAGATGTATAACCACCTTCCACAAGTAATAAAAGATGCAAGCAATTTTGTGATACAAGAAGCTTGTAAAAAGATTCTTAGCGGAACATTGTTTTTACTCTTACGAGGAATACTACCTCTCTATTTAATGTTCTCCATTTCTACAATAATTCTAAAAATGCTGTGATAATTGAAATGGCTTGTTTCTTGATATACTTTTATATAATCATAGTTGTACATAGTTGGTAACGTTGTAAAGAGTTGCCGGTTTTCCAAAAAGTTATTCGCTGAGACATTCATACAATTTGCTTCAGTCGGCTACCGGTTATAATTTATGTCATACCGGTTATAATTTTGAGGTCCGTAAGTGTTAAGGTTTCTCTGATAAATTATCATTTTTTTCTACATTGTAGAAATATTTTTAGAATTAGCTTCTCTTATATATTCAAGTAACTGCTTTTGTCAGTGTTCTTACGTTATATGTTATCATTAAATTTTAGAAATTAGGCTTAACTTCAGATAGGTAATTAATTTCTATAAGTTTACTCATTACTGTAACCAACTTTAGATAGAATCCAAGATACTAAGTAACGGTTTAAAAGCAGACCCCGATATAGAGAAGGCGCCAGTTTGAGTTAGTTGATATTAAATACATTTAAAAAAAGTTATAGCTCTTATATTTCGACCAACTTTACTATTTCAATTGTTAAACGTTTTATGTAGCAAAGTTCTTAAAGCAAGCGAAGAAAATGTATATACATTTAAAAAACTGCAAATTTCCTACATACTTGTATAATCGCTTCCACAACATCTCGAAGTAACATAAAAGTTGTTTGCAGCGAGCAAACAAAACACATTTCCTTACATTTGTTACTTCCTTTACCTTATCTATTATACTCAGCTTTTCAGGAATAAGGACTCCAGGTTAATGTTGGGGAATATTATATAGAAGAATTTAATTTAAAGGCAATAAGCCCACAATAAACGTTGAACCAATCCAAAGCTTGAAATGTACACTGATTTTATCAAGAACGTACTTCAAGTTTTCAATTATTGGAAACGGAAGTTATTGTCGCACAGTTTCTAATTTTATTTTGAATGGAAACAGATAAGTGCACGTACTTTAAACTTTATACGACCTGCACAACAACAAAATTGCCAATTAAATTGTTACGAAAAATGTTGCATTTTGATGTTATGGTCTATTTTAACTGGATGACTTGCAATTATAATATACAATAATTATATAATGAATTAGTAAAAAAAGTTACATAGAAAAAACTTTTACTAACATTGGATGACTTAATTGAATAATAAAGATGACAAATGGGGTTGATGCAAATTCCCATGGACTGGGTGGTATTATATAGGTAGGCAGTTAATTTGCGTAATTTTTTTATAGAAACGATATAAGTCCTAACGTACATCTTTAGTTTTTGCAAAACAAATTAATGTTTGTAAACGTAGTGCAACGGCTTTGTCTTAAAAGTCGTTAAATAATTCAAATTAAAATATGGGACGAACGGAGCAATCCATGTAATCCTTGGTTCTCGAAATTGCATGCGCTCTTTAAAAGAAAATGTATGTATGTGTATTTTTATTGAATCAAAAAAATAAAAAAGAACATTTTAAAGACGAAGGTATCTGCTTCTAATATCTTTATTACTTAGCAGTTACTTTTTGTCTAATTTCTGTGGTGTGTTTTTATATAGAAAAGTTTCTGTGAAAAATTTAGCTTGGATCAGAGTTAATCACGTCTTAAGTAAAATCTCTCTGTTCCTCAAAAAAAAAATATCCTTCGAAGGATAAATTACTTTGTACAATTGTTTATGAAACGTAAGGAAGCTAACATAAGTCATGTTAATGCAGTCCTCTGCGAACTGTTTGTGGAGAAACGGCAACTCTACAAATGTTTTGTCTCTTTACTAAGTCATACGTAAAAGACGATCATCCCTTTCTGTTGGTATCTCATTAGACCATAACTGGTTCTTCCACAATAGGATATCAATCAATATAAAAACGTACCTATAAGAGCATCAACGTACTTTTTGCCAAATTTATCATCTTATATCGCACACTATAGTCATTACAAAGAATCATTACTTTTGGTACCACTTCTGGTCTCAAGAATGTAAAGAGTTCAATTATAAAGACATATGCAATAATGACAGTTATCATGGATAGATACTAGGGAGCAAAATGAATGATAATAATATTCTAGATATGAACCAAAACAACATTAATGGAGAATTAAAACTTACTATATTGAAATAAAATCTACTTGCACCTACCAGGTTGGAACAATTAGATATAAAATGTGAAGAAATATTCAATAATAATTGTTTCGTCCTCCTCGGATTTTCTTACAGAGCAAGTTGTCTGTATAGTTTTAAGAAACATTCGGAAGAAGGTACTGCAACTACAACTTCTTCAGCAAACTGTGAAATTTAATATTGATTAAAATTTTTTCAACCAGTAAATGAAAACTTTTCAAATTTTCACTGCACTGCATTTATCTAGACAAGTACGAAAATGCACTTTCTTTATTGAACGAAGAGGCCTGATCTCTACCTGAGAAATAACAGGTTTTGCCCGAACTTAATATCTTATGTAATTCACTGTTGATACCTTAGGCGTTTCCATCTAAAGTACAGCACGTGCATCCCAGTTTATCTACTTATGAAAATGCAGTGTAGAGATGGCTATTCTTATAGTAATTTATTTCGAATTTCTTAATATTGCTAAATAGTATAGTTTGTTTGTTTTTCTAACATGTTTCTAATGTTTAATTATCTATCACTTATAACCTCCAATTAAGTTCGAAAATCGTCTGTTTTGACTCTTGGGGTAAACAGGGTAGCAAAAATAGTTATCGCGACCGCTTAAAATATTGAATAAATCTGTTCACGTTAATTGTCAATCAACTGTCTTGACTATTTGGGACGAATCGATAATTTCCTCTACTGGAACTTGATTAATACTAGTTGCCGTTGCTCTTTCACTGACACTTCCATTTTTGGTTTTATTTTGACATTGTTTTTCTTCAGCATTACTATCTAAACCAACCAACATCTTAATATGAATTAAATGTATCAGTTGCATAAGTTATGGGATGAAAACATTTCTTGGAAAAACACCCTTTATTTCAGACACCATGCACTTTTAGAAAAAATGTAATTGGACAAACTACATCTATTTTCCCCTGAATTATGAATTCCTGAAGTGTCTGTATTTAAAATTGATTCACCTTGTATATTACGACCTGTACGTAAACCACATCTGACCCATAACCTTCAACCTTACCCAATTTTGAACGGCCTCGAAGCCCCACTGACATTCAATTCAGTGTGTAATTGCATTACTGAGCTTCCCACAATCGTCGCCTAGCGAGAATGTTATGGACTGCAGCATCTTCATAAATATTATTATATTCTTGGGGATGCCCCGACGACTATAATATCACTAGGGGTGCTTTTTAATTTTGCTCCGTTTGAATGTTAACAGCTTTTTGATTACTTTGAAACAGGGTTAAGGACTAATTTTATGGAGCGTCTAATTGCTTCTAACTCTGCTGGATTTGATTGTAATTATGAAGGAAGGGAAATAAGACGAAATAATTAAGTTTAAAAACGTTTATTTTCGGGTTTTTAATATCGAGGATTATTAGAAAATAACATTTTTATAGTTTCAAGAATACCTTTTAAACTATTGCTTTAGAAGTTAGAGTTTATTTTTACGAAACACAAATCACATAGACACGAGAAATGGGAAATATATTAATAAATTTTTTTTGTCATGTAAAATTATTAATGGACCAGTAGGTCGTGTTCTCTCACTATTTACTCTCAAGAATTATGAGCAAATCAGACTGTTCTTTTTTTAATTAATCGATATAAATCGTTTCGTCAGAATACTATTACGATTTACAATGCTAATAACTAATTCTTAAATATAGTTTGGGGTTCATTTGATGCAATTTAAAAAGAACTAAATTGGAATTCTGTTGTTCATGGGCTTCTATATCATGAAATAATTAGAAAAAATTATGGCAACAATTAGGTATACTGTTGGGAAACAAAGTTGAATAACCGTTTTGTATTTCGTTACTGAGTGTGTTTCTTGATTAAATTGCAATGAGAAAATCAAATGCGTATTTTATTTTCTCTTTACCCATTAATTTTTGAGAAAATATGATTAAATTAAATGGCAGGCTAGAAGCAGCAAGAATTAAATCGGATGGGCTATATTGCATAAAAGGCAGTGATCAAAAAGTAAACAAATTAAGGGAAGCTTTGAAAATAACGGATTAACTTATATTCATGTTTCTTTGACGTTTCAATTTGCAGTTGTGAATTTAGGACTTTTTATATTATCCTAAATCTCGAAGAGTATTTTGAACAAGCAATATTACCTTATATAAAACAGAAATTTTGTTTTATGAATAATCCAACGTAAGTAGACAATATTACTTTTTCGATGAATTGTTCCAAATTTTGTTGTAAGTAAGACTTGTGTTCTAAGTAAAACTTCATTCAGGTCCAATAATGGATTTTTCTCAAAGCCTAATTCTGTTACTTTATATTGTCTATAAATTACTTTTACTAATCTAATATCTAAATAAACTTTAGGTAAAATTTACGTTGAATTTGTATAAAATAACAAGTAGTGTACTTTCTTAAATTTTTTTATAGGATAATCAACGTCCGATTATATCAGGGAAGATTATGACTTTACTGAGTTTCAAAAAATATTTCTGTTGATTAATCCTTATACTCGATAACTTAAGAAGCTATAATAGATGTATATAATATATTTCGTGGACTACTCACAAGCTAAGATAATAGTTAGATAATAGTTGGACAATATCATTGAGTATTCAATCTAATAATAATAAGGGCACAGGACAGTGAGGGTGGAAGAAATCGAAATTCGTATTTAAATTCAATTAAAATTTTTGTAGATACATTCTTGAACCGAAAAAGGGCATTTTTAAGCTCGTTCTTAGCTTGATTGTCTGTTCCTCATGAGAACTTTACAACCATTTAGGATATTTTTGAAAACATTAAAAGAATTAAGTGCAGAAAACATGACCTTGAAAAAAATTGTACAGTGTGTTCATTTTATTTTGCAACAACTTTAAATGCCTGTAGATTATTTAATTTTAGAAATAAAATGTCTAAAAAACGAGTTTGTAGCAAATTTCTCATAATTTTTTTGTGATATAGGTAATCAAAATAAATATAAGATGTAAGTAAAATTTTTTAGATAATCACATAGCCTCATGTTTTTCAAATGAATAGTTTTTTATTTATTAAAGAAACATTAATAACAACTATGAAAAAATAATAAGCTTGGGTTTTGTTTGTCTAATTATAGCAGGCCATGTATAACTTGATGAACAGTGAAAATGAACTAAAGGAAGTTAAGGCATTTTTTGTTGGTAATCAAAAAATTAACTTTTTCACACGATACTTATGACTCTTATCAGATTCGGTGATAAACAAATAAGCTATAACTAACTACAAGTAAATCAATTCCTTTGGAAAAGTGAGGTTATGTAATTACCTTTAAAATTTGACATTTAATTTTTTGTATTATGCCATAAAAAATCTCTGAGAAATTTGCTACAAACTCGTTTTTAATCATATTTTTATTAAAAATAAGGAATCTATGTTGTTTAAAGTTTTCGCTAAATATAATTCACACACTGTAGGGTCATACCTCATAAATATATTGACACTCCACTTACAGCAGTTGTTTGATGAGTTATTAAAAAATTGTTAAAAACAAAAGATTTATGTTTTACTCTCAATTTTTAGAGTTTGTTGTCAGAAGAAACAAATGAACATCGGAAATGTAATATTTCTGAATAACCTTAATTTTTTCGAGCCTCATCATTGGGATCTCGGAAACCGTAAGAGACACTGTTGCACAATTTGATGCTTATCAAAATGCTGTGTTGCTAACGAAATCTCATAAAAATTTTTTATTTTTTCCGTTATTTGAAAATAAATTTTAAGACGAATAACACTTGGTCATTGCCACTTTTTATCCTCTACAAGATGTAACAAGATGATTTTAACAAATTGTTTTATATTAATTTTCATTATAAAATTCCTTATTTTTATAATAAACAAGCTGAGCTATGTTCTTATATTTATAACTTTGAGAGAAGGGTGTAACTTTGATTCCATCGTCTCAAAGCTTCAATAATTGCTCATTTTTTTTCATACTTTTGGTTCCAAAATAATTTTAATAACCACGTTATATTGAGTCGTCCACTTAATGCAGTAGCATAAAAAAAATACCGTGAAACCACATAATTCGAAAATTTGTGAAAGCTTTTATTTCATTACAATGATTGCTAAACAACGGTCCAGTTTCACTCCCAGAAGCTTGTTATGTAGTTCGCCGAGGATGCGTAAGTTGATGAATTGCTGCCGTTACTCTTGTATGTAGGTTGTCTAAACTATTTGACAAGTTTTTGTACACTTTATGGATGACCTCATCAATTTTACGGAATCCTATTTTTGACCATTTTCTTTGTTGGAAAAAAATCACATATAATTTGTTACTTAAACTGAAATAGAAACAGTTTAAAGCAAATTTTAAACTTCGGTGTTTTATTTGCCTAAATCCAGTTCCAGGGCACTACGTGAGTATTTTTAGGATAAATGTTAAATAATTCGATAAATAGGAATAATAATGTTATACACAGTCTGCAACTGGGTGGAAAATCTTTAGACGTGTAGATACCAATAACAAATAACCGAATAGCGAATATCACACATATGATATTTGTTAATGTAATGTATTATTTATTATTATTTATATACTATAATTTCATGCATTGGAAGCATATAGAGTTAACAAATAATAATGTAATGTGATGCAAGCTGTTTTAGCATATGATGGAATATGTTTGTGTTGTCTCTTTTGCACTCTTAATGGTGATTACATTTTTCAATCTTCTCTTTAAAATGATCGTTTTCTTCAAGGGGATCATCCAATTTCCCGAAATAACAAATTTGGGTGATTCTAACGTCCACATTTCCAATTGGCGGATACAATCTAATAAAACTCCTAACGCTGGAAGTCGACAATTAGCTACTGCTTATTAATCAAGGTATTCCAATGTATTACTAATTCTTGTTAGTTCTACATAATATATGAGAGGGCAAGAGGGACCCATAGAAAAAAATTCAAAATTGAAAATAGCATAACCCTATTTTCTGGAACACTTTGTGCAACAATTCTCTATAACATCTGAAATTATGTTTATATCCGCCTCATTAATCTATCAGAAAAAAAAAATAGATGACTGTGAGTTCACGTACCCTTTGAATTGTGTAATATACGAAACAAACACATTGGAAAATGTTTGATTAAACGTTGATAAAGGAAATATATTAAATTGCCGAAATGTCTGTAAAATATGATAATTTTTATTTATATTTTGTCAAAAACAGATATTTGACTATTCCAATGACGTAAAGTTAGAGACGTAGAGTTATATAATGTGTGGTAACATATCCAAAAAAAAAAAAAAAGAAAAAAGAAAATACCCATAGAAATTTTCGTGCAAGTAAAAAATGTAGTAAAATAGGTGAAGAAAAGAAGCAACGTAAATGAGTAAAAATATTGTACGAAAAATTTATATAACGTTTCATTTTGCAAATCCTGAAAACACTATAATAATATTTGTAAAATTAGCATTAATTTTCCTGAAACAAACATAAAATTTATTGATCCTTTTATAATAAATATGCTGTTATACTTACCAATCTATAATAAAAAATTAATTAAAAAGTCATGTTTATGCAGTGATATTGTATCGTAATTTATTTTAAATTGTACTGATCTTGTGTATGATTGAAATAGTTGGTTGTTACATTACTTCATTAGATTGTCATTTTTCTATTCCTTAAGTTATAAACATTTTATACACATTAAATATTAACGTATTTATACATATAGCTACATATTACAAACTCTTTGGTTAAGTCTATTAAACTAACACATAGAACAACGGTATTTATATATATTATATTCAGTATAATAAAATAACATTTAATTAATTATAATATAGTGGTACAACATTTCTTAGGTACAGGTTTTATTAATATTTAAACAAGTTTAAATAAAAATACGTTAAGTGTACATTATATTACAAAAATATGCAGTTACTCTCTAAAGCTTTCTAATTTACAAATACATTCAAATTGAGAAAATTAAAATCGGTAGGTACAGTCCCTAGTTTAACAGAACTTTTATTTGTTTATTAGTGTACAGTTCAGTACATACATATTTATTTCTTGAAATTAGTATTTTGCAAGGAATATTTTATAAATTAATAAAAAACAATTTTACGAGGTGTTTCCAAAATTAAATTAATTTTCAAGAATGTGAACTGACTAATTATAATCTTTACTAGCCTGAATAGTTAAAACCTCATTTAATGTTTTACTATATTTCTGTAACCGAAAAAACTGAGTTTGTATACATATGATACCACGCACAAATTTACCACAATACGAGTATTAGAAGATTATTAAAAAATCAGTCAAAATGTACATGACTTCAATTCAAATATGTTTATGAATTTCAGTCGTTAGACTCGTTAGGGAATTGAAGTTTCAAAACAATACTGGTGACCCATAGTTCTGAGCACAATAGATACGTTAAAACTAATCTAAAAGTGTATTAGGTTGTAAAAATGACGATATTGTTTCTATATGAATATTTCGACGTTATTTGTGCTTACAAGGAAAAGAACTCCGCAGTCTAGAAATTAAATAACGAGAGGGAAGTATAAATCTCAGAGGAGTTAAATCGTGAACATATTTAAACGAACTGGAAATATATCATAATTCGGCATAAGACCCCTCTTGTATCGGCTTTATTTATATTATTCCCTACACTAGTAATTCTTCACTAAGTATGTAAGACCACAATCAACGAATATTCAGGCAAACAATGGTTTTCATATTTTGTTGTTACATACACAGATGGATATTTTATTGGTTGGTAATCAATTAAATAAAGGCAGAACTGCTAGAAACGCGAAAAGCAAACAAATACCAAAATGATAAACGAGGGAAGAGGCAAAAGAAACAGAAACATATAGTGTACGTACAGATTATAGAGTATTCCATATTAAATACAGGGTGATTTATACCAGGAGGCGAAAAATGAATATTCGTGTTCGAAATTGGATTTTAAGAAAAAAAATGCGAAATAACTTTTTTTCCGATCGGCCCTTGTTTTGGAGATATCGAGGTTTTCTAAACTTACAATTTTTGCCCATAAAATTAATAGTCCTAAGTCATGGAAAGTGCTTTGAAACAAAAGACTTATTTACTAGTTGTGACAGTTGTCATAATACTATAGTTTATGCAGAGGAAATTCACAATGGAAGGCAATTACAAGACAGAATTATTAATGCTGTACTTCAAATTGAAAATGAACAAGATTTTGCTGCAGTTTTATAATTCAGTGATTTTATGTTGCTAGGCTTGCATCGCGGCTGGCGGTGGACTTTTCGAACATGAGTTGTTAGTTAAAGTAATGGCCTTTCTTTCTGTGTAACCGTTACAGTGATTAAATAAAATGTTTTCATATGGCCTACTATTAGTTTTTTGTGAAACTTGAAATTATATCGTTCGAAAGTTTGAACCTCGATAATATGTCCAAAACAAAGGCCGACTTGAAAAAAAGTTATTTCGCATTTTTTGCTTAAAATCCAATCTCAAACACGAATATTAATTTTTCGCCTCCTGGTGTATTAGTACCCTGTATAATGGAGAATTTTCATTGCTTAATACCTAAAATAACATATTTTTTAAATATTTGAAAACCACTGTATTTTTCTATTTCCTTTATTTATTATATTCGTGCATATTAGAATAGTTGTATCATAACTTACATATAAGTACAGCTAAAGTTACTGAACAAAGCTAAATCGAGTTGAACTGGAAATCATTAGAAAAGTAATCTTTATAACGACATAAAAGACCAGATTTTATAATTGACTACATCCTTTGAGCCTCTGTTAGTTAAGCAGGAGATTTCTGATGTTATTAAACAAATGGTTTAATTAACAGAATTCGTAAAATTAAGGAACACGTAATTTTATCGAGTAATCACGAAATCGATCGCCAAAACTAAGAACGGTATTTCGACAGGATTGGGGCAACGCTTAACAGTAGGTTTTTCGATTTAATCCAAAGACGTGGTTTTTTAAGAATGCTAAAGTGAAATTTTCTTATTCATGTTTCGTCTCTATTTCAGAAATTTAGGTACTTCAAATCTCGTATGATCGCGTTTTTGTATTGCAATGAAAAAAATACTCAAATGAGGTTTTTAGAATTACTTATATACATTAATGAACATGCTTAAAAAAATCCCAAAATTTTTTTCGAGCGACGTCGACTCCTTGAGAAAGTATAGAAGTAATGTCGTTAAAGCTTATATATTATATAGGTAAAATATTGGACAAAAAATTCAATGTATTAGTATTGACCGGTTTCGATCATAGTATATTGACCTTCTTATAATACATTGAATTTTTTGTCCAATATCTTACCTACATAACCTTTTACAACATTTGTATCTGTGGACACTAAAAACTGATGAAGCAGCGACTGAAAGACCTGAAAGCCCACCACTGTCCAGGAATGTTCAGGAATGTTAATTAAGATATAGAAATACTGCACTTAAATTATAAGTATCATAGTTGCCGAAAAAGATACCAAAAACAAAATAAGATAACAATATGTTGACTTTATTTAAAACGAAAAAACTTCTTGGATTAAATCGATTTTGCTACGAATCAAGAATCCACAATTTCTTAAGAGTTGTACCAACCTTTTTGACATATATAGGTCTGTCTATTAGTAATTACTCTTGCAATTAAACTCATAATTTGTAACGCCATATTTAGATGGTTTGATTAATTTTAAACAGAGAGTTAATAGTAATATGCGGGGTTATTTCAGTTTTAAGATAAGAGACTTGCGAGAGCGTGTGATGAGTTAATGAAAAAAATTTGAATGTAAATTGCATTTGAAGAAAAATGGAGAAATACATTATTAGCAAATTTTATATAGATCTAAATTGTTATGAAAATCTGAAACAAAAGAAATGTAAAGATAATGGAACTCAACTATTTAATTAAAAGAGATAAATTATAAGCACCACTGCCACTAAAACTGTTTTTCAATTTATTCTTCTTGTTTTTACATTCCACATCCCTTATACATCTCTAGAATGTCTTGAAAATTGCATAACCTAATATAATAAGACTTTGTCTTATTTAACAATGAAAGTCGTTTTGGAAGAAATTAATCTCAATTACTCCTGAAATCAGAACGAAATGATTTATTAATATCAAAATTATAGTTAAATTGATAAGAAATTGCGAAAGTTAACATTACCACTAAAGGTAGTTAATGACTTTTGAAAACTAGAGCAACTTTGCGTCCTTAAAGATGGATAGGAAGGTGATAGTCAATTCAATTAAATAATTAATTATAATAATTACAAAATTTATAAAATATTCCTATCCCAGCAGCACAACTTTATTAACCAAATTGACGTATTATAAATATTGGTACAATATACATATAAACGTTCCTTTATATTGGATTTGAGGCTTTCGCGAGGCGGATAATTTGTAGATGAATTCTTGACTTCTCTTTCGTATTGAATAATTGAATTCTTAACGTTTCGTAGAAGAAAAATCTGAAATATTTGCCACTAAAAAAAAAACACTAAAAATAAGTAGATGTACTACAGTTGGTTCATAGATTGACAACTAAAATTCGAATTAATTTCGTGCAACCCTGTATAAATTGTTCAAAATAGTATAAATGTATCCAAAATGTGATCTTTACTTCAAAAATGTAAAAACATACAGGGTGGTCCATTTAGAAAAGACTATTGGGGCCATTTCCGATGAAACCGGAAGTGACAAATATGGCGGATAGGTCTCAAAAAGTTGTAAATCTTACCTAATTTCACAATACAAAATTTTATCCCGATATCTGTAAAAACGAGAAAGTTACAGAGGTGGCCCACTATTCGTTTACACCCGGTATAGGACGTTTCATTAAAAAAAAAATAAATCTGTCTTTTTCCCTAACTTTGCGATGATTATTTGTTTCATCCGACAACATATTCAAATGGTTTAGCAAAAATCCTATAATTTGTAGAAAAAAAATTTTCTAGCTCCAAGGATAAAGGTTGTAGTGTAAAATATATAAAATATACGGGGACACCCTGTATATTAGTCCATATTTTGTGCTGCTAGGATACTATTTCAGAGGTCAACAACATACTACAATTAAGTGGAGTTCTCTTTACTTTTATATTATATAAAAAAAAGTTCATAGCATACTGAATAAATAAAATAAAAATTTATGTAAAATGCAAGCAGAAAGGTACAGAAAAAATAAATTACTACTACATTAATATTATAGTCATCTACAGTGCTGGAGACAGAATGCCATTAAATATTTGAATCATTATTCAAATCACCAAAAAACTGTTGGTCACACTGGCAATCTAATACTTTTATTATTCTGTTATGATTCTCATTTTAGCGTTTTAATTGTTTTTTTTTTAATATTCTAAAAGCATAGAAAGATGAAAAAAATATTTAGAAGATCGATTAGATGTTTGTCATATATTCTTTCAATAAACAAACGAATAAGGATGTTAAGGTCAAGCAGGTAATAACTGCATATTATGAAATGCACAATTATATTTTGTGTCCTATTTGAATTTGCAGTTAATAACGTAACGAAATTTATCTTAATTTTTTCTCAGCTTACATGAAAAAAAATGTACGTTGATGTTCTCAATATTCAAATAAAACAATGAGAAAACACTCAAAATATTGACTCTAAACAACCCTTTTATTATTTTCCCTCATTCCCCCATTAAATTAAGCCAAAAAGATGTACGTTTACTAATTAGAGCAAAATCTTAATATTTACAATAGATAAGCAATTTTATTGTTACGTTCTGAAATGGAACAAATATTCCTGGAATTTTTATATTAAAAGTCTACTCAGTAAACTACTTAACAAAGTAATAATTGTTTCGTTATCATGCAACTAAGGATATTTAGATTAATATCTAAAGAATCAAATCAATTTAAGTACTTGGCGAATATGTTCTTCAAGTAATTAATTTATATTTCAAGCCACTTATTAGTTCCTATTTCAACATCTTATCCTTGTGGTTCACTCATAGGGTGTCAACGGAAGTTGGAAATAGTCAGCTTGTCTTTTGGGTTAGGGGTTTAAAATTTGGAGGATTAAAATTGCATTAGATTACTGATATTTTTACTATTTCGTCCGTCCCAAGTCACTCCCGGTTTAACCGGAAGTCGTAGCAACTTTGTTATTTCAAATGGAACCCTATATTTTTTTATCACATCATCAGATTCTGCTTAAAATTATCTTTCCAAATGTCGACTAGTTAACCTTAAAACAGGCATTATTCGGTGAAACTAACATGGCCGTGATTTCACATATTATTTTTTAATTGTCCAGTAACCCATGGCTTATAAAAAATATTTTTATTGTCAGTATTAATTGCCAACATCGAGATAATATTCCCAAAATATTTCATTTGTATTCATTATTTTTTAATAAAAATGGATGTTTATCTCATTTCTTTTCAAATAGCAGCCCCCCAATTTTATTATTATTAATGAAACATACATTAATTCCCATTTAAACAAGCCCATAAAATTTCAAATATTATTTTATGTCTCGCATCACTCAAAGTTGTGAAAGTGTTAAATGAGACGTACAGGGTGAGCCGCGTAACTCCGACCCCCTTTATCTCTTTAAAAAATTGAAGGTTGCAGTTTATATAGTTTTTTCAGTAGATTTAAAAAGTGTCATTGAAAAATTATTAGAAGCCAAAATGTACGGGGTATGCAAAAACGTCCTTTTTTAATGAAAACCCTATATATTTTTACATATTTGAATTGGTCAAGTTTTCCGATTTCCAAATATACATTACTTGCATGTTTTATCCAATAACAAACAAGCTATTCATAAAATACTAGGAATAAAATTTTCGTTTATTTTAAATTACGCCTAACAAAGAAGTCCATGAAATAAATAAAACAAAAATGATTTGACAGTTTGAAGTTTTCAAAATAAGTGTAGTATACAGTTTATATCTTATAATGGGTTTTTCTTGGCAGGAAAAGTGTGATATGTATAATAGCGTGTGTAAAAAGTATTGAAACATGACCATAACTTTTAAAATATTGATTGTATAAAAAAACCCTTGGATAGGTCGATTTTTATTTTCAATTACGCAACTTTTGCTGCGATTTATAATTTCCAGTTCTACACACCCCTCCCCCAGCCACCCCAACTTTCTTTTTTCAAATAGCAACCTACCCTTTGTGATACCCCAAAAGAAAGGTATTTTAATAGACTATTCAACGCTGTAAAGAAATCCGAAATCCATCGATGCAATTGGCTTCCCAAACGCATGAAATACATGCATGTAAGACAGTACCTGAATGAGGTGTATCCGGGCCGATGGATAGGCAGAAGAGGGTCAATCGAATGGCCAGCCAGATCGCCGGACCTGACACCCCTCGACTTTTTTTATGGGGTCATTTAAAGGGTTGCGTCTGTAACAATAGACCAAATAATTTGGAGAATCTAAAGGATAGAATACGGGCGGAGATTGGTCGAATACCCCAAACGGCATTCGAAAACTGTTTACAAAACTTTGAACAGCGACTTGTACAGTGCCTAGCTGTTAACGGAGCTCAGTTTGAACATCTTATTAGATAATTTGTTAATTTTTTTCAGTAATAAAGTTTTAATAATCTTTCCGTTTTCTTAAAAAAAATGTATTTCATGCGTTTGGGAAGCCAATTAATTGCATCGACGGATTTCGTTTTCTTTACAGCGTTGAATAGTCTATTAAAATACCTTTCTTTTGGGGTATCGCAAAGGGTAGGTTGCTATTTGAAAAGAAAAGTTGGGGTAGCTGGGGGAGGGGGTGTGTAGAACTAGAAATTATAAATAGCACCAAAAGTTGCGTAATTGAAAATAAAAATCGACCTATCCAAGGGTTCTTCTATACAATCAATATTTTAAAAGTTATGATCATGTTTCAATACTTTTTACACACGCTTCCAATGGAAGGTATGCTAGAATACCAAAGAAAGTTTCCATTAAGGAGGCAACCGCAAAAAGGAATTTTCAGATATACTGAGACGGTGTTTAGGAATACCCGCCCATTTGTAAATGAAAAAATAAACAAGAAAACCAGTTGCAACAGAAGAATTGGAGTTAAATGTTTTATTGTATGCATATGAAACTGTTGCAGGGAGTTAAATTTAACGTATGGACTATACGCAGAATATTAAAAAAACGTAGATATACAGGGTGTATTCTAAAATCACCGACAAACAGAAACTGGAGATTCTGTGATCCAAAATAAGACGAAAGTTGTTATAAATGTATGTCCGAAAATGCTTCCTAACCGAGCTACAGGGTTTTGAAAAAATTTTTTTTTTTTAGTTTTTTGGAGGTTTTTCAAAAACTGCATAAGATATTATATTGAGATTTGGTACACTCGAATGTCTTACTGAATACAATTAATGAGGTGAGTTTGAGTCGATTGGCTCAATCCAGTGGCGTAACATCGTTTGAGTTACCCCCTCAAATCACAACAAAACGTACGCCACTGCATTTTTTTTTTTAAATGTTTATTTTTAGATTCACTGTTCTATTCTGCAAATAAAATCATACTTGGTGTTTTTTCGATTAGGCACGCCGTTTTTGAGATAATTGATAGATAGATTTATTCAAATAGATATTTATTCAAATAGGAAATCCTAATTTACAAAACTACTGTACAATATATATAAAGTTCAATATTAGCATAAACAAAGCTATAGTAGTATAAGAGTAAACAACAAAATCAAAAACAAACGTAGAAGTCAAGATTATTATAAATAGCATAAATATGAATATTTGTATACACCAAAAATAATATATCAAATATTATGACTATATATTGGTATTAAAGTACGACCACACATTTTAAAAAAAATTAAATTTGATTTTTATTTAAATAAAATTTATCAAAATAACGCAGTTAACTATTACATAATAAAAATATTTCATTGAAAAAGGAATGATTAATTTAGATACTGTTCAAAATGCCCTGAGGGTCTTGTTGGATGCAAGTTTGAGCTCTTTTAAGTAAATTAAACCTAACACGCTGGAAGATTTGTGGCATGGCTCTAATTTCATCACATGCCGTCTCTATGCGATTCCATCCCGTGTGTATACTGTACAAATTAATAATTGATTGCAACTGTGGAATCGCATAGATACGGCATGTGATGAAATTAGAGCCATGCCACAAATCTTCCAGCGTGTTAGGTTTAATTTACTTAAAAGAGCTCAAGCTTGCATCCAACAAGACCCTCAGGGCATTTTGAACAGTATCTAAATTAATAATTCCTTTTTCAATGAAATATTTTTATTATGTAATAGTTAACTGCGTTATTTTGATAAATTTTATTTAAATAAAAATCAAATTTAATTTTTTTTTAAATGTGTGGTCGTACTTTAATACCAATTATCTCAAAAACGGAGTGCCTAATCAAAAAAACACCAAGTATGATTTTATTTGCAGAATAGAACAGTGAATCTTGGCGTACGTTTTTTTGTGATTTGAGGGGGTAACTCAAACGATGTTACGCCACTGGATTGAGCCAATCGACTCAAACTCACCTCATTAATTGTATTCAGTAAGACATTCGAGTGTACCAAATCTCAATATAATATCTTATGCAGTTTTTGAAAAAACTCCAAAAAACTAAAAAAAAAAATTTTTTTCAAAACCCTGTAGCTCGGTTAGGAAGCATTTTCGGACATACATTTATAACAACTTTCGTCTTATTTTGGATCACAGAATCTCCAGTTTCCGTTTGTCGGTGATTTTAGAATACACCCTGTATAGAGCTTTCAGTCAAATGCCTGTTCAAAAATTACTACCACTTGATAATAATAATTTACGTCTTCATTTTTGTGAAACAATTTTGGGCCGATACAACCTGAATAATCCTAATATATCCTTATTCAAAACTTCAGGTTGTTTCAACAGAAGAAACGCACACTATTGAGCCTCTGAAAATTCACATATATGTAGATATCAAGAAATTCAATTTCAAGGCAGGTAATCTATAAATGTTTGGTGTGAATTTCTAAACAATAAAATAATTGGTTCAATATTTTTTAATGGAAGCTACAGGAGCAAGATATTTAAGTCTTTTACTGGTTAGTAAAGATAATCTCTTAGATGATATTCCCCTCCATGAAGTAAGAGGTACAATTTGGCAACAAGATGATGCTCCTTGCCATAATGTTATTTAAATAATAATTACTGAGAGTGGATTGGTAAATATGGAACAATTGCATGGCCCCCAAGGAGTCCAGATCTTACTCCCTTGCACATAATATTTCTGTAAGGACATCTAAAAAATAAAGTCTACTCGTTGCCAAATTTAACTTTGGATATAATTCAAAATGTAATTACGGAAGAAATATAGGTAATTCTTAAATAATAATAATAATAATATTTGAAATAATGTGATAAGTAATAAAATAATAAGAAGATGTGTGGAACAAAATGGAGGTCACATTGAAAATTTGGTGTAATATCTGTTACTTATTTATCAATCTGTGTGTCTCATTTTAATGTTAAAATTCGATAAATCTTGTCTGCTTCTGATACATTTAAATAAATTATTTCATTATAATTATTTTTACTAATGGATTATTGGATAAAACATACTTACAAGTAATATACCGGGTGGTCCAAAAAACCGGAATTTTTTATTTCTCTAATAGTTTCGCCAATTTTTAACCGATTTTAATTATTCAAAAACTAAATTATAACTAAAAGATCACGTTATGAGGTAATATAAATATATTTTAATTATTATTAAAATTGTAGATGGCGTTAGTCATCAAACTTGGGCCTTCTTTAAGATCGGCTGGAAATCTTTTTGCTAAATAAACAATGAAAAGATTGAGGAAGTATAATAGAACAAACATTTATGAATATTTTAAGACATCAAACACTAAAATCGATCAGTTGGTTCCGAAGATATAGTCCGTAACATAAAACCGTTTTATCACAATTTTGTTGATAAATGCCACTCGTCTAAACACCAATATTTATTTTAGTCAAAACGGCATTAGAATATATTTATATTACCTCATAACGTGATCTTTTAGTTATAATTTAGTTTTTGAATAATTAAATTCGGTTAAAAATTGACGAAACTATTAGAGAAATAAAAAATTCCGGTTTTTTTTGGACCACCCGGTATATTTTTGAAATCGAAGAATCTTGACCAATTTGAATATGTAAAAATATATTGGGTGTTCCATAAAAAAGCACGTTTTTGCATACCCCGTATATTTTGGCTTCTATTTAATTTTCAATGGCATTTATGAAATCTACTGTAAAAACTATACAAACTGCAGCCTTCAATTTTCGAAATATCTCGATGTTTAAAGAGATAAAGGGGGTCGAAGTTACGTGGCTCACTCTGTAGGTACAGGGTAAGTCACGTAAAAGGTCCACCCCATTTATTTGGGTAATTTTGAATATATTTTTGGTTTTCGGGACTCTATCCTATATGAATTTTAACGTAGATTACGATTCTGATAAAATATTTTTATTTCAACCAAACATATACAGGGATTTTAAAAATACGTGTTTTTTTTAAATGACACACCCTATATATTTCTACACATTTCTATGCAGCTATTCGAGGGGATTTCAAAAATATATAATACCTGTATGTTTGTATCATAAATAAATAATGTGTAGAAATATATAGGGCGTGCCATTTAAGATAAACACGTATTTTTAAACACCTTGTATATGTTTGGTTGAATAAAAAATGTTTGATCAGAATCGTAATCTACGTTAAAAATCACGTAGAATAGAGTCCCGAAAACCAAAAATAAATTCAAAATTGCCCAAATAAATGGGGTGGACCTTTTACGTGACTTACCCTGTACATTAAGTAACTATTTTAATGAAGAAAGAAAATATATAAAAACATTTCGGAATATAAGTATTTCAATTTAATAACTACTAAAAATGTTGTATGTTTTGATTTCTGCATAAGAATGCCGAACGCGTATTTCCAAATCTTTACGTTTAGTAGGAACAACTGAATATACTTTAGTTTTCATGTGCCCCCACAGGAAAAAATCGAGCGAACCCAAATCATGGTACCTCGCAAGCCATTGGTAGACAGGGGAATGCTTCTCGAGCCACAGTTCTCCAAATATCTGATCCAAGTAATTTGTAACTATTCTTGAGGTATGTGGTGGGGCATCATCTTGTTGGAAATAACCTTCCTCTTCTGAGCCAAAGATAAAGTAATAATTGATCCTATTAATCTTGTTCCGAGAATCCCCATCCATACGTTAAACGCGAATCTATCCCTTTGATAAGTGTTTTGTTTTCTTGGGTCCAATAACGGACATTTTGACTCTTGAATAATCATAGGTTTGTAAATCGAGATTAAAAGACATTTCTTGCGCGGCTCTTGAATGTTTTCTATATTCTCCGTATATCAGAAGCATAGAAATCTTTTACCCTCAGTGTATTCCATTCCCGCAGTAAGAAACCACGAAAAAAAAAATACTAACGAAATAAGAAATTATTCAGGAAATCTAATCCATGCTACTAAATATTTCATTTCAATTCTTTGTTAGCCGATTTTTCCATGTTTAATAACACCTACTGTCAATTTAAAATTTAGTCCCATAAACATTTTAAATTAAGACTTACTGCGTAACCACTTTTTTGAAAATGTTAAAAATAATGGGTGTGGGTTTGTTTAAAATGGAATTAATGAGTGTTTCATTGGTAATAATAGAATTGAAAATTTTAACAGAAATGAGAAAACATCGATTTTTATCAAGAATGCATAAAAATTAAATATTTTGGCAATATTACTTAATACAAAGATTTCAATCATTTCTTGTAAACCGTCGCTTATTTGATGAAAATTTATAAAATAATACCTGATGGACGAAACAGTTAAAACATCAGTAATGTTATGCAAGTTTAACGCTCCAAATTTTAAACCCCTAACGCAAAAGATAAGCCAATGACAGACTATGTCAGACTTCCGTTGACACCCTGTATATTTTACAAATCTTTTCGGAAAAATATTGATTAGATTAGTTCAGTACTTACCTTCATGTACTTACCCGAATAATCTGTTTTTTTAAATTTAATTAACTATTTATTAATTCCCTAATGTTTGTGTTTATGTAGAATAAAACATGCATATTCTTTTCTACTTTATAACATAATAATAGCGAGGTCAGGTACTGTATACTCGGGCCAAAAAGAGTAGTCAGTAGAACAAAAAACTTACCGGCAATTCTTCAAAGGATTTAGCTGTTATGGAATACAGAAGCGGCAGCTCATTTTACCATATAATCCCATATAATTCAGAGAAATATATCCAGTTTTCTCCGCCTACCAGAGATGAAAACCACAACTAGGTCATTATGTTTAATTGGTATAGTCAACCAAATAAAGTACATGCTTGAACGTGCCGCTCTTATACCCAATAATTTGTTCGACTATTATAAAGGTCGTCGAGAGGGCTTAGATAGCGCATTCAGTGGCGTCACATATGCTGCAACGCAAAGGATGTGCATTGTTCAACTGCGTTGCTATACCTAATTCGTGGAGATAATGTTGCCAGATGTAAGCATATTATTTAAAATTTAAGACATGGTAACTCATACTCATGCATAATTAACACAATCCGCTTTCATTTGTTCGAATTATGGAATTTATGAAATTCGTAAATCCGTACGCCCCTGGCTCTACTGACTACTCTTTTTGGCCCGAGTATAGATATATATTATATTATTCGTTCACCTAATTTTATAGGTGACGCTTTTAACAATGTAATTTCAGTCTATTTGGAAATAAATATTAATATTACTTAAGTGTTTTAACAATATAGCAAATACCGAAACTTAAAATTGGTATCTTTAAAAACACACAATTTTGAGAGCATCATCATATTTCTGAACTGACAATAGCCTCCCAAGACTGTAGATGACTCTTACTAAACATAACATCACAATATACGTATCAAATTATTACAGCAATATACACATCTAACAATCATGATCATCATACGAGTCGTCTCGTTCTCTAATAAAATTCGAAGACGGCGTCCTAATGACATACGAACTCTCAGTTGAGGCTGGTGTTAGCAATGGCGTACCCTGAAGACTTATAGCCAGAGGAAGCGCAGAGGGGGTGCAGAGGCTGGTGGCTCCTCGGTTTTCATTAACTGATCGATACCGCACTGGACGAGATAGCCTGTAAAAATTAAAAGTACAATTAATTAAAGTGTCGTTGTTGTCACGAGTCTTAAGGTGGAAACGGTACAGAAGCGAGACAAAAGACAACATGTTGGCAGCACACAGCGCATAATTAACAGTATTGTTGCTGGGCGAAATCAATTAGTTTTAACAATTAATGATTTTCTGTTTGACGAGATATTAGTAATAACATCAAATGTAACAATGATGTTTTTTGTGCCTAATATGCAGTTTGACAAATAGTTCACAAATCGAAGAAAACGTATTAAATTTTCGATTCTTTAACTGTTTGCATTATATGTGAATTGTTGCTCTGAGGAATAAATTCTACTTAAATTTATTTGTAAACCGAACAGCAAATAATTTCACTTTTTGCTTTACGCAGGTCAACATTATTAAAATAATAAATAGTAATATAAGAATATATTGTACTAACATCTGTCTATTACAATTAGGAGTCTTTAAATTGTAGAGTATAGGAGGAACCATGTGGTAATTTGTCAAAGCTGTCCTTATGTTGAAACATGTGAACAGGTTGCCTTTAAAACACTAAACGAATTTCTTGTCAATATATTTGAATATATTATTAATACTTCCGAGTTTAGTAATATTGTCCCTACATTTTTTATATTAATCTCTATCGCCGATTTTAAGAGTGAAAGGTGAGTCCAAATAAAAATATTAGTTCTTCGTTCACCTCTCATCATGATTTGCTAATGTGTCCAGAAACAACTCAGATAATTGACAACCTTATAAAGAAAACTCTTAAAACAGATAAGAATCCAAAATTCTACCAAGTATGTCCTGAGGATGATAAATACGGATACAAACTTTGTATTGCCACCAAAACTAAACAGATTAGATTCAGCTCATTCACATTAGCTTGAAACGAACAGACCTTGTTTAACTGCCCAGAGTCAGACAGTTGAGATTTGAGAAGCTCATAATAGTATATTTATGTTTCCCTAATAGGAAAGAAGAACATTTAATTTGACAAATTTTGTTCTGGATGTGAGAAATACTGGTAGAAGAGATTTGGGACATTTGTAGACATATTACCCCCGAGGAAAAATTTAATTTATTTCATACAAAGACGAGTATCACTTCGCATCGCAGGATTTATGTTATGAGAAGTTAAAGGAAAAAAAGAAAATAAAGAATATTTAAATTATACCTTTTTGAAACGACTCTGGATGGCAGATCGTAAGATATATTTCTAGTAACTGATAGACTGAAGTTACGCAGTCATCATTTCCAAAAGAAAATGCAATCTCATATTTATTTTATTGAATCAAATAAAAATTAGAAAAAGCATTTTAAACAAAGGCTTCGGCTTTTTAATGAGTTAATTAATTAGCAGTTATCTTCGATTTATATTATTGAAAAACTTACATAAAAATCTCAATTTGGATTTGTAGACTTCTTAAATTTACACATTATGTCTTAAATAAAATGTCTCAAAGAAAGATCTTCGTGGTATAAATTACTTTATAAGCTTATTTATGATGCAATAAATTGAGTTTTTTTATTTTTTGCACTCTGCGAATTTTGCAATTTCTCGCTATTAGGAACTATCAGATGCTATAAATATTCAAAACTTACCATGAAAAAAAACGTAAAGTGAAATTTTAATTACTTTTATCAGAAAATACAATTATTAAAGACGTGAATGAGAGAGTACACGTATGTAAATAATTTAAATGACTCTTGACATAAAATGAACTAGTTTTGGATAAGAGAAAATTCGTTTTATGTGTGTCATTATTATAAGAACAAAGTGAAAATGATGAATATTGTCTGCAAGAAGAAACTACTAATAATCTAGTTAAAAGAAATCCAAACCTCGGAAAAATTCTCATAGAGCTAGAAATTGCTAGAAACCTTAAAAACATCATTACAAATGAAAATTCCAGTGGATTTCTCTTGCTAAAAATTTAATTCAAGGTCAAAGGTCAAAATTTTTTTTTGCTAATATCTACGCTAATAGTAACGGTAAGTGTTATAAAAATAATTATAAAGTTTATAGATTATGCGATTCTCTAAACTTTTTTCCTACGAATTTCTTCATGAGATATGGCGATTTAAAAAATTGGAAAATTCCTATTTTGGTCTTTTCCACACCATCTTCGAGGTAGAGTATTTGGTGCATTTTTTTGCCTGGCTCCCCTTTAGGCATAGTCCATGATCTGGTCTGATTAAACAAGGACATATTTCTATTGATTAAAAAAGACGATACTGTGGTTAATTATCAAACCAAATTTTTATTGATTTTAAAAAAATGCTGTTAGGATTCATGATCTTCAAATTCTACTTCAACAGTTATATGTTCTTCTTCTCTTTCTTTTTTTATCTTCCTCTTATTGCTAGATTTCTGTAGGTTGCTCTAAGAAACAAAATGTATCAGATATATCATCATTGATATTATAGGCATCATCATCATCTGTTGCATTTAATGCGACATTGGAGAAAGACTGGCCATGGCAATTACCACATATTGTTGAACAAAATAACAACTTTTTTACAGCCACAATTATAGCTACAACCCTTCGAGCAATTACAAATAATATTGAGGAGTTTTTCTGGAGCAGGCGGAAGTATAGTTTGAACTATTTGGAATATTTGAAATCGCGATAACTCACGAAAAATCATTCATATGTAAAATGCTATAATAACCCTTTTCTTATAGAGAGTCACATAATCTACAAACTTGTAACTTTTACAACACTTACCATTTTAGAGATATATGCGGAAAACCGATTCTCTTGACTTTTGACCTTGAAAATTTATTTTAGCACAGGTGGAATCGATGGGGACTTTTAATATTTCATTTGTAATGATAATGTTAGGGTCTGCATCAATTTTTAGTTCACTACATATTTTTCCGGGGTTCAATGTCTATTTTCCTGGATTATAAGGAAATTTAATAAGACAGAAATCGTCGATGACGATGAAGAATATAATAATAATTAATAAGTTCAATATTTAAGAGGGCTCCGGAAGCATACTAATACGGAATTACGAATCACTCTCAAATTACAAACTATTTACTATACTATAGTATTTCTAAAAACTGTCGGTATGCAGTAAGATAAGAGAAAAAATACAATAAAAAAAACATTGAAAAATATATACAATTTCGATTTTAAGAAAATTATTTTGCATCATCCCGACAAAGTATTACCAAAATATGCATTTTGGCGTTTACAGAATTAAAATAAAACAAACGGTAAAATTACTGAGGACGTGTGTGATACATAAAGTGAAAATTCATTCCTAATGACGACAGAGTCTCCGGAGCACTCTTAACACATTATTTTAACTAAATATTTTACTTTTATTTTGTTTCATACAAAAAGTAGTACTAGTTGAAAACACAAAATTAATTTGGATATTAATTTATGAGATTTAATTAATTTTATTCTCTGAAACATGTACTAAGATTTAATAGTAGCGTGAATGAGGAGTAAGCAATTACAACATTGCAACAGTGTTGCAATGATTTGAACACTATGGCGATATAAATGATCAATATAAGTAGTTTATTTTTTAAAACAGTTGATATTCATTAATAGTGGAAATTTAAAGACGGTTAACGACAAAATTTAATTTTATCTTCATTTAGTTTATTTGGTATCTGGAGGATTCTAAGGTGACCGAATAGAAATATTATTATTTACCTAGTATATATTTTAAACTGGTTAATTTGAACATTTTTTAGATGAAGCAACTTTTTTGAATAGGAATTTCAAGAAATGTGGTAATAAATCCCCCCAAAAAAAGGAAAAGAAAACATTTATGAAATGCCACAATTAACATTTAAATACTAAAGAATATTATTTATAAACGTTATTAATAAATGAAAACAGATACGTTTGTCACGCTATACGTCTCATAGTGCAAAAACTATAACAAGACGCCTTGAAATGGTTGTGGAAGTCCCGAGGGACTTTAAGTAATGAAAATAGACTAAGAAAGAAGGAAATACCGAAGATTAACAAACACTAACTCTGGTAAAGAGGCGTGATAACGATAATATATTAACCTTAACCTTTAGATGCTTTGTTTTTTCTCACCATTCTCATCAGTATTAGTGTTTTTGCAAGTTTTCCATTAATTTAATCGACAAAAATAAAAGGAGAATAAACTTTGCAATTTACCAACTACTAATGAGATTTTTAAATAAAACTCATATAATTATTTCTAATCACTGATTTATGGAGTATAAATTTAGTCTTAGTGTTAATATCAATTGAATATATTGTTACTCATCTTCTAGTAAAAGGCAAAAGGCCCCCATAGACATCGTTCTTTTTTAGCAGTTTTGCCCGGCCGCCGAGTAAAACTGTATGGGTAAGAACGAACAACGTACATCCACATATTCTCCGTTCTTTCAGCCAGTTTCTTTGAAACTATCGCGTATTCTACATGAATTCTACAATGAAGTTCGTGGTTCTTACTGGCGGGAAGCCTCACACTGGCCGAATTGCACGAGCGGGTTTAAAACGAACAGTTAAACTCAAGCGTTGGCAGATATTTTTGAACGCGCGTGCAAGAGGGACGGTTTTCAGCCACATACCTCGATTTTGTGACTGTTTTACCCGTACAGTTTTACTGTCAGACTGAAAACAGATTTGAAGGCATTTATGGCAATCAAAAGTTTTGTCGTTTTACATTCGAACAAAATTGTCCATCACGACGTTTACAATGTTGCAGAGTTTATAATAAAATTTTTCTACGCACGCTTTATAGTGCGTAAAGTTAAAATTTACGCACTAGTGCGTAAAGTGTTTTTACTTTACGCACTAGTGCGTAAAGTAAATAAGTAAACAATTGCATATTAGAGCACCATAATAATCATTTTATTTTAAGAACGTTAAATATGGTTATTTAATTTTATGTAGTCTATTTATTTGTTATCGCGTTATATTATTATAATACAAGGAGCGGTAGAATAGACTTTACAATTTAAAATTGCTTTAAAATCAATATGCATTTTTTAAGCGTGTGATGTTTCTATCCATAGTATAAGAATAATTAATGGTATGTCAGGTTGCCGTCCAATTTGTGTATCTACTGCGCATTACTCAGTTTAAAAAACGTCGAAAGTCAGTTGTGATTCCGCACATTTAATCTTTATTTGAATATTTTTAATAGTGTTAACGAATAGCACCATGCTTGCTTGTGCTGTGGCTGGGTGTAATAATTATTACACGAAGACAAAAAGGTACTGACATCAAGTATTTTACATTTCTCCGCGTTGAAAAGCTCGCGAAAGTATATGGATCAACGATAAAATTATTATGAAAAATAGCAGGTTAATTTTTTATTTCGTCGGTTTATCCTTTTTATTACCTATTGTCTGTTTATAGCACGTATTTCTTCTGTACATTTCAACCCAACAGAATCAACAGATTTTGAAATTTTTTTAATACAGCAGATGTTGTTATATTCCCCCCAGAAACAGTAGAAATTGAAGATCTGATGCAGTTCCAACTGTTAATATGTCTGGTGTTGTTTTTTGACTGTCGTAAAAGAAAAATAAATTGTGATAGATCGCTTAGGATGGAAAAAATATTAAAAATAGACTACTAATTTTAGGTTAGAATTCCAACTAACAAAAAGCATCTTATTTTATTAGATTAAGCCAATTAAAACTTTATTAATAATGCACCGAACAAGATTTTAGTTGATAGTACAGAAATTAAGTAGAAATTTTAATAAACTTGACATAATATTCGATAATTTTAGAAAATACATATTTTTGAGGTTAATTGTGATGTCACCCCTGCCACTTTTTAAATTGAGTGACGTCACCGTGCCTGCGCGCGGGCATTCCATTCTCCTTATTGTTTCCACGATACATAAATTTAACCATGTTTCTATCCATTAAATAAAGCATGCTTTGGAGTTTCAATTTCAGGTGTCAAAATGAATATTGGCGTATAGACTAACGAATTTTTTGTGTTGAAAATTTTATAAAAAATAATAGTATTATTATACTAGGTTCGGCGTCCAAATGGAGCTCGACTCCGCCCCATTAATTTTATGGTAGCGCAGAACGGTGTACGCAATAGTCAGTTTTACACGATGGAAATTAATGAAAGTTGTGATAGCTTCAACAAAATTTGTTATTATACGTTTTACATTTTCTACTACAGCTGTACTATATTTTTATAATGTTTATACCCATTAAAGCTTCTATTATACATCTTCAATTTTGGACTTTTAAAAATAATACTTTATTCCCGCAAAAATTTAAACGACGTTTCCTTTATTAGTCCGCACTGCGCAAACTCAAGATACTTTTACTCGGCCTCGGCCTGATTGCCTGGTTTGTTTACGTTTGTATTCGTTTTTAGGTTAGGTTCTTTCGCGAGTTATTTCCCCAATCCCCATACTTTAAAGAACGTCCGTGGTTATTTAATTCAAAAAAGTTTAGTTTGTGATTTATTAAAACAATTTACATAGGTTACTTCACTGGATAAACCCATTGAGTATAAAGTAATATACTCAATGATAAACCCCAATGCAAAATACTCAAAAATAGTCATATCTGCTAAGAGTCGTTTACTTTTCGGTTTTCACATATCCAAATAAATAAAACGTGTTGTTTACCTACCTATTTTGTCTTTATTTTCACAAGGTTCTACTACAGTTCGTTTAAGAAAGTTACGAGAGATATAAATATAATATAAAATAGAATGCTTTATTCATCATTTTAATACATTTGGTAAATCAGTAGAAAAAATAGACTTTCAAAGCCCTACGTATTGCATATAACAAATTTGTAAATAACATAACAACGATAAGTAATGTAATTCTCAACGAAACCGTCCTCGGATCCTATGTGGTGGACTATAAGATGATTTCCCTTGTCCGATGTATTTTTTAACCCCATCGTTAAACATTGGATGAAAACCTGCCTTGGAATCAGGATTGTTGTGTCCTTCCATACTTTACTTACAGTATGGCCAGCGTTCACCTAAGTCACAGATTAGTATAGTTAATCTGTGCCTAAGTCTCATCTAAAAAGTACAACTTCTTATGCTCTTCCCGGTATTTTCTGATGTCTCGCAGCAATCTTCGCCTCCAAGCGATATCTTATTTTTTTCCCTTGGGCACTATTTAGTTAAAAACCTATAATGCCAAACACAATTACATTACAACACGAAGAAATAAAAAGTCCGTTTACTCACTGAAAGCCAATTTCTGTTCATCGCCTTCAAAAAAATAATGGATTATACGCTTGAGAGCACTTTTAGTTCCTTCATCAATATTGTCCAAAACACACACTTTTGGTGGTTGAAGTTGGTGTGTTTGTTTGTATTCACCAAGAATATTATAAACACTTGCAACACTCACACCTGCTGCCGTTGCAGTGAACTTTATGCCTTCCATCTTTGGTTCCTCCCGATTTTCCCCATAGTACGCCTTAAAAATGTTCAGCACGCTTTCCTTGTCTTCCACCGAAAAATGTCTGGACGTTCGTTTTTTCGGTGGAGAAGTTGGGTCCGGGCCCCCTTCAGCCAATTTCCGATTTAACCTTAAAAAAAAAACGAGATTTTAACATTTTATCAATGATCATTTTAATCGTTTGCATTACGTAACTTAATACTTTATACACAAAACATATAATGTTAATTTAATTCTTATACGTACCTTCACAAAAACGATCGTAACTGTAGATAGTGTTTCACCGAGATCTAGAAGTTGTCATTTCTTGTCTCGATTTTCAAGAGTCTTGATTTTCGAGACAAGAAACGTATTGCTTCTTGTCTTGACCGATTCTCGTTGATCAATTTCTTGTCTTGATATCGAGAGTCTCGATACTTCTTGGTCTCGATAAACACTAGCTTCTTCATAGCATACGTGCTTCGTGTAATATCGGCCGCTGTCGAATATCGAGTGCTGTTATTAATCAGTAAACACCGCTAGGCCTGCAGAAATAGAAAAAACGGTGTAACTAATTCGTTTCAGATAGCCGTAGGTAAAAACAGGTGTATTTAGTTATAAGGAATATACCTCTGCGATACCTCCCAAATCAAATAAACAGAACATTGTTTATAAGTCACTTTTATGTGAAAAAATCATGAAATTTGGAGTTTTTTAAAAATTGCAGTAAGACTGCAGTAGATTAATTTTTTTGAATGTTTCTGTTTACTAGGTAATTCCAAACCGGTTAATTTAGGCCCCGGTTGATTTCATTTCATTGATTATTTATTTAAATAATTGCCGAAAACCATCGAAATTTTCGAAAATTTCAAGAATTTTTTACTCTGAAAGGAAAAATGCTAGACTCTTGAAACTTTGGTGGAATATGTGTCTCATTACCCTCAACTTACAAAAAAAATTTCGTTTCAAAATGTTTATTAGTTTTCGAGAAATTCTATATGTTTATTAAAAACGTCCCAAATGTTTAATGAAAAATTGACCTATTAACGTTATATAAAATAATTCAACCACAGCTCATTTTTTTCGTCAAGACGTCAATTTTACGAATCTGTTATGGGCGTATCGATTTTCAATAATTTTGACCGTCAAAATGGAGTTAACAACATTGCTACTTTTCGGAGCAGCGTTTTTTGCAAATAACTTTACAACAAATGAACGCATCTGCACAAATCTTTCATATTTGAGTTGCTGGTATTTTTCTACAAATTTATAAAAAAAAATTGTTGCTCTGGGACATGTAGGAGCCGAGATAATTTTTTAAATTGTTTAATGCGCCAAACGTTTATTTATTAATATTTATGGCCAAAATTGAAACTGGTTGTTAATAAGATCTTGAATTTTGTTAATTCATCAAGTCCTATTGAAAACGGGCCCTTTTTGAGGTCAAAATATAATTTTTAATAATTAGTGATTTTAGAGCGTCTTCAATTTGTTTGGCTCAAGGGACAGGTGAATTTTTTATCAAACGAGTTTCAAATTGGGATAGCGAGAAAAATTCGTCATATCTCCGTTATTTTCCGGCCAATTTCGACGTTTTTTTTTTTTTTAATTTGGGGTAGCTCATAATAAACATATAATTGTTATAAACAATTTTTTTTTTTTCTTTTTTGGGCTTATGCAACTTATAATGTGCTAATGTATTAAATATAAATTTATAAAGATTATATAATGGTAACAATGCTGTAACATCGTATATTGTTTGATGGAGAAATAGTTTGTACATACATTGTTACCATTATATAATCTTTATAAATTTATATTTAATACACTAGCACATTATAAGTTGCATAAGCCCAAAAAGAAAAAATTACAAAAAAAAAAATTGTTTATAACAATTATATGTTTATTATTTGGATATTGCAAATGTGCCCATTGTTATTATTTTCGTGAGCTACCCCAAATTAAAAAAAAAAACGTCGACTAATTTTATTATTATTACTTAATATTTTCTAAAATAAAATATCTTGGATCTTCTATAAGTATTGGACATTATATTTATTTATTTCCATTTTTCAACAATATTCCTATGCAAATAATCGAGAAGTCTTGATTCTCGATGACTTGACTCTTGCCTCGTCTTGTTCTCGATAACCTGACTCTTGTCTTGTCTCGATATTTGAAATCAAACTCTTGTCTTGATTTTTTCTCGAAGTCGAGACAAGATCAAGACAAGACTTCTCGACATCTCGATCTTGGTGAAACACTATGTAGAAATTTCAAAACACAGGCAAAGAATAATACCAAGGATAGAGAATAATACAGCAGTTGACGTGAGGCTGGCTCTCCATTTATTCGCGTTTTCCATATGTTTAGCGTTTATACGTTTCGCGACAATGATAACATATGCTGATTGGTCTGTTGCCAAAATACGTAAAAATTTAATATATGACGCGACTATTGTAGAGTCGGCCTTCGTCAAATTTAGTGGTTGCTTTGTAATTTGGGTCGACCAATAGAGACGTTCCATTCAAATGTTGCGGGCATTTTTGGGGAGGAGTCTGTGTCCATTTGGACACCGAACCGTGTATAGTATTAGTATTATTCAAGTGCAACGTGAATTTAGAAGAACTTTTGGCGTGAGAAATGTTCCGTTGCGTCCAACAATTATGTGTTGGGTCAGAAAATGGTAAACTGGAGGATCCGTTGTCAACTCTAAACATTCAGATCGTCCGCGATCAGTAAACATGCAAAAAAATCAAAAGATGTAAGTTGAACTGCCTTTAGAGAACTTTTTCCTTTACGACTAATCTCACGCCGTGGTGACATAAACTGGCCCGCCAGATCACCCGATTTGACTGCACCCGATTATTTTTTGTGGGGCTTTCTTAAGAGTCGGGTATTTCGACGAGAGCCACGAATCATCGAACAATTTTAGAAGAGTGTATGGAGATGGAAGGGGGTCATTTAACCCACACAATTTTTTCTTAAAAATAACTCACATTCTCTTTGTAAAATTCTTTGTTAAAACTTGTTACTTCACAAATAAAATATTTATTTCCAGTTGAAATTATAAAGTAAATTCTGCCGATCCAATACCTGTCAAAAAAACTCTAAAGAATGCTTTATTTAATGGATAGAACCATCGCACGCTTAAAAAATGCTTATTGATTTTAGAGCAATTTTAAATTGTAGTCTATTCTGCCGCTCCCTGTATATACCTAATTTTCAGTATTCTTTAGGTCTGTTCGGGTTCTAAATTTTCACAATCCTAGAACCGTTCCCGTCATGCGCAATTAAAGAAATTTTACCAATTTTAATACACCGCACATGACAGTTTTTTCACTGCGCATGACAGGAACTGGAATAGGTAAGTTTTGACATTTTGAAATGTTCACATTATTACTAGATAATTTAGGTCCAGTTCGTTAATAGAAAAAATATTGTATGCAATTCGTGCGTAAGGTAAGATTTGTTCACTCATGGAATATTCCCATTCGTGAAAAATCTCACCTTACGCACTTGTTGCATAAATAATTATTTTTCCGCAGCGTATAAATGTGAAATATTTAACTAATCTGGAAAAAATTTGGTTCCAATATAGTGAACTTGATAAGTTAACAAAGTTAATTACTAAAGTATTCATTGCTGAAATATTGTTTCATACCATTTATAATATGTTTTCTCTAAGTTTCGCACTTTCCTAATAACAAGTTCCTAATGTCTTCTATATGTATATTGCGGAAAACACATACAAAGTTCAAAGTTTTGTTGAGAAACAAAAGGTTTTTTTCACACACATCTTTTTTTTTTGTTTTTCATGTCTCTTCTTATAATAATAAATAATATAGCAACTACCTTTGTAAAATTCAAAATGAAACAATTCAATTTCAAATTTATCTATTTTTTGTGAATATTTTGACTTCATACTGAAATTTTTTTCACTATTTTCTCAAGAGATATTACATTTAAATATTTTTTTTAATTATGATAAGGATGATTTTTGGTGTTCTTCCACTATTTTTCTTATTCCAAAAATATATTTTTTCTCCTACCCTAATGGAAAGTACACACTTTCCTCCCTCATATGAGGGAGGAAAATGCCACTTTTCCTCCCTAGGGAGGAAAATGTTTTCTTCCCCCATATGAGGGAGGAAAGTGTATAAAACATTGAATATAAATATAACCAATAATTCTAACATCTAAAAATAATGTATTTAAGATATATTTAAGGATTTGTTTTTATTTCTTTACACAATAAATAGTTTCAATAAAATCAAATAATTGATCTATTTACATATATAAGTTAATTATACAGGTAGGAGAAAAAGTCATATGTATTACACGGAATCAAAGTGCTTTTTCCTCCCTTGGGTGATCACTGCCCGACGCGAAGCGAAGCGAACTTCACCCACGGGAGGAGAAGTGGCACTTTCCTCCCTAGTGATACAAATAGCTATTGAATATGGTTTTGCGTTAGAAAAAATCTGGGAAAGTAAGTATTGAAAAACTATTACTAACGGCTTTGCTTTTGCGGTTGGGAATGAACCAAAGGTGCAGATATTTCATTAATGGAAAGGTATCTTTTCGTACTAGAGTAAAACAATTTTATGACGTTTTTAATATTTTTTTCATAAAGAAATTAAAAACTTGAAATAATTTAACGTTTCAAAATTTTTCATGCAACCCCAATGCCCATGCTCAATACGTTTTTAAAAACAAATTCCTTCTTTCAGAAGATTCTAAACTACCCTTATTGCCGTTTAAAATGTACCTTGAACTCATATTTCTAATGATGAAAGAAATAAACATTTATAAATTGTTTTAGCTGCTCACTGTGTAAATATAAGCTCTAGATTTGATCACACATTCGTAAAATGTAAATAATTTTTTTATAATATTTGCATATTGACATGGTATATGTAAAAAATGTACTTAAATAATGCAAAAAAAATATAATCAATGTGTCATCTATAAGAAACTAGAAGAAATATGCGAATCCAGTCAATGAAGCGGTGGAAGTAGCTGTTGTAGGTCACGTTATTCAAGATGCAACACTAAGTACGAGAATGTTGGCCACTATGTTAGGTGTTAATCGAACTAATATACAAAGAATATTAAAAAAAAAACATAAATACCATCCGTACAAAATACGATTAGTGCAAGAGATTAACGAAGAAGATTTTGACAGTTGTTGTCTGTAATTCTGCGAGATAATTAGCGAACGAGCAAATCAGGACCCACATTTCTTATTTAACGTCTATTTTTCCGACGAATGATCATTTTTCGTCAATGGCACTGTAAACCGTCACAATTGTCGCTACTGGAACCTTACAAATCCGAGAATTTGTCATGAGATGCACACGCAACATCCAGAAAAGTTGAACGTTTGGGCTGGCATCTTCGGTGACCATGTAGTTGGGCTCTTTTTTTACCCGGAACCTTAAATGGAGAAACGTATTTAGATCTGTTGGAAACTGCAATCGATACTGCCACAACTGAAATAGTGGAAAACGATGACCGCTATTTACAAAATCGTCTCATCAAGACGGCGCCGCATTATGCACGCCCTGTACGGGACTATTTAGATCAAGTATTTTCGAGGAGGTGGACTGGTAGAGGGGCGCTATTGAGTGGCCACCAAGATCGCCAGATTTGTCAACGTTAGATTTCTTTTTGTTAAAAACTAAAATTTATGCCACTCAACCAACTTGTTTATAAAATCTATATAACTTGTCTATAAGAAATTATGAATAATTAACGCAAAATATAAAAGGCTCAAAACACAGTATAACCAAAATATCA
This sequence comes from Rhagium mordax, assembly GCA_963680705.1. Lineage (NCBI taxonomy): Eukaryota > Metazoa > Arthropoda > Insecta > Coleoptera > Cerambycidae > Rhagium > Rhagium mordax. Next base: position 76,891,635 of record OY796658.1, on the reverse strand, counting down.
TCAATGCAAAGCAAAACTTCTATCTAAATTTATTAAAAAATTCAGACAACTAAACTCAAACTCCTTGGAATATAGTAAATAATAATCTCAATAGAAATAGAAGTCACTCAGAATTCAAAATAATTTACAATAGGCAATATAATAATTTCCGACCTTGCAGATATTTCAAACATTTTTGTAGATTACTTTGTTTTAGTAACACATGATCAATTAAATAACCATTTCGGTGGTAAGTAACATTTCAAATTCCTGTACAACAGCTTTAAATTATATGGATGAACCATTGTTATTAGGGCCATTCACAGCAGAAGAAATTAGTCAATAACAAATTTAAAAAATAGAAAATCAACAGGCCATGACGAGGTACCTACAATCCTGTTGACAAAATGCAAAAGTGAACTGTCTGAAATAATTGCTATACCATTTTAAACAAATCTATTGAATTTGGGGAAGTCCCTAGTCGCTTAAAAATTTCAATTATCGTTCCTGTAATTAAAAGAGGTGACCCTTTAATGATCGAAAACTATAGACCCATTGCTCTTTTAAGCGATATTTAAAAAATTATGGAAAGAGCTTACATGAGAATTACTAAATTTTTAGAAACGCAAAAGCTCTTTACAAATAATAATCAACATGGTTTCAGAGAAGTACGGAGTCCGCTACCACAAATTTTGTACAATACATGAATGAAAAAATGGAACAAAAAGATTATATAGTCGGATTATTCTTTGATCTTTCTCGAGCATTCGATAGTCTCAATTATAAATTTGTGACAGAAACATTATCAAAACTTATACAGGGTTCCTTACAAAAATGGATTTGTTCATATTTAAACAATCGAAGAATATCAGTTAAAATTCATAAGAGAACATCGGAGGAATTTAAGGTGAACTCGGGCATTCCCTAGGGAAGCGTCACCTCTAATCTTTCTGATGTTTATTAATGACCTCCCAGATCATATACTAGACGGAGAAGTGTTCGTTATTGCTGATGACACAAGCATCATCGTTTCAGATCCTGACAGCCCAAATTTAATTCAAAAAATAAATAATGTTGTTATACAATTTGATTATTGATGCCAAAAAATAGGTTAATTATTATAAATTATACAAAAACTATAGCTGTCAAATTTCACAAGTATTCAAGACCAAAATTAATAGACATAAATCTATCAATAAATAATCATCCTATTACAGTAGGTAATAACTGCAAATTTCTAGGAACTGTCATAGATGAAAATTTGAATTGGAACGACTGTATTAATTCCGTATGCTCCAAAATAAATAAACAATATTTTGCAATATTAACTTTGTGTGGTTAATGACCTAGTGCCAAAAAAAAAAAAAAAAAAAACCTTGAGAAGCTGTCTGAATGAATAAGGTTTTCTCTAGCAGTGGAGAACCTTCATAACCTTTACTATATTTTTTTATTTAAAATTCTTATTTATATTTATGTAAATCTAGATCAGTTTAAAAAGAAATTCTGATGTTCACAATCACCTAACTAGGAAACATAATCTTATACGCTTAGAAAAATATAACTATACAAGTGTTTTCAAAAGTCGCCTCAATTTGCTGGCTGTTACTTTATTAATATGCTACCTCGAGAAATAAATAGTGTAACCACACTCATCAGTTTTAAATCAAAACTAAATAACAATATCTTCTCAAAAATATGTTTTATTCTGCGTTGAGGAGTTTATTACTTCTTGTCAATAAACTAATTAAATTTGTCACTAGACTTATTTTATTAGTAGGTAATTTTGTACTTTTCTTACTTTATTATACAAGTTATATTTTATCTCATATTAATGTTAATAATATTATTTGCATGTATTTTTTCTTTTAACTTATTTTATGTAGTCCATTTAGTTCACAAAATGTTTGTAATTTACATTTATATGTAAACATATACTTAGGTATATTTTTCTTATTATATACCAACTGTATTGACATGTCTATTCGATGTAAATTGGCTTACAGATGAATAAAATATCTATCTATCTATCCATATTTGAAGGGTTCATTTCATAGGCATATTGGTAATTTTAATAGCACATCAAATTGGATAGAATTCTTGTTTTGCTTCCCTGTAGTTGATTGTAAGAAGAAACCAATTTGCACTCTTTCACATCCTAATATTTCTCTAAGATGTTAAAACTGTTCTTATCTAATACGAGTTTCGTATAATAAGGAATTGAGGTATATTGTTTAATTAATATTTGGTGCACAATTGTCCTAGTTTCTGATGATGTAGATTATACAAATTGCACAAGGGAAAAATTTCCTTGAATATAGGAATGACAAATGTAATCCAGTCCGAAATTATGAAATTGAAAGCTTATATTTGATGACAGTTAGTACCCCCTCCTCTCACCACCATATTGCTCACTGCCACAGCTGAGATTTAACTCAGGTATTTAGTGTCAATTTCAATAACATGTATATCAGTTCGCGTTATCTTAGCTTAAATTAATCTTTTTAATATAGTCGACTTCGTATTTAAGATGTCGCTCTGCTTGCTAAACACCAATCGAGTTGTTAATTAAGTTGATTATTAATTATACATACTATTTACATAATTACTATTGATCAGTGTTCAAGGTTGCTAAATTATATACATTCTGGCCTAAATGTAAGTCACGGTATTAGCGTAGGAGTATAATTTATACTCCAATTGCTTCAAAACAAATTCACACCCTTTCCAGGCCTAAGCAACTCATGCGAAGATAAGCAACCCAGTTATACCTTATTACGCAATAATCTAAATAAACTACATAATGTAAATAAGCAGTGGATTTTAGTAAATATATTTAATAAACGACCATTATCGATATTTACTTGTGGCTTTCATAGAAGGGCACCTTATGCCTTTCCAGTTGATGGTAAATTAAAAAAAAACATATGTATCAAATAATAATTTTATCGGTTATTACAAGTAATTACAAAATTGCTTCTGTTCATTTGTTTTAAGTAAAATAATAATATCTACATAATTAGTTATTGGTTATCAAAAACGGAGCATAAATATTTAATTTTTGGAAAAAAGTTTTTATACACAAGAATGTATTTTATATTTAAAAATTAAAATATTATTCAACAAAAAAATTTGTTTCTTCATTGTTGTGCAGAGTAAATAATATAAAAAAAAACTATAAGAATAATTTTCCACACACATCAACACCTTGTACATAATCAAACAGCATGAACATGTTACTAACATGTAGTACACACTTCGCTCGTTTTGTAAAAAAAATTAACGTTCTGTTTTTATAGAGCAGTTATTTTCAAAAAGTTTTCACATAAATTACTTTACATAGTGCAAAAACTTATTTTGTTTCCTAATGGGATGCTTCTCGTTATGTGGAGCATTAAGGAATGAATACGAAACGAGACTGCTGTGTTAATAGTAATTTTATGTTGTGGTAGCGTCCCATTTTACGGGGCATAAAGCCAATTATCAATTTAGAAGATGTGTATTTTTACTGTATACATATACAAAGTATCGTACTGCTTCATATTAAAAAGAGTAATGGGATTGGTGATATTTTAACAAAATATTATTAATATCGTCTCAACTGTCGTAAATTTTGTAAATAAATTTCGTATACCTACCATTTATTCAATTTAATATTAATAAAATAAATTCCATAAATCAGATCATAGTTGTGTGAAGTTTTTGAGTACAACCAAACTCTCATAGACGAGCCACATAAATATAGAGAATTTAAGCGAAACATTAAAATACCAGTAAAGGAGTAATATGTGAAATGAGAAGAACTAAGTAAATAAAAATGTTGATATTTTTCTATACACTAGGAGGAACGCACTAAATTGTCTGACCTTTATATACGCACCACTACAACAAATTACATCTTGTCAAGAGTAATATGAACATAGCTTTCAATTTCAATTTCTTCAAAGATCTCTTCATAAGTACATGCTATAAACGACATTTTTTAAATAATTGTTGTTATTAAAATAATCTCTGAAGATGTGTGAATAAACCAGAATGCCAGAAAATAAATAATAATGTTCATTTATGTGACCAAAAATTCAACGGATGCAAAATACTAATACCTGCGTTTTATGCACAGCGACCAGTCTATTGCGTTGATAAACGATCGTGTGTACTGTGTGTAGCGAATAACTTACTTTCAGGTTTCTGTAATTCTTGTTTTATTTTTCAGGGTCTCCTTGGGATCGTTCTTAGGAAGAAACTTACCTTTTGAATTCTTTATCTTATGTAAATTTTATTAATAAATGAAAATTAAGTTCTTTATGTGGTTTGTATTATTTTAAAGTGATTCTAATTAAAAGTTGGTATTGCATGAAGTGCAGGACCTGTAATTATTGAATTTGAATTGGTTGTCTCAATCGTGCAGTTCTTTAGCTAGGCTCGCAGATGTCGCCCTCATTAAAGCACGGATACTGTAAATAATGTTAGAATGAGCAGGCTCTGTTGTTTTATCAAACTAGATGTATGTAGAATTCAATTTAACAACTTTTATTCATATTTATCCACAATATTGGGTGAAAAATACCTAAGCTGAAGCCTGCGATAACTTATTTCTATATTAAAACTATTAACAAATGAAATTCTTAAATTTTTATGGTTCAAAAGAAAATGTCTCCCTTTACTTGTCTGATCAGGGATGAACACTGAGCAGTCTATTTATTTTTATATTCTATGGATTTTAACGACTTTGTGAACCTACAGCCTTCACTAAAGTTCATTGACCGTGGTAAATGGCTGTCTTATTCAATATTATGAGATTTTCCACAAATAATCAAGACTATTTTCAGTGATTAAATCCTCAAATATATAATCCCAGCAAACACCGCTTCGTAACTATTAAGGAACATTAACGCTACTTATATTTCGTGTTACACTTTTGTTTCAGTCACAAAAATGCGTGTTTTTGGTGACAAATTGCTTATTTGTCCGCAACAATGCATCGTTATTAAACTGCAACTATTACTTTACATAATTGCGAAACAAAATATTCGTAACAAATGCCAATTTACATTTGTAATAAATTCGTTTTTACCAAAATCTAACTCCGAAAATATCTTGAAACATTTAGGCTCTTACAGTTTCATTCACCAAGTTATTTGTAAATACAAAACTTATATAAATACTTCGCAACCGTTATGCAAATTTAGTTTAAGTACAGATTCACAACAGTTGCAAGTTATTAGAAACTAAGGTTGCTCGTTAATTTCAGAAAAGTTGCTTATCATAAGCAATATAAATTTTACAATTTACTTTCAAATCAGTTTCTTTTTTGTTTTATATTTATTATGCAAATAATGCAAATAAAGCAGGTTTGATATATATGTGCACAAATCCGCCTCCCACCCTGATCCCTCACCTTCCCATTCCCGATCATTGGAGTCTTTTTGTTTTTTAAATGCATATAGTAGCATTTTACAGACGCTCAAAAATATGACAGGCCCTATCAATCAATACATGTCCATCTTTGCCGAACCACTTATTACCTATTTACTGTTGAACAACTCGAAAACGAAAAAGTGTTCAAAAACTTTTTTGGTTCTCGCGAGTTGAGTAACAGTGAATAAGTAATTTGTTCGACAACATGTAGGTACTGACAGTATAGAGCCAGTTATATTTTTGGAGCGTCTGTAAAATGCTATACTAAATACATTTAAAAACAAAAAAGACTCAATGATCGGGGGCTGGGGGTGGATTTATGCACGTACAGCAAACCTGGCTTCGTTTGTTATTGGACGAGTAATTTTTCTTGGACGAAGACCTCAGTCACATTTTTCTAGTAGGGGGCTCGTTACTTTTTCAGGATCCATCATTAAAATCACTTTTTGCAATATTTAACAAAATTCACATTCTCAATCTCTCATCTTTATACTTAGACCATAAATCCTTTTAAGATAAGCTCTTTTCTATATCTAGGCGAAATTAATCCTTAATCCTTAATATTCACTGTTAATGTGTTTGGAGGAATCCTATAAAATAAAGGAAAAAGATAAAATATTGACAAATAGATGTTCAAAACAATTTATTGTCCATTGTACAATAAAATAATTCATTTTCTCTGTTTTCTTCAATCTCTGGCTGGCCGCTCTAAACCAGTCCTTACACGCACCTTCAAAATTGGCATCTGTCATAAATGGAAAGCATTTCCTGCATGAATCTACAAATAAAAATCAATTCTTAATCAAACTAGCAATGTACACTGTACAGGGTGAACCCCAATTTATTTATCTCCTTAAGGTGAGTGCGCTAACCCAACGTATCTAGTTTAAAATAAAAATAAGAAGAGAAGGCGGGAGATTGTCAAAATTTGACAAGGTTTTTTTTTGATGAAATGAGAAAAAGATTTCGATTGTAAAACTTATGAAACCTATGTACTATATGTAACTCTAGCCGACTCAATAAAATAAATGAAGTTAAACAATAACATATTATTATTCCTGAGAGAAAGGAGCTTGTTGCAAAGGGATGGTAAATCCAAATAAAAAAATTAAAGAAATACACGCGGTAGTTTTCGAGAAAAAGAAATAAAATACGCCAACATTTTGAATTTAACTGACCTATCTCATCTGAAGTGAATATAAGATAGGTCAAGGCTCGGGTCAAGGTTGATCTTGTTTTTTGTTCATTAGCTTTTACCGGACCACTATCAATGTTCGGAAGTCATATTTTTTATACCAGTGTTTACACATTTCATCAAATGCGCCAACTTTATTAGCGCCTTTTTGTGAAGTTTTTTTGAATAATTTATCGTTCGAAGTACCTATATAAGAAACAGACAGACAACAGACCTTGTCGGTAATTTAATTATGTGATGTTTTTTTATATCTTTGGCACAGAGGAAGAATGAAGAAAGTGGACGACCGGCGGAATGTCTTTGTCACAGCTGTGACCTCTACGTTTAAATCGGAAGTGTGCAATGTTGCAAAACTTAAAAAAATCGAATCCATAAATTTCAGTTTCATATGTTACAAATTGTGGAAAATTAGATAAAATCAGAAATGAAATTAAATATTCAACACCCGCTTATCTCAGAAACAAAAATCTTTAGAACATAATATCTTCATATAAACTTTTCTTCACTTCAAATCACCTGAAGAATTACTTCTTTAAGTAAAGCGTTTATTTTATTATTCGATTTATAGGTACCTAGTAAAAAGATCCGCTACCCACGCTGTTAATGTGCCCACGCCATGTTATATCTTGCCCAGGAAATTAATTTTTACAATACATACAATTAAAACTTATCTAATTTTAGGTCTATAAGTATTAGAACTTACCTACCAGTTACGCTGTGTATACCTATATTGTGTAATTATTTTTCACAATAGTAGTTTTTGCACAAGACCACTTGTTTATACCACACATGTAAGTAGGTACACAATTAATTACTCACTCTACACATTCAGTCAGACCAACTTGTACTGAAGCCGGAAACAGTTCTTTGCGTTGCTGGCGCAGTGTCCCAGGATTCTATTGGTCGTTTGAATTTTATCTCTGTCTCAGAAGTAATTCTAGCCTATAGAAACGACTTATTTGTTTGAAAATGTATAGCGAAAATGTAACGTATTACTAATTATGTAAATTTTTCAACACTTCACAACTGAAAATTAATTGCTTCAATAATTCCATAATTGTTTCAGTTTATAGCTACTAAAGGAATACCGCATCAACAATTGCGTAATATTCTCAAATTTTAACCATTGAAAGTATGGCGTTTTGTAAGTTATGAAACATTTACGTTTGTCGAATTAAGAATAACATTTGATAGGTAACAGTTTCGATTTTTTTCAAACCCAACAAAGATGTTTTATACTATATTAAACAAATTCAAAACAAATCTTTCAGGTACAGATATATTGCCATAATTACGAATCTGTTTCACATTTTGAAATATGCTTCTAGAGTTACTTATTTGTGACTTAACGTTACGAAACAAATACACTCTGTGTTTGCTGGGATGTGTAAGTACCTGATTTTTCTTTCTTCCGTTTATTGAATTCTGGTGTCGCCAGGGTATTATCTCGTCCCACTTTTATTAAATTATTTGTTTTTGCTGGTAAGTAGTGATTTACCTCTACTTGTGCTCGTTTCAGGAACGATTTCAAATACGTGACGCCTCTCTGGAGCTGGTTTTTAAATAACTTTTATTTTTGTTTCTGTATCCATGGTGATCCTGAATTCTTTTTTCTTTGAGGATACTAGATGCCAAACTGTCATTTTTGGTTTGTATTTTTGGAAATATTTTTCTTATATGTAATTTTGCTGTGGAAATCATATCATTTTTGAACTCTGGGTCTCCTGACCAATCTACACATGTCCCATATGTCACATTTCGTTAAAACACAATTTCACTTGCCGTTCTTGACTACGATGATCCACTAGATTTTAAGATTTCACTTCACTACACCTTTCTACGATTCTAAGTTACAATGTGTCTATCCTGGTGACATAGACGATCAGTTTTACATAAAATTAAATCTAAATTAACATCAAATATTAATATTACGGGTGTTAGTCTTTTCGCTAGATAAAACTACAACCTTGCTCATTCTTTATTAATTGTGCTTATTTGACACTGGTGATTAATTAACTTATTTAGTATTATCTCTCTGATGGTTAATATTATTTTATTTATCATTTTTGTGGTTTTTTATTTACTGTTTTAGGTGGCACGAGCCACATTTGGTGGACCAGACCCGTCTCACTGCTATCCCGTAACAGGTATTTCTGCCACGAAGACGAGTTCCCTCAGAGTGGTATTCTTTAACTATGTGTTTAAACCTTTTTTATTTATTTAAAATAAGTTATTTGCTGCTTTTATTCAGGGTGAGGTTCTATATGAACAATTTTGAGTTTTTATTTTTCCTTTTAAAAGTATTGAATTTAATTTTTATTTATTAAAATCCATGACAATACATACGTTTTTTATTAATGTTCAAAGGTATCTAAATTTACATTAGAAATGCAACTATTAGTAAACTCGTAGTTAACTTCCAAGTAATGGTCATCAAACCATATAGTTAATATGCGATTGTAAAACCGAGCGTTATTATCGTAAGAGATTTTGTGAAAAATTTGGCCGTTAACTTTGTATCAGGAACTAAACTAAATCAATCGGTACCAATTCAAATTACTTCATTCTTGTTAAGTATTTTGCTATGAGAGATGGAAAAAAATCCTATTCTTAACAAATTGTACTATCATTTGATGATCATAATTGGGTACTCGTATTGACAATTCTGTAGATTCAAGTAAAATATTGTCTAACTCACGTTTCACCTAATTAAATCAGAGTTGCACTGCTTCCCCATTTCTCCATAAAATTGTATTCTGGGGGTATCTCGAATAATCCGCAAAAAAATTCACATGTTCCTAATGACCCAATTGCATTTAAAGCAGTGTTATATGAACCATGTTAAAAGCTTTAGTTATTTTTTTTATCATCCAAAATTACATTGATACATATAACATTATTCGCATTATAAAAGGTTATGGCTTACAAAAAATAACAGTTACATGAGCGATTCCTTTTAAGACTGGACAAGCACAGACAGCCACCACATTTTGTTTTAAAACTTACTATTTTAATATCTCTTTACATTTGTAACCTTCTGTAATGCTTAACTAGTAGATGAGAACCGGCCACTGCCCGAAAACTGCGTGATATCGACATACCTCTGACATCGACACAGCAACAGTCTGATGAATGCCGCCCTGAAAGTCTTGTTGAACACTGTGTAGATGATGGGGTTGATGGTAGAGCTGACGTAGCCCAGCCACAAACACACCACTACTACGTGTTCGGGCACTTTGCAGTCCGGACATGCTGCAAAGAGAATGTTTAAGATAAAGAAGGGCGCCCAACATAGGACGAACGTGAAGAAAACTAGTCCAAGGACTTTGGATGCTTTCTGTTCTGTGGCTACTGAATTGGCGGCCATCGTTTTCCGTTTTACTCTGCCAGCTAGTAACCTGAAACAAGAATGAGTAAAATAGTATTGTATTGCTTCCAAATGCATGAATTTTGAAAATTGTTGTTAAAAATAACTTTCAGTCTTTAGACAGGCTGTAGCAAGTGGATCTTGATTATTTTAGGGTAGGATAGTTGAGCAAATGATAGGTACAGAAATGTTGTCCTTGGGATACAAGTCATCATTATTGATTATTCCAAGCCTGTGATATTTTCTTGATGCAACAATTAAAACTATTTCTTTCCTTTTCTTTGTTTGGGATTTATTACCACATTCCTTGAGATTCCTACCCAAAAAATTCGATTTATCTAAAAAATATTCAAATTAACCAGTTTAAAACTGGGAAATAACCTCTACGCCTTTGACGTAATGTCAGAGGATCAGTTAGAGGGTGTTTTTTGACAACTAATAGGAATTAAATTAATACAAAAATACTGCGCTGACGTTTCGGAAACTATATCCGTTTCCTTTTTCAAAGTTTAGGCTTTAGATTTTTATGTAACGTGTAGAATAACACGGCATAAAATAAAAATTGTTTATATCATTTCCATAGATACTTACCGTAGAAATGTTGAAAAATATACTAAATAATATTAATTTTAATGAGTTCTTCTCTCAACGTAGGTAACCAAGTTGAACAAAATTCCACCGAACAATTTGATACGCATTTATCTTCATTAAGTAAAATTATTGCAGATTCTTTGATTTTTCTTTTTTTTGTTGTCTGCTTCTTTGGTCAAAATTTTTGCTGAATCCCATTTTATCCTGTGATCGTTTTCCCAAACATGTTCACAAATTTTAGATTTTTCAATATCACCTTTTCTAATATAACTTTTGTGCTCGCCCAATCGTACATTAAGTGGTCTAGATGATTCACCCACATAATGTTTATTACACTCGCACGGGATACTGTATATACAATTTTTTTAATTTTGTTCAGGATTTAATGGTTTCGTTTTTGTTAATATGGATCTTAAAGTATTATTTGTTTGAAAAATTGTCCTAACGCCAAATTTTTTACCGACACGACGTAATTTCTCAGATAAACCTTTTATATATGGAATTAATGTCGAATAATGATATTCTGGTTTTGGTTGCACCGGATTGTTAACTCTATTTTCAATGTTCATGAAAGTCTTATCAACAAATTCTTTCGGGTATTCATTATTAATTAAAATTTCCCTGACAAATTGCCTTTCATGTTTGAATATTTCATCATTAGAAGAAATTATTTTTGCCCTATCATACAAACATTTTATAACACCTCTTTTAACGTCCAAAGACTGGTTTGAGTTAAAATTTAAATATCTGTTAGTATGAGTCTTTTTTCGGTAAACGCTAGTTTGAAAATTATTATTATTGACTTTTTTAATTAAAATATCTAAAAATGGTAATTCATTATTATTTTCTATTTCTAGAGTGAATTTGATAAATGGTTCTTTATTATTAATATTTTCCAAAAAATTGTTTAATAAATCTATTCCATGAGGCCAAATTGCAAAAATATCGTCAACATATCTCCACCAAGTTACCGGTTTATGAATATTATTTTCAACATATCTGTTTCCAAAATCCTCCATAAATATATTACTTAGTATTGGTGACAAAGGGGAACCCATTGCCATCCCGAAATCTTGTTGATAAAAATCATTTTTTAATTGAAAATAGGTTGTTTTTATTGATACCGTTAACAGTTCCATTATACTATTTACGCTAAGTTTAGTCCTGTTTGCCAAATTATTGTCGTTTATTAATTTGTCTCTAATTATTTTCAAAGTTTTGTCCACAGGGACATTTGTAAAAAGGCTAACTACGTCAAAACTAACCATCAGATGTGTATCATGAATATTATTTTCATAAAGTTTTTCTAGAAAATGCTTACTATTTTTTATATATGAATTGGTATTTCCAGAAAGCGGATTAATAATTTTTAGTAAGAATTTTGCCAAGTTATGACACGGAGAATTAATAGAACTAACAATTGGTCTTAAAGGAATGTTTGCCTTATGTATTTTTGATAAACCATAAAAATAAGGAGGTTTACTATGATGTGGTGTAAGCTTTCTGCGTTCAAAGTCATTAAATTCATTTTTGTATTTAAAAAGAGTTCTGTAAATTTTGTTTTCAATTGATTTGGTTGGATCTTTATTTAATTTTGAATAAGGGCCCTCAGTTATGATACATATGATTCAAAAATTACAACCCTCACAAATGTTTGTATGATAGGGCAAAAATTATTTCTTCTAATGATGAAATATTCAAACATGAAAGGCAATTTGTCAGGGAAATTTTAATTAATAATGAATACCCGAAAGAATTTGTTGATAAGACTTTCATGAACATTAAAAATAGAGTTAACAATCCGGTGCAACCAAAACCAGAATATCATTATTCGACATTAATTCCATATTATTATATAAAAAGTTTATCTGAGAAATTACGTCGTGTCGGTAAAAAATTTGGCGTTAGGACAATTTTTCAAACAAATAATACTTTAAGATCCATATTAACAAAAACGAAACCATTAAATCCTGAACAAAATTCAAAAAATTGTATATACAGTATCCCGTGCGAGTGTAATAAACATTATGTGGGTGAATCATTTAGACCACTTAATGTACGATTGGGCGAGCACAAAAGTTATATTAGAAAAGGTGATATTGAAAAATCTAAAATTTGTGAACATGCTTGGGTAAACGATCACAGGATAAAATGGGATTCAGCAAAAATTTTGACCAAAGAAGCAGACAACAAAAAAAGAAAAATCAAAGAATCTGCAATAATTTTTCTTAATGAAGATAAATGCGTATCAAATTGTTCGGTGGAATTTTGTTCAACTTGGTTACCTATGTTGAGAGAAGAACTCAATAAAATTAATATTATTTAGTATATTTTTCAACATTTCTATGGTAAGTATCTATGGAAATGATATAAACAATTTTTATTTTATGCCGTGTTATTCTACACGTTACATAAAAATCTAAAGCCTAAACTTTGAAAAAGGAAACGGATATAGTTTCCGAAACGTCAGCGCAGTATTTTTGTATTAATTTAATTTCTATTAGTTGTCAAAAAACACCCTCTAACTGATCCTCTGACATTACGTCAAAGGCGTAGAGGTTATTTCCCAGTTTTAAACTGGTTAATTTGAATATTTTTTAGATAAATCGAATTTTTTGGATAGGAATCTCAAGGAATGTGGTAATAAATCCCAAACAAAGAAAAGGAAAGAAATAATTTATGAAATGCCACAAATAACATTTAAACAATACAATTAAAACTAATTACAAAAAACATCGAGCAGGTTTTTGCATAGATCTAGACATGTCTTAGTTTTAGAATATTCCAATAACACAAAACAAATATAATCAGATGCTGCCAATATGCTTTTTGTAGTCAGAATATTTCCAATTACTATTGCACTTTTCATTGATCAACCCCTGGAATATTTTTTGAAGAAAATTTTCTAAATTATATAAACGGAACACCACGTTCATACCCATTAACCATAGCCTAAAGGGTCTAAGGACAGAAGAAATTTAAATATATCATAGTTTTCAGTTTCGACATTATGATTCTTTTGGTCTTAAAAATTAAAAAATAAAGCCTAATATAATCGAATTTTGTTTATGTCAGTTGTCGATAAATGTGTTGCATCCTGAATTAAAATATCTGCTTTTAATTCCAAGTTTGAAGTCTGACTACTTATGTAACGTCAAACATCTTGAAAACTTTTGGAAATTGACACCTATATTTCTGACAATTTCCAACTATCTCTAGCTGACTTGCATTTCAACAAATAGTGTCGATACAAGTAAAATACAACAATAAATAACCAAAGATTATAATATTGTTCAAAGCAGAAACTTTTTTAATTAAATCTCAAAAACTGTCCTTCAGTATACAATTACAAAGAACATCAAGTTTATTGTGCCACATCTTCCCTTTATCCGATCAATTCCCTCACAAATTGCTTTTGCGTTAAGTGGAACAACTTCAAGAAACATTGTAAAAAAATTTTAATTGTCGAGAAGTAAGTCACCTCAATCTTCAAACGATACTCGCTAAGGAAAAGGCAACTGATCAATATAAATTTCCCCATTTATATGTATAAATAAAGTAATAATATCCGTTTACACAGCTCCAACATTTATGTACCAAATGAAGCCACTTATGGGAATTTCGTCAGCCTCCTTTCTGAGGGTCTCATCATTGTAAGTCTAGTATCAATTTAGGGTATATGGGCAGCTATTATTTGCAGGCTTTATAGTACAACTTAATGATTACACTGAGAGGTCAGGACGTGTCTAGTTACGAGATGTTCAGGATTTTGATTTGTTGAAGTTCAGATTAAATCCTACGTCTAATTCCGTTAGAATGCATGTAATGCTGTTAAGCAACGAGGGTTGTTACTTCGCGCCAGGACAGTTTTATTTAAGCCTCGTGATTCGTCAACTCTTTTTATAGAACGTAGAATTAATCCCATGTGGGTTGTTCATATTGAAGAAGAAAAACAACAAAGGTCTTGTTCCCACAAAATTCTTTTTTATTGCAACCGGTTTCGTGATCAATACATTACATCACATCATCAGGCTACAAGACTACAAATAGGAAAAATTTTTTATGTAAAAAACTATTACAATTAAAATATTACATTAATATAATAAGTTAAGAATTTCATCAAATATAGATAGTTAAATTTAATTAAAACAAGTAAAACCATTACGATAATATCAAATATTGTTTTATATATAAAAAATATATGTTTGTAAATAAGATAAAAAAGTTATTAACAAAAGATACTAAAGAGATTAAAAAACCAATGAAATTGTGAATATAAAATAAGTTAAAATAGAAAAATATACTTACATTTCTATAAATACCAAAGGTTTGTCAGTATAAGCATTAATTAAAAATTTGTATAATTTAGAAAACTAATAAATATTATGTAAAAATACATGTACTTGAATTTATTTAATGTCATTAATTAATTTTAAATTATTCAAAATTAAAAAACACAAAAGACAATGTACGAGGACAAACAGATTAAAATTTAAAATAAAATAATGTACATAACACCGTACAAAAAGGAACTAAATGACACAAATGTTCTAGAATATCGAAAATTTATAAAAACCCTTGTAACGACCTCTATAGGTACATATAGGAACGTAAGCATATATAGCAGATTAATAAAACGAAAACAACGTACAATCTTAATCGAAGTAAGGATACTTATCAATAGATGGCGCAAGTTATGCACAACAGAAAACTGCAAATATCGACTAAATAATTGACGTCATATATGATACCTATATTAGACAAAAAACAGATAAAATATTTAAAATGGAAGACAAGCACATGGGAATCCAAAACGCTAATACAAATCCTAGAACAAAACTGAAAAGGTGAGAGAAGATTAAAAATTTAACTGTGAATTAAGTAGGACAGAATTAGGATTTCTCTAAGAATTTCCAAACTTTTCAAATTGTTAAGCAAACCACCTCTTCCTGCTAAGTGTAAAATTTTTATATCGTTATTATAAATATGATTATTATCTTTAAGGTGTTTCATATTTATAATAACGATATAAAAATTTAACACTTAGCAGGAAGAGGTGATTTGCTTAACAATTTGGAAAGTTTGGAAATTCTTAGAGAAATAAAAAACCCTAATTCTGACTCACTTAATTCACAGTTAAATTTTCAATCTTCACTCACCTTTTCAGTTTTGTTCTAGGATTTGTATTAGCGTTTTGGATTCCCATGTGCTTGTCTTCCATTTTAAATATTTTATATGTTTTTTGTCTAATATAGGTATCATATATGACGTCAATTATTTAGTCGATATTTGCAGTTTTCTGTTGTGCATAACTTGCGCCATCTATTGATAAGTATCCTTACTTCGATTAAGATTGTACGTTGTTTTCGTTTTATTAATCTGCTATATATGCTTACGTTCCTATATGTACCTATAGAGGTCGTTACAAGGGTTTTTATAAATTTTCGATATTCTAGAACATTTGTGTCATTTAGTTCCTTTTTGTACGGTGTTATGTACATTATTTTATTTTAAATTTTAATCTGTTTGTCCTCGTACATTGTCTTTTGTGTTTTTTAATTTTGAATAATTTAAAATTAATTAATGACATTAAATAAATTCAAGTACATGTATTTTTACATAATATTTATTAGTTTTCTAAATTATACAAATTTTTAATTAATGCTTATACTGACAAACCTTTGGTATTTATAGAAATGTAAGTATATTTTTCTATTTTAACTTATCTTATATTCACAATTTCATTGGGTTTTTAATCTCTTTAGTATCTTTTGTTAATAACTTTTTTATCTTATTTACAAACATATATTTTTTATATATAAAACAATATTTGATATTATCGTAATAGTTTTACTTGTTTTAATTAAATTTAACTACATATCTACATTTGATGAAATTCTTAACTTATTATATTAATGTAAAATTTGGATTGTTATAGTTTTTTACATAAAAAATGTTTCCTATTTGTAGTCTTGTAGCCTGATGATGTGATGTAATGTATTGATCACGAAACCGGTTGCAATAAAAAAGAATTTTTTATTCGAATGTCTCAAAAAATGACGTTTCTCGGTCAGAAGACAAAAACGAAAGGTAGAACTTTTCTAGCTACTTCAAGTAAACGACCTGAAAAGACTTTTCAGGCGTCGGCCTGAAAAGTGACAGACAAAAAACCTTTTAAAATGCTGGCCCTTTTTTTCTACTGTAAAATGGTAATGCACTTGTAAATAAAACTTCAATTCAAGCAATTTTAATTGAATAAAATAAGAGATATCTGAATTTTATTTAATTCGATACTAATTTCAAGCAAACTGATATGACAGCAGTTGTGCAGTTGTTATTTATTAGTATCTGGCCTTATAGTTCATAGCCGTCTACAAACAAACTTGAAAATTGTATCATTTGCGGGGTAGAAAAGTAAATCTTAAGAACATAATATTTTAATTTTCCCTATCATTTTATTATCCATTCGAATAAAAAATATTGTATGTCACACAGACGAAAAACCGTTTTTCGGACTCCTACGAATTGCCAGCCTCGACTGCGTCTCGACTGGCAATATTTCGTAGTCGCCCGAAAAACTAGATTTTTCGTCCTTATGACATAAACTACTATTGTGGGAACAAGACCTTTGTTGTTTTTCTTCTTCTTCTATAGATTTTACAGATGGTGATTTTTCTTTTATTGAATATTTTTTTCTTTTCTTGAATATTTTTCCTTCTCTTAAATTTTCAAAATTTTTAGCAGGCTCTTTGCAGAGCGTCCCAAAGTAGAAATGCATGTATTCCTATAATAGATTATTTTTGTAAACAGGATAACCTTAACTAATAATAGCTTTTTATATACAATTGATTATAAATTGTTTCGAAATATTTTAATACTATACTCGCTAAACTAATTCCTGTTTTAAATAAATAAAGTTAGTATTATGAAAACATGTCTTTATTTTTATATAATTTATTAGGCGTATGTGGATACAGGATACTTTTCTTAAACAAATATTTATTTTACATTACAATACTATTATTTAAAATAAAACGTGCGATATTTAGAAAAACATTTACATTTTACTAAGATAACAAAAAATATTTTCAAGTTACTGATTTTCTAAGAGACATACGTTTTCTGCACAAGTTTTAGTAAAATTGTAAACTGATATTCATAGTAGCTATAATTTTTTTACCTAGTTTTTGGTGCAAGCCTTATTCATTTCCAAAACCAACAAGAAATTTGAATAAGTTACTTTAGTTTGACATACTCTGACACTCAATTGGCTTTCACAGGTTTTCATTTAGCTAAGATATGATATTAGCACGTGAATTATATAGTACCGAACCGTAACTCCATAAATTGAAACTTCCAATAACTTATTATCTTACGAACTTATTAAACTAACAATTATCTAATACACAATATAACTATATAATACACCAAATTGTCTACACTTTGTGTTCAATCCTTTACTTACTGAACTTCAAATCCACTTTTATACGTGGCAGAGCTGTTTAACTATCGATAGCACACGTTGACCAATTATTGCAGAATTAATGTTCTGCCAGCCTTGTAAGCATGTTTCTAATTATCGTCAATTAGTCAGATATATATAGGTAACTCTCAGGTGTTGCAAATTAAATTAGTTTACAATAGTTTCCTTAAATATTATTCACATAAACTAATGGAAACCTGCTGTTTCTATTTAGAGTAGGGGCATATGATTAGTGTCAGATCGATACATAAAAATAACACGTTAATCTTTGTGACCCAATTTTATTTTTGTTGGATTGTTTATATTTTTATAGTTTTTAACTATTATCTAATACACAGAAATAAAAGAAATATATCAGACTTTACTACTGATCTACACACCTCATCAGTAACAGGAGGTTAAGTGATTACCTTTTCCTGGGCCATAGAAAATTATTTCAAATTTGTTCAACAGTTTTTTGTGCTTTTTTATACGAATTATCTTAAAACTTCACACTTGCTTTGAAATGGTAAATGTTTCTGTAACGTCCAATTTTGTGTAAGAAATGAATTGGCAAAATATGCTTATTTTTCTCTAAAAGTTACTTGTGGGATCGTTTAATTTTCTTTTTTTTAGTCCTTTCAAATTAGTAAAAAAACCGCAGTTTTATGGAAAATCTTCACACAGCTATGAGATCTGTAAAAAGTGAAGTATTTAGGTTATCTAAACATGATTTTTACCCTCCGCAGTTCTAAAAAAGGGCGGTTTTTGAGAAATATATATAAATTTATGAATTTTAGCGTTTTTTCGCCTTTTTAACCATTTTGGGAAGAAACTATGCATTTTGCTGAAAAATATCAAGAGAGCAAAAAAATTGTAGAGCACAAAAATTCCTATAAATTTTGTCTCTACTTTTTTTTCGAATTCCTTGCTCTACAACTTTGCTCTCTTATTATTTTTCACCAAAACGCATAGTTTTTTCTCAAAATAGAGAACAAGGCGAAAAAACTCTAAAATTCATATACTTATTTATACAACTCATGGACAAAATTATCGAACATTTTAAATTTTCCCAATTCTTTTGTATTTATAAATTTTAATGAAAGAACGCATTACACAAGAAAGAAATAGTTTATTTCACACATTTTAAGTAAACAATATTAAGTTTTCATTAGCATAAAATGCTAAAAAAATTTACAACGACGATTTGAAACCATATTCAAGTAATAGTGATAACAAAAAATATTCGATAATTTTGTCCATGGGTGTATATATTTTTCAAAAACCACCCTTTTTAGATCTACAGGGGTGAAAATCCTCTTTAGACTACACAAATACTTCACTTTTTACAGGTCTCATAACTGTGGTAAAATTGTCTTTAATTTTTCTTCATTTGAAGGGGCTATTTTCTTTTTTGGGATTTATTTATTTAAGGCTTTTTTTCGAGCGAGTGTCGGCGCTAGCATCGTATTTTATAGGCGTCTTCGTGTCGGGAAAATCTTTTAGGCTATATTTTGTAGCGATTATTCGAGTATTAAGATAGTTTTATTAACGTTTCAATGCCCCCGTGTCGGAGAATTGTGTAAAATTTGTGAGATAAGAAAGAGATGCGAGAACAATGACCACTTCAGGAATTTTTCAAATTTTAACACAACTTCAAAATTTTCGTCAAAACGTCAAAATTTCACATTTTCGTTCGCTCCTACTGCCTCGAAAATTGCAGCGAGACCATGCGATTTACGATGTAGTTCTAACTTGGACCCTCTACCTTGGATTTCTAAAGTAGATGTAATTTAGAAAATCCTGCAGCATAATAGTTTTTCTCGATTTTGCCTCCTAAGAAAGTTGAATTTTTGAAAAGAGACGATTTTGTAGAAATTTTAGCGACTTTTTAAACAAACGCTCCACAGCCTTTCCCTTTGGATCTGGAGGATCCGGACCCGGACGGCGGGCACCGGACGGCGAGCAAGAAAATTGAAATTTGAACTATTTTTATTATTATTATTATTAGCCAAGATATGAATTTTACAAAAAGGTCGATTTCGTCGAAAAACTGTACTTTTCCGAGGGCCCTTGCTCCCCTCCTCGGAGGATTCTTTCTACCGAACTTTTAGGAGAGCTAGAACCAACCTTCATCTCGGATCCTTGAAAATTTCGTTGCTTAATATCCATCCACGGCCGAGCTCAGATAATCGAATAACTGTTATGACCCATTTTTTTTTCGTTAATTTTTTACCCCTTTAGCAACGAGACAGACGTCACTTGCAATAGAATTTTTTTTATATTGACATGAACTGTGACTATACGTTAAAGGAACAGTTAAAGGTTGATTTCTTTGGCCTACAATATAAATAAATTAAAAATAAAAATAATGATATTTCGCAGACGTTTCGGAAACTTCTTTTTTCAAGCTTTTTCATTTGTATAATTCGTGAAATTACACAAATTGAATGTTTACTTCGTGAAATAAATTGTTTGAGTGAAGCTATCCACGCATTTGTATCCACAAGCGCCGACGCGAGGTCAATCTAAATTGAAATATATAGTGCAAACCACCATTACAGTTGTGAGATTGTCATCCACATCCACATCCACAAAATTTTATTATTCATTTAATTAACTCTTGTAAAATATTTATTTACTTTTCCATTAACTGATGGCTTGCCAAAATTTTACATAATTCTCGAAGTAATTCATATATTAAATTAGAAGATCAGAAAGACATATCCACTTAGTTTGCCTGGCCGTCTGAGTCAGTGGAAAAATTATTTTATTTCGGAGGAACGAAAATTTAAGAAAATCATATCTTCCAAATTAGGCAGAGTGTGTTCTTGAAATTTTAGTGGTAACCTAAGCCATACATATAGAACACATATCTACCATCCACTTAGTTTGCCTGGCCGTCTGAGTCAGTGGAAAAATTATTTTGTTTCGGAGGAACGATAATTTAAGAAAATCATATCTTCCAAATTAGGCAGAGTGTGTTCTTGAACTTTTGGTGGTAAACTAAGCCATACATATAGAACACATATCTACCATCCACTTAGTTTGCCTGGCCGTCTGAGTCAGTGGAAAAATTATTTTATTTCGGAGGAACGAAAATTTAAGAAAATCATATCTTCCAAATTAGGCAGAGTGTGTTCTTGAACGTTTGGAGGTAAACTAAGCCATACATATAGAACACATATCTACCATCCACTTAGTTTGCCTGGCCGTCTGAGTCAGTGGAAAAATTATTTTGTTTCGGAGGAACGAAAATTTAAGAAAATCATATCCTCCAAATTAGGCAGAGTGTGTTCTTGAACTTTTGGTGGTAAACTAAGCCATACATATAGAACACATATCTACCTACCATCCACTTAGTTTGCCTGGCCGTCTGAGTCAGTGGAAAAATTATTTTATTTCGGAGGAACGAAAATTTAAGAAAATCATATCTTCCAAATTAGGCAGAGTGTGTTCTTGAACTTTTGGAGGTAAACTAAGCCATACATATAGAACACATATCTACCATCCACTTAGTTTGCCTGGCCGTCTGAGTCAGTGGAAAAATTATTTTGTTTCGGAGGAACGAAAATTTAAGAAAATCATATCCTCCAAATTAGGCAGAGTGTGTTCTTGAACTTTTGGTGGTAAATAAGCCATACATATAGAACACATATCTACCATCCACTTAGTTTGCCTGGCCGTCTGAGTCAGTGGAAAAATTATTTTGTTTCGGAGGAACGAAAATTTAAGAAAATCATATCTTCCAAATTAGGCAGAGTGTGTTCTTGAACTTTTGGTGGTAAACTAAGCCATACATATAGAACACATATCTACCATCCACTTAGTTTGCCTGGCCGTCTGAGTCAGTGGAAAAATTATTTTGTTTCGGAGGAACGATAATTTAAGAAAATCATATCTTCCAAATTAGGCAGAGTGTGTTCTTGAACTTTTGGTGGTAAACTAAGCCATACATATAGAACACATATCTACCATCCACTTAGTTTGCCTGGCCGTCTGAGTCAGTGGAAAAATTATTTTATTTCGGAGGAACGAAAATTTAAGAAAATCATATCTTCCAAATTAGGCAGAGTGTGTTCTTGAACGTTTGGAGGTAAACTAAGCCATACATATAGAACACATATCTACCATCCACTTAGTTTGCCTGGCCGTCTGAGTCAGTGGAAAAATTATTTTGTTTCGGAGGAACGAAAATTTAAGAAAATCATATCTTCCAAATTAGGCAGAGTGTGTTCTTGAACTTTTGGTGGTAAACTAAGCCATACATATAGAACACATATCTACCATCCACTTAGTTTGCCTGGCCGTCTGAGTCAGTGGAAAAATTATTTTGTTTCGGAGGAACGATAATTTAAGAAAATCATATCTTCCAAATTAGGCAGAGTGTGTTCTTGAACTTTTGGTGGTAAACTAAGCCATACATATAGAACACATATCTACCATCCACTTAGTTTGCCTGGCCGTCTGAGTCAGTGGAAAAATTATTTTATTTCGGAGGAACGAAAATTTAAGAAAATCATATCTTCCAAATTAGGCAGAGTGTGTTCTTGAACGTTTGGAGGTAAACTAAGCCATACATATAGAACACATATCTACCATCCACTTAGTTTGCCTGGCCGTCTGAGTCAGTGGAAAAATTATTTTGTTTCGGAGGAACGAAAATTTAAGAAAATCATATCCTCCAAATTAGGCAGAGTGTGTTCTTGAACTTTTGGTGGTAAACTAAGCCATACATATAGAACACATATCTACCTACCATCCACTTAGTTTGCCTGGCCGTCTGAGTCAGTGGAAAAATTATTTTATTTCGGAGGAACGAAAATTTAAGAAAATCATATCTTCCAAATTAGGCAGAGTGTGTTCTTGAACTTTTGGTGGTAAACTAAGCCATACATATAGAACACATATCTACCATCCACTTAGTTTGCCTGGCCGTCTGAGTCAGTGGAAAAATTATTTTGTTTCGGAGGAACGAAAATTTAAGAAAATCATATCCTCCAAATTAGGCAGAGTGTGTTCTTGAACTTTTGGTGGTAAATAAGCCATACATATAGAACACATATCTACCATCCACTTAGTTTGCCTGGCCGTCTGAGTCAGTGGAAAAATTATTTTGTTTCGGAGGAACGAAAATTTAAGAAAATCATATCTTCCAAATTAGGCAGAGTGTGTTCTTGAACTTTTGGTGGTAAACTAAGCCATACATATAGAACACATATCTACCATCCACTTAGTTTGCCTGGCCGTCTGAGTCAGTGGAAAAATTATTTTGTTTCGGAGGAACGAAAATTTAAGAAAATCATATCTTCCAAATTAGGCAGTGTGTTCTTGAACTTTTGGTGGTAAACTAAGCCATACATATAGAACACATATCTACCATCCACTTAGTTTGCCTGGCCGTCTGAGTCAGTGGAAAAATTATTTTGTTTCAGAGGAACGATAATTTAAGAAAATCATATCTTCCAAATTAGGCAGAGTGTGTTCTTGAACTTTTGGTGGTAAACTAAGCCATACATATAGAACACATATCTACCATCCACTTAGTTTGCCTGGCCGTCTGAGTCAGTGGAAAAATTATTTTGTTTCGGAGGAACGATAATTTAAGAAAATCATATCTTCCAAATTAGGCAGAGTGTGTTCTTGAACTTTTGGTGGTAAACTAAGCCATACATATAGAACACATATCTACCATCCACTTAGTTTGCCTGGCCGTCTGAGTCAGTGGAAAAATTATTTTATTTCGGAGGAACGAAAATTTAAGAAAATCATATCTTCCAAATTAGGCAGAGTGTGTTCTTGAACGTTTGGAGGTAAACTAAGCCATACATATAGAACACATATCTACCATCCACTTAGTTTGCCTGGCCGTCTGAGTCAGTGGAAAAATTATTTTGTTTCGGAGGAACGAAAATTTAAGAAAATCATATCCTCCAAATTAGGCAGAGTGTGTTCTTGAACTTTTGGTGGTAAACTAAGCCATACATATAGAACACATATCTACCTACCATCCACTTAGTTTGCCTGGCCGTCTGAGTCAGTGGAAAAATTATTTTATTTCGGAGGAACGAAAATTTAAGAAAATCATATCTTCCAAATTAGGCAGAGTGTGTTCTTGAACTTTTGGTGGTAAACTAAGCCATACATATAGAACACATATCTACCATCCACTTAGTTTGCCTGGCCGTCTGAGTCAGTGGAAAAATTATTTTGTTTCGGAGGAACGAAAATTTAAGAAAATCATATCCTCCAAATTAGGCAGAGTGTGTTCTTGAACTTTTGGTGGTAAATAAGCCATACATATAGAACACATATCTACCATCCACTTAGTTTGCCTGGCCGTCTGAGTCAGTGGAAAAATTATTTTGTTTCGGAGGAACGAAAATTTAAGAAAATCATATCTTCCAAATTAGGCAGAGTGTGTTCTTGAACTTTTGGTGGTAAACTAAGCCATACATATAGAACACATATCTACCATCCACTTAGTTTGCCTGGCCGTCTGAGTCAGTGGAAAAATTATTTTGTTTCGGAGGAACGAAAATTTAAGAAAATCATATCTTCCAAATTAGGCAGTGTGTTCTTGAACTTTTGGTGGTAAACTAAGCCATACATATAGAACACATATCTACCATCCACTTAGTTTGCCTGGCCGTCTGAGTCAGTGGAAAAATTATTTTGTTTCAGAGGAACGATAATTTAAGAAAATCATATCTTCCAAATTAGGCAGAGTGTGTTCTTGAACTTTTGGTGGTAAACTAAGCCATACATATAGAACACATATCTACCATCCACTTAGTTTGCCTGGCCGTCTGAGTCAGTGGAAAAATTATTTTGTTTCGGAGGAACGGAAATTTAAGAAAATCATATCCTCCAAATTAGGCAGAGTGTGTTCTTGAACTTTTGGTGGTAAACTAAGCCATACATATAGAACACATATCTACCTACCATCCACTTAGTTTGCCTGGCCGTCTGAGTCAGTGGAAAAATTATTTTATTTCGGAGGAACGAAAATTTAAGAAAATCATATCTTCCAAATTAGGCAGAGTGTGTTCTTGAACGTTTGGAGGTAAACTAAGCCATACATATAGAACACATATCTACCATCCACTTAGTTTGACTGGCCGTCTGAGTCAGTGGAAAAATTATTTTGTTTCGGAGGAACGAAAATTTAAGAAAATCATATCCTCCAAATTAGGCAGAGTGTGTTCTTGAACTTTTGGTGGTAAACTAAGCCATACATATAGAACACATATCTACCTACCATCCACTTAGTTTGCCTGGCCGTCTGAGTCAGTGGAAAAATTATTTTGTTTCGGAGGAACGAAAATTTAAGAAAATCATATCCTCCAAATTAGGCAGAGTGTGTTCTTGAACTTTTGGTGGTAAACTAAGCCATACATATAGAACACATATCTACCATCCACTTAGTTTGCCTGGCCGTCTGAGTCAGTGGAAAAATTATTTTGTTTCGGAGGAACGAAAATTTAAGAAAATCATATCTTCCAAATTAGGCAGAGTGTGTTCTTGAACTTTTGGTGGTAAACTAAGCCATACATATAGAACACATATCTACCATCCACTTAGTTTGCCTGGCCGTCTGAGTCAGTGGAAAAATTATTTTATTTCGGAGGAACGAAAATTTAAGAAAATCATATCTTCCAAATTATTCAGAGTGTGTTCTTGAACTTTTGGAGGTAGACTAAGCCATACATATAGAACACATATCTACCATCCACTTAGTTTGCCTGGCCGTCTGAGTCAGTGGAAAAATTATTTTATTTCGGAGGAACGAAAATTTAAGAAAATCATATCTTCCAAATTAGGCAGAGTGTGTTCTTGAACTTTTGGTGGTAAACTAAGCCATACATATAGAACACATATCTACCATCCACTTAGTTTGCCTGGCCGTCTGAGTCAGTGGAAAAATTATTTTATTTCGGAGGAACGAAAATTTAAGAAAATCATATCTTCCAAATTAGGCAGAGTGTGTTTTTGAACGTTTGGAGGTAAACTAAGCCATACATATAGAACACATATCTACCATCCACTTAGTTTGCCTGGCCGTCTGAGTCAGTGGAAAAATTATTTTGTTTCGGAGGAACGAAAATTTAAGAAAATCATATCTTCCAAATTAGGCAGTGTGTTCTTGAACTTTTGGTGGTAAACTAAGCCATACATATAGAACACATATCTGCCATCCACTTAGTTTGCCTGGCCGTCTGAGTCAGTGGAAAAATTATTTTGTTTCAGAGGAACGATAATTTAAGAAAATCATATCTTCCAAATTAGGCAGAGTGTGTTCTTGAACTTTTGGTGGTAAACTAAGCCATACATATAGAACACATATCTACCATCCACTTAGTTTGCCTGGCCGTCTGAGTCAGTGGAAAAATTATTTTGTTTCGGAGGAACGGAAATTTAAGAAAATCATATCCTCCAAATTAGGCAGAGTGTGTTCTTGAACTTTTGGTGGTAAACTAAGCCATACATATAGAACACATATCTACCTACCATCCACTTAGTTTGCCTGGCCGTCTGAGTCAGTGGAAAAATTATTTTATTTCGGAGGAACGAAAATTTAAGAAAATCATATCTTCCAAATTAGGCAGAGTGTGTTCTTGAACGTTTGGAGGTAAACTAAGCCATACATATAGAACACATATCTACCATCCACTTAGTTTGACTGGCCGTCTGAGTCAGTGGAAAAATTATTTTGTTTCGGAGGAACGAAAATTTAAGAAAATCATATCCTCCAAATTAGGCAGAGTGTGTTCTTGAACTTTTGGTGGTAAACTAAGCCATACATATAGAACACATATCTACCTACCATCCACTTAGTTTGCCTGGCCGTCTGAGTCAGTGGAAAAATTATTTTGTTTCGGAGGAACGAAAATTTAAGAAAATCATATCCTCCAAATTAGGCAGAGTGTGTTCTTGAACTTTTGGTGGTAAACTAAGCCATACATATAGAACACATATCTACCATCCACTTAGTTTGCCTGGCCGTCTGAGTCAGTGGAAAAATTATTTTGTTTCGGAGGAACGAAAATTTAAGAAAATCATATCTTCCAAATTAGGCAGAGTGTGTTCTTGAACTTTTGGTGGTAAACTAAGCCATACATATAGAACACATATCTACCATCCACTTAGTTTGCCTGGCCGTCTGAGTCAGTGGAAAAATTATTTTATTTCGGAGGAACGAAAATTTAAGAAAATCATATCTTCCAAATTAGGCAGAGTGTGTTCTTGAACTTTTGGAGGTAAACTAAGCCATACATATAGAACACATATCTACCATCCACTTAGTTTGCCTGGCCGTCTGAGTCAGTGGAAAAATTATTTTATTTCGGAGGAACGAAAATTTAAGAAAATCATATCTTCCAAATTAGGCAGAGTGTGTTCTTGAACTTTTGGTGGTAAACTAAGCCATACATATAGAACACATATCTACCATCCACTTAGTTTGCCTGGCCGTCTGAGTCAGTGGAAAAATTATTTTATTTCGGAGGAACGAAAATTTAAGAAAATCATATCTTCCAAATTAGGCAGAGTGTGTTTTTGAACGTTTGGAGGTAAACTAAGCCATACATATAGAACACATATCTACCATCCACTTAGTTTGCCTGGCCGTCTGAGTCAGTGGAAAAATTATTTTGTTTCGGAGGAACGAAAATTTAAGAAAATCATATCTTAGAAATTAGGCAGAATATGTTCTTGAACTTTTAGTGGTAAATTTTTTCCCTTTTTTTATTACTTGCACATTGCAATTATTTTAAAAACAGTCTATGACTTTCGAGACTTTCCATTATTATCTTATGGTATTGTTTTACTTTAAAAAACCCACAATATTCAACACTCACAATATCGAAAACGTCAGTGAAAAATGTTTGTTGTCAAACATATTAGTTTCCATAGTTCTGAGACATATCTGCTAATATATTTTTTTAAATTAATTAGCATTAAATATTATAACACAAGATATCGTTTAACGGTTTTAGTTTAATCAAATTAAAGTCGTTGTAGAAAAAATATTGTTTGCAACTCGTGTGCGAAATTCTTTGATCATCTCGAGTGCCTCGAAATCATGTGTAAATGGCCTGCCTATAGAAACAAGATCGCTAGCGCGGTAGACCAGACAATGCGCTTCATTTTAAAAATCATATCTCCTAAATTATTCAGCGAATTAAAAAATTGTTTTAATAAAAAATGTTCGTTGGTCTATTCTACGTATTTTGTCTCACATAACTACATATCTATCTGCAATAATAACAAAAGTACCTCAATGCCGAAAATTACACTACATTTTCCGAGCACATATTGTTTAAACAATTTATAGTGTTGTTTATAATGAAAATAATGTCTCTCTATTCAACTTGTATGAAACTACAAACATTAGGCTTTCGGTTGATATAAAAATTATTAAAAAATCTTTATAAATAAGCTCGTAAATGCAATGTAAACGACAGATAATGCAATATTTAAGTTTCAATTTTTTTTTGGAAATATTACTTTTTTTG
This sequence comes from Rhagium mordax, assembly GCA_963680705.1. Taxonomy (NCBI): domain Eukaryota; kingdom Metazoa; phylum Arthropoda; class Insecta; order Coleoptera; family Cerambycidae; genus Rhagium; species Rhagium mordax. Next base: position 76,863,109 of record OY796658.1, on the reverse strand, counting down.
CAATTTCGCAATCTCGGCCGACATCACGCCCTCTGGAATCGGATTCGGCATAAAATTCTGGATAATATCCATATTTTTAAAATCATATACCTCGCGAGTGCAGGGTTCGGCATTTTAGAAGCGTCTTTTTGGATGCTAGATTCCTTACTATTACTTGAAATTAAACCAGTTTGTAAGCAATAAGTACGAATTTATACTGGTCCGTTTTTAAATTAAATAAATAACAACAAAATTAAAATTTGTCACATACAACATACTCGTCACACTTCTGTAAACAACTTTTCTTTATAAAATTTTCTCAAAAATTAACAAATAAAAAAGATATATGTAATAAAAATTATAAATTTACAATTGTTTACTTCGTGAATCCAAACTGAGAGTGGCCAAACGTAAACTGTCCTGTTTTTCAAACATTGCATTGTGTACGTTGCGTTCTTGAACGGTGTTTAAACTTTTCATAGTTTGAGTTTGTACTTTCCTTATTATTTTTACTGACTACGTATGTTTTTTTAATCAATTGCAGATAGGGCTATTATTGTGCTAAAAACCTAGTTTTCTTTTATAATATATTATTATTTACAACTTAGTCAAAGGTTGGGCTTTTGTTGCATTGCATCTGATTAATTTTTTTCTCTTTTCTTTTCTTATTCATTATTGTTGCATTTGAACAGTAATAGGTATTTTAGGATTTTAATGATCATTTATTGTTTTATATACATTTTATATTTTTAATGGTACTACTTCATATCTTATAATCTTTTTGTGAACAATACCTACTATTATATAGGAATACCTATTTTAGAATAATTATAAGTTTATATTTATATTTTTTTAATGCTCGCTTTAACTTCATATCTAATAAATCTATTCTTAATTATTGTTGTTGCATTTGAACAATAATAGATATCTTTGTGTTATTACCTGTTTGCTGACATCTCTCCGTGTTTTGGAAGTTCATTATTATAGGTTGTTATTTTTTAAATATTTTACGACCATTGTTTTTAAAATTAGGGATAAAATTTATTGCCAAAATGAGACCCCTTTCCTTCCCAATTAGGCAACTAGCTACATACATTAATGACCACTATCCCGATATTACGGTCAAACAAATTCAGTCTTTACGTATAAATGACCCGATAATTAATAATGCTGCATTATCTTTGTTTAATGTCGATGACAATAAACATCGTTATTACGTTCTCAAGGTACTTCAGAGAAATACAGGTAATATAAACAAGCTGATAAATTTTGGGAGTACATCTGTACAACCAGATTTTAAAAAATCGAAGAAATTGTGTACTATGTTCGAGAAAATGTCTGATGTGATAGAGAAAAATAAAATTTCCAAACTAAGTTTATTTGAATCTTGTTATAACAAAAATCTGACATATGGGCGACTTTGTAGTCTACTTTATATCAAAAACAGGTTAAAAAATCGCAAAAAGTTGTGTAGTTTCTGGACACGGAATTTCGGTAAATTTTTTAGTACACCTGCTTCCCAAAAGAAGTCGCTATCTATTAAAGATTCATCTTATAAAGATAATTTTATAACGGATGCTGAACCAGATCAACCGGAACCCATATTCGAAAATATTTCCCTAATACAAAAGGACGAACAAAAAGATAGTATTGAAGAGTCAGCGTTCCCTGATGTCGAAGATATTTTGAAGGATATAGAGCCCGAAAGTGATGACGAAAGCACGCGATCTTTTGCTATTTTAAACAGAAGAGACAGCTTCGTTTCGCCAAATATTTCGCCGATTCTATTTAACGAAATGAGCGATTTCGAAGAAAGATTGATTAAATATCAAACAGAAGGGGGGAAAATAAGCTCCGATTTTGAGGAAATTCCTGAAGCAGCCTTGAATTTAAGGAATAAGAAACATATGTCTGACGAATGGCAAATTTTACCTGAGGGTTCTGTTAACATGGCAGATAAGACCTGGAAAAGGCCTGGATTTGATAAATGCAATTTTAGGGAAGGGGAATTCGTTTTGACTCCTAGTGAGTTTAAAGTAATCTGTCAGAATTATAAACTGATTAAGGGGAACTATGCATTTATCCTAAATGAAAAGATTAAAAGCGTAAATAACACGTGTCGAACTATTTGTTTTAAACATTCCAGATATTCCAAAGCAATAGATTCAATGAAGATTTACGCTTATTGCCAGCATGAGTGCAAAACATTTGTATTACAGATATGTAGTATCTCAAATGAAGAAGAACCACACAAGGTAGTGGTTAATTCATCATCAAAATGTTACAAGCACTTGGTGACGAAAACTGGTCAATTAAGAGGTTTAGAGCGAAAAATGGTGAGAAATGAAATCGGTCATGTTAAACCTATCCGACAAAGGCAAAATGATGTTTACCATTTCAATCCCAAATCTTTGGTGGTTGGGAGTCTAGACGCAATAAAATCTGACTCGGTTTATCGGAAGGTTCGCTCAGAAAAACTGGCATTAAACGACCGAAATACCGACGACTTGATCGATATGATCTTAATGAAAAGGGAACATCAAGAATTTCTTCAAGTGGTAGGGACGCCTTTTCACGTATATATTTATAGTAGGGAACAACTTAATCTTATTAAGTGTATCGTTAATGATATTCTATATTTAGATTCAACTGGTACCATTATAAGCACACCTGAAAACGAGGAGAAGAGGATTTATTATTATGCAGGAGTTGTCCAGGTTCCATTCAACAGTCGAGTGTGTCCCGTTTTAGAGATGATTTCATCCAATCATGACACGGCATCCATTGCTTCCTGGCTGTTAAAATTTAAGGCGTATTATTTAAATAATTCCAAAGCGTGGCCTCCATTTCACGTTGTGGTGACTGACTTAAGTTATGCCATAATAAATGCTATTTGCGTATCCTGGAATACGTTGCCGTTAAAGGAATATCTAATAATGTCATTTAAATGTGTAACTGGTTCGACCAAGATTCCAGAGAAAATAATCCAAATTCATCTGTGCTGTGTACATATATTTAAGTTAATGGCAACCGAAGTAGATAAGTATGTTCCAAATAAAGAATGCAACAGGCTAATGAAGGAAATTGCTGCTGCTTCCTTTAATATTCAAAATTGGATAACTTTTTGCGAGTGGTTCAAACATTTTTTCATTATACTAAATGTTAAAACAAAAAATCATATTTTCCACGCATCTTATAATAGCCTTTTGGAAATTTGTTGCCAACAACATGACGACGATGCGTCACTTTTTGAGCCCATATTATCCGTTATGCCTGATGATGAAATCGGTTATTCCGAGGCGTTGGAAAAATCGAGTCCGTTTTATACTTTTTTCACAAATTGCGAAGCAAGTTATAAGACAGATAGTTTCTTCTTAGATTCATCAGACGTAAATGATTTTTGCAACGTGGATTTCTATAGAGTGTTCTTAAAGAGATACATATCCATTTTACCATTGTGGAGTCGATTACTTTTAAATAATCATACACGAGTGAGCAATAGCCCGGTGGAACGATGGTTTGGTATATTGAAAAAATTGTTGGCGGACAATCTTATGCACCAAAAATGCAGCCGAATTGTGAGAAAAATACGTAAGTATGTACTTTTTGTACATAAAGAGCAGTCCCTCAAGATAACCAAACGTAAATGTAACCGACCAGTCGAAAAATCAAAAGAAGAAAATAAAGGCCTGTTATCTCAAGAAATTTGGGGAAAAAAGTCAGAGAGAAAACCCAATAACTTTAAGGGTAACACTTTAAAAACTGCCTTGAAAAACAAAAAATCGATGACATCCTTAAAAACAATGTATAATGAGATGAATAAAAATTTATGTATTTACTGTGGAAAGGGAAACCTAGATGTCACTGCTGACTGGGTGGAATGCGACTACTGTGACGGATGGGTACATCAAATGTGCGTAGAAGATGGTCAAAATAAATCTTTTTCAGGGAGTTTCATCTGCGACTTTTGTTCATTGGGAGTTACGGACAAAAAAACAATTTTTCAAACGAACCTAGAAGATAAAGTTGTCCAAAAAAGCACCTCCAAAATTTGCAAAGATTTTTTAAATGATATGACATTAAATGAGAAAGAGATATCCCATTTGGAGTCGGTTACAATAGACCAACATTTAAGTCCTTTGTGGACTGAGGAAAGAAAGAAGAGAGTTACCGCTTCTCATTTTGGGGATATCTATAAAGCCAGATCTGACAAGGCGTTAAAAAATATCGCTAAAATCATCATACACCCTCCAAACTTGTGTAATGTTCCAGCCATTTCTCACGGAATACAAAATGAGCAGAAAGCAATTCGTCTCTACGAGGAGTCTACTGGAGTGTCGTGTAGACCGTGCGGTTTGAGAATTCATCGAACATATCAGTACTTAGCCGGATCACCTGATGGATTAGTGAACGATGACGGCCTCATTGAAATTAAATGTCCATTTACAATAAAAGACTTAGATCCTGGAATAGCCTCTAGGAACGGTAATTTAGATTTTTGTGATAAAGGTACCGGCCAATTAAAAAGGAATCACAAGTATTATATGCAGATTCAGGCATTATTAGAAATTTTAGACAAAGCATGGTGCGACTTTGTGATATTCACCTTTAAGGGTATAAAAATTGAGAGAATCGGCAAAGATTCTAGTGTATGGAAGATCATGTTCCCGAAAATAAAATCATTTTACATGTCGTATATGCTACCATATATATCAGGGGCAATTGAAGAAATCCGAGCAGTTAAGTGGCAGGTCGTCAAGGATTTAAAAATACTTTCCAATAGTTTAGTTGCCGATGCTAATTACTATCGATATTTAAACAAAATCTATTATATTGGATTTTACAGTAGATTAAATTGTGACGTGAAAGAAATCACCAGTGAGGATTTTAAACTTTTACTGTCCAAAGAGTGGTTAACCAATTTCATAGTAGATATTTGTTTAAATATAATACTCTCTGACAAACCAATGCAGTTGCTAACTGTTAATTTGGCAACACAATTGTTAAATATTAATTATAACGATATATACCACGGATTATATGAACTTCTTCTCGAAAATAAAATTCTTGTCTTGCCTTATAACCAAAACGGCAATCATTTTTGTTTGGCTATCGTAGATCCTTTTAAAAGAGATTTCATTTTTTTAAACCCTCTTGGTAGCAGCATCAATGAGACACAAGATTATTTAAATAAATTTGAAATGTTTTTAGGGCAATTCTATGCCTCTTACCATCCCGAGGCAAAAATTTGGAATAACGAACAGTGGCAAATAAAAATGATCGATCATGCTATTCAAGATGATGAATATAATTGTGGGGTATATGTAATATATTTCCTGGAAAAAATAATGAGGCAAGAACCACTTGACGATGTTATCGATATAGTCCAGTACAGGAATAATTTGAGAAATGTTTTAATAAGACATTCAGATAATGTTTCAAATAATTGTTTATTTTGCGGGAACTCCAATTCTAAAAAGGAGATTAAAAAATGCAACGCCTGTAATAGACTATTACATTTGGATTGTATTTCTTCAGACGGATTATCGAATGGTTTATGCGAGTTATGTCAACTCTACTGAAAATGTCTTAATGCATTTTTCCAATTTTTAGCTTTTTATTACTTTTTTCGAGGAGTTAGCTGAGAGGAATTGTGTATACCAAATTTCCTACTGCAAATACATATATCATAGTATTTCAATTACTTCACAATTACTTTCAAGTCTTCACACCCCTCGACTTATTCGAAGTTTTTAATATTCACGCCACTATCAAAGCTACAGTGTGAATAAATTTTAACGTATTATTTAAATTAACGTCCTGGCGGAGAGTTCCTTCGTTCCTCCGAAATAAAATAATTTTTCCACTGACTCAGACGGCCAGGCAAACTAAGTGGATGGTAGATATGTGTTCTATATGTATGGCTTAGGTTACCACTAAAATTTCAAGAACACACTCTGCCTAATTTGGAAGATATGATTTTCTTAAATTTTCATTCCTCCGAAATAAAATAATTTTTCCACTGACTCAGACGGCCAGGCAAACTAAGTGGATGGTAGATATGTGTTCTATATGTATGGCTCAGTTTACCACCAAAATTTCAAGAACACACTCTGCCTAATTTGGAAGATATGATTTTCTTAAATTTTCGTTCCTCCGAAATAAAATAATTTTTCCACTGACTCAGACGGCCAGGCAAACTAAGTGGATGGTAGATATGTGTTCTATATGTATGGCTTAGGTTACCACTAATATTTCAAGAACACACACTGCCTAATTTGGAAGATATGATTTTCTTAAATTTTCGTTCCTCCGAAATATAATAATTTTTCCACTGACTCAGACGGCCAGGCAAACTAAGTGGATGGTAGATATGTGTTCTATATGTATGTCTTAGTTTACCACTAAAATTTCAAGAACACACACTGCCTAATTTGGAAGATATGATTTTCTTAAATTTTCGTTCCTCCGAAATAAAATAATTTTTCCACTGACTCAGACGGCCAGGCAAACTAAGTGGATGGTAGATATGTGTTCTATATGTATGTCTTAGTTTACCACTAAAATTTCAAGAACACACACTGCCTAATTTGGAAGATATGATTTTCTTAAATTTTCGTTCCTCCGAAATATAATAATTTTTCCACTGACTCAGACGGCCAGGCAAACTAAGTGGATGGTAGATATGTGTTCTATATGTATGTCTTAGTTTACCACTAAAATTTCAAGAACACACTCTGCCTAATTTGGAAGATGTGATTTTCTTAAATTTTCGTTCCTCCGAAATAAAATAATTTTTCCACTGACTCAGACGGCCAGGCAAACTAAGTGGATGGTAGATATGTGTTCTATATGTATGGCTCAGTTTACCACCAAAATTTCAAGAACACACACTGCCTAATTTGGAAGATATGATTTTCTTAAATTTTCGTTCCTCCGAAACAAAATAATTTTTCCACTGACTCAGACGGCCAGGCAAACTAAGTGGATAGTAGATATGTGTTCTATATGTATGGCTCAGTTTACCACCAAAAGTTCAAGAACACACTCTGCCTAATTTGGAAGATATGATTTTCTTACATTTTCGTTCCTCCGAAATAAAATAATTTTTCCACTGACTCAGACGGCCAGGCAAACTAAGTGGATGGTAGATATGTGTTCTATATGTATGGCTTAGGTTACCACTAATATTTCAAGAACACACACTGCCTAATTTGGAAGATATGATTTTCTTAAATTTTCGTTCCTCCGAAACAAAATAATTTTTCCACTGACTCAGACGGCCAGGCAAACTATGTGGATGGTAGATATGTGTTCTATATGTATGTCTTAGTTTACCACCAAAAGTTCAAGAACACACTCTGCCTAATTTGGAAGATATGATTTTCTTAAATTTTCGTTCCTCCGAAATAAAATAATTTTTCCACTGACTCAGACGGCCAGGCAAACTAAGTGGATGGTAGATATGTGTTCTATATGTATGTCTTAGTTTACCACTAAAATTTCAAGAACACACACTGCCTAATTTGGAAGATATGATTTTCTTAAATTTTCGTTCCTCCGAAATATAATAATTTTTCCACTGACTCAGACGGCCAGGCAAACTAAGTGGATGGTAGATATGTGTTCTATATGTATGTCTTAGTTTACCACTAAAATTTCAAGAACACACACTGCCTAATTTGGAAGATATGATTTTCTTAAATTTTCGTTCCTCCGAAATATAATAATTTTTCCACTGACTCAGACGGCCAGGCAAACTAAGTGGATGGTAGATATGTGTTCTATATGTATGTCTTAGTTTACCACTAAAATTTCAAGAACACACTCTGCCTAATTTGGAAGATATGATTTTCTTAAATTTTCGTTCCTCCGAAATATAATAATTTTTCCACTGACTCAGACGGCCAGGCAAACTAAGTGGATGGTAGATATGTGTTCTATATGTATGTCTTAGTTTACCACCAAAAGTTCAAGAACACACTCTGCCTAATTTGGAAGATATGATTTTCTTAAATTTTCGTTCCTCCGAAATAAAATAATTTTTCCACTGACTCAGACGGCCAGGCAAACTAAGTGGATGGTAGATATGTGTTCTATATGTATGGCTTAGGTTACCACTAAAATTTCATGAACACACTCTGCCTAATTTGGAAGATATGATTTTCTTACATTTTCGTTCCTCCGAAATAAAATAATTTTTCCACTGACTCAGACGGCCAGGCAAACTAAGTGGATGGTAGATGTGTGTTCTATATGTATGGGTCAGTTTACCACCAAAAGTTCAAGAACACACTTTGCCTAATTTGGAAGATATGATTTTCTTAAATTTTCGTTCCTCTGAAACAAAATAATTTTTCCACTGACTCAGACGGCCAGGCAAACTAAGTGGATGGTAGATGTGTGTTCTATATGTATGGCTTAGGTTACCACCAAAAGTTCAAGAACACACTCTGCCTAATTTGGAAGATATGATTTTCTTAAATTTTCGTTCCTCCGAAATAAAATAATTTTTCCACTGACTCAGACGGCCAGGCAAACTAAGTGGATGGTAGATATGTGTTCTATATGTATGGCTCAGTTTACCACCAAAAGTTCAAGAACACACTCTGCCTAATTTGGAAGATATGATTTTCTTAAATTTTCGTTCCTCTGAAACAAAATAATTTTTCCACTGACTCAGGCGGCCAGGCAAACTAAGTGGATGGTAGATATGTGTTCTATATGTATGTCTTAGTTTACCACCAATAGTTCAAGAACACACACTGCCTAATTTGGAAGATATGATTTTCTTAAATTTTCGTTCCTCCGAAACAAAATAATTTTTCCACTGACTCAGACGGCCAGGCAAACTAAGTGGATGGTAGATGTGTGTTCTATATGTATGGCTTAGGTTACCACCAAAAGTTCAAGAACACACTGTGCCTAATTTGGAAGATATGATTTTCTTAAATTTTCGTTCCTCCGAAATAAAATAATTTTTCCACTGACTCAGACGGCCAGGCAAACTAAGTGGATGGTAGATATGTGTTCTATATGTATGGCTCAGTTTACCACCAAAAGTTCAAGAACACACTCTGCCTAATTTGGAAGATATGATTTTCTTAAATTTTCGTTCCTCCGAAACAAAATAATTTTTCCACTGACTCAGACGGCCAGGCAAACTAAGTGGATGGTAGATGTGTGTTCTATATGTATGGCTTAGGTTACCACCAAAAGTTCAAGAACACACTGTGCCTAATTTGGAAGATATGATTTTCTTAAATTTTCGTTCCTCCGAAATAAAATAATTTTTCCACTGACTCAGACGGCCAGGCAAACTAAGTGGATGGTAGATATGTGTTCTATATGTATGGCTCAGTTTACCACCAAAAGTTCAAGAACACACTTTGCCTAATTTGGAAGATATGATTTTCTTAAATTTTCGTTCCTCCGAAATAAAATAATTTTTCCACTGACTCAGACGGCCAGGCAAACTAAGTGGATGGTAGATATGTGTTCTATATGTATGGCTCAGTTTACCACCAAAAGTTCAAGAACACACTCTGCCTAATTTGGAAGATATGATTTTCTTAAATTTTCGTTCCTCTGAAACAAAATAATTTTTCCACTGACTCAGGCGGCCAGGCAAACTAAGTGGATGGTAGATATGTGTTCTATATGTATGTCTTAGTTTACCACCAATAGTTCAAGAACACACACTGCCTAATTTGGAAGATATGATTTTCTTAAATTTTCGTTCCTCCGAAACAAAATAATTTTTCCACTGACTCAGACGGCCAGGCAAACTAAGTGGATGGTAGATGTGTGTTCTATATGTATGGCTTAGGTTACCACCAAAAGTTCAAGAACACACTGTGCCTAATTTGGAAGATATGATTTTCTTAAATTTTCGTTCCTCCGAAATATAATAATTTTTCCACTGACTCAGACGGCCAGGCAAACTAAGTGGATATGTCTTTCTGATCTTCTAATTTAATATATGTATTACTTCGAGAATTATGTAAAATTTTGGCCATCTCAAATTGGCAAGCCATCTGTTAATGAAAAAGTAAATAAATATTTTACAAGAGTTAATTAAATGAATAATAAAATTTTTGTGGATGTGGATGTGGATGACAATCGCACAACTGTAATGGTGGTTTGCACTATATATTTCAATTTAGATTGACCTCACGTCGGCGCTTGTGGATACAAATGTGTGGATAGCTTCACTCAAACAAATAAATTGACATACCGAAGTGTTTTGTGAATTTCTGCACAATGGCTTTAGTTATAGATTAGAAGGTTTTACCTTCACTTGAGGTTTAAGGCCAATTTTCTTTATGCTCTGCTGATTAAAGATGTTTATTACTGAAATTTTAGAAAAAATCATAGAAAAATTTATTAGAAATTCGTGTTAATATACAACTACTAATAAACCTTTAGTTATCCAACTTTACTTTCTGTTTTTTATTTTTAATATTGTAATGCACTCTTTAAGATTCTTAAAAGGGTCCTTTTATGTCTGGAATAAACTCTCAAAGGTAATAAAATAGACATCACCCTAAAGACGCTTTTACAGGCGCTTGCTTCATCCATAAATGACGAAATAGTTTAACCTCGTTACTATTGTTATCTTGCGTTTGCGAATACACGTATTTTCAGTTAACTCCGAAACAAACCTCATGACTCACGTTTGTTGAACTGAAAACTGTTTACATCTATTTCAATATCGTTTTTTATTTTTAGTTTCAGTGCGCTTATTATTCGAAAGTGAAAAGTGGAACTAAAAATTAACCTTTTTGCTATAATTTTAATATTGGCATGTGCTTGCTATCCTTCCAAACTGCCCAAACCATAGATTTGTACATTAAGACACTTGTAACACTACTTTGTTAACCCGAGATCGCTCGCCTTATGGCCATAAGGACCGACGATTCGTGTAAAGGGCGGGGGTTTTCTAATTGCACGTGCTCGAAGTATTTCCTTTCAACTAATCTCCTATATATAATGTAGTTTGACGTGGATAAACCAGTAGAGGTAAAATTTGCGACGAGTCAAGTAAAAATTGTGTTTTGAGTATATGAAAAAGAGCAACGGCGGCTACAAAGGTTTTTAGAGGAGGTTGAATCAGATATACCTAAAATAATCATAAGAGTAAATAGAAAATGGTCTTTTTGACCATATATGCGACTGATGCCGAAGTATTTTACTCTTTTAAGTTTTTTTTGTAAATATTTTTTTTTTGATGGACCAAAAATTCTCATAATAATTAGGTGCTTTTGTATGTGGTTGAATTAACTGACAGAAGTGTTAAAAATGTAAATAGAAAAATCGGTAAAAATTACCAACGCGCGACCAATATAGTTATTAGGTACTACTAAATATTCTAACATAAGCTATACCTACACCGAGAGAAAAATCTATTAGTCGTTATTAAAAATTTAATAACCGTTGCTAAAAACTTCAATTAAATAGGGGACAGGCAAGCTCATTTGCTATAGTTATTAAAGTTGTTTTCATAAAAAGCGTTAATAATGGGTATTAAAGAAAAATTATATTTCCAATAGTATTGGTTGTATTATCATTAGTCGTCTACGGTTGCTATAGTTATTAAGTACGTTATGTACCACTGCAAATTTAAAAACTAATCATTATTAGAGTATACTGACGTTTCAATAACATTTCCAATAAGCACTATGAAATAACCCTTCAATTTGTATTAGATAGCTTCATTAATTTAACTAAATAACATACTACAGGTATTAGATGCCTTAATATGCATTATACGAAATAATTAGGTATTAAGTAATTGTTAATAGATACTTTAATTAATTTAGCTAAATTCTTTAACTGTAGTTATTAGTTAATAAATAAAGCTAATTGGAGAATTAAATAATCTTTATTAATATCATCTAATTAAGGTAATAAGAATAGTTAATAGATATAGAGTGTCTATTTAATTTGCCCAGAAATGTACGTGGTGGCACACATAAGGTGTCCATTGGATTTCTTGATGTTGTTATTGAGACAAGAAAACGTTTAAAGGTTACTAAGTATACAATTTTTTTCGTAGATTCAGAATCTGGCTAGATAACGGAAATCGGACCTCAAATATACGAGGGGTGGTCAAGAATCCAATTTCCCAAAATTTTAACACCCTATATATTATGATGGGAATCAGGAGTACTATGTTTAGATTTTATAAAAAACATATGAGGTAGCCCATCTAACTTCCGATTTACTCGGAAATTACATTAATTTTTGAGATACCTGTACATTATTGCATTTTTTTTTTTCTCTTCTCCGCAATATACAACACGATATAGGTAACTCTACTGCAGTTTTCGAAATATTTTTTTCCTATAATTAAATAAATGATTACATTTTCTGCTTGACATTAGCATATATTTAATAGGTTACATTTTGGAAACCAATAGGTAAAGATAACCATATCATGTTATATATCACCGAGAAGAGAATTATAATCTCTAACAAAACGAATGATAATATACAGGGTACCTTAAAAAATTGGTGCAATTTCAGATAAACCGGAAATCGTATGGGTCATCCCATATGTTTTGTATAACATCTGAACAATGTACTATCAATTCCTGCCATAATAATATACAGAATGCTAAATGTTGGAAAAATGGGTTCTTTAAATGTAATTTGAGATCCAATTTTTTATCTCACCGGATTCTGAATATAAGGAAACAACCATACAATGATAACTTTTAAGATTTTTCTTTACTTCAGTAATAACGCCAGAAAATGTGGATCACTCTGTACATTTCTGGGTAAAATTAGTGAATAATAAATGCATCTGAAATTGACTTGTTAAATTTAACCGATGCAATTATTATGTTTTTTAAAAATATTTTTGCATACAAGTCCTATAAGATAAAGAAATTCTTTTTGAAAATATGTGTAGCCAACTATATTTTCCAATGCGTTTATTAAGACAATCACAGTAATATTCACCATTTTATTTATTTATTTTTAAGGATATATATTAACACATCCTATTTCACAATGAGAACTCCCTGCCAGTTTTAACTAAATTAAAATATTCTAGGATGTATTAGGATCTGATATTGGAAAAAAAAGATTTATTAAATAAATACACAAAGATATAAAATTATAACCATATAACTTATGAACAACACTATCTACTAAAATGAACCATCTTCTTACAGCCCCATACAAATATTAAGAGTTTAACTCCCTACAACCCCCAAATTTTAAATGGTTAAATAATTTATCATTGCGAGTAGGTAACAGCTGTAAGGTCATTAACACAGCAAATATCCTGGACCAAAATACACTTCGTATTTTGTGTAGGTATGATTTTTTTCAAATGCAAAATGTTCATTAAAATTTTAGGTCATAATTTAAATACATATTAGCAATAATAATGAATAAATAAAATAAAAATATTAATTTAAATAAAAATAAATTTCCTTTTGTTCATTTACTATTATAGTGATTTTATACAACCAAAATTTGGAAAGTCTGTATTTTTCACTAAAATAATAACTTTAACGAAAACACTTTTACTATTTATTGATATTGTATACACCTGAGAAGATTTATTTTCAGAATATTCTAAAATTAATTAGGCATAGGAATTTCAAAATTGAAAACTATTTCTCTAAAATTTGACAAAATTTTATTAACCTCTACACGTGCCACAGTTTTTAGTACAAGAATAAGAAATATTACCTATTTAGCAAACCTGATTTACTTGCAAATCTAGAACAAAAGAGTGTACTCCCCATTCCAATAAAAAGTAGATTGTAAGACATATTGTAGAATGCACAAGCACACCAAAAAACAACTAATATTCACCGCAAGTGCCATATAAGTAATTAAAACTTAAAAATGCACTCATATCATAAATGCGCGTCACTTTGTGGCCAAATTCGTTATGGGCTCTTCCTCGCCCCGACTGCCCCCTTCATTAACACGATTAGTATCGAATTTAACCGAAAGTAACAAATTATATACAGCGAAAAAACACTTTAATACTGGCCATTTGGATGCGTATTTGAAAATATTAGTATGCCTTATTATCTTAGCTCGCGGACTAATAGCAGGAAATAAGGAAAATTGTATTATGTCCCTTTAATAGTGGTAGCTTCAACTTTAATAAATATTGCAAGATGCGTAATAAGGGTTATTAGGGTAACGGAATACCAGCAGCAATTTGTTTTTATTAAAAAACACTTACTTGCCCCGATAAGATAACTTAGTTATCGTAGCTGGGGAACTAATAGCAATAATAGTATCGTTTCAGGAAAATGGCTTTAATAGCTCTTAAAACTTGAAAATGTTATTGGTATTAAATTTGTAATAATGGTTGCAAATGTTTTAATGCCTCTTATTAAAGTTTTTCAGCAAGATACTTTAATAGGTTGATTTTTCTCGGTGTACTATTACTTACTTGATTGTTTACGTATTTTAGTCTTGACTTGCTGAATTTCAAATTAATATTGGCTCGTCTCCTATGAATGGCGCACTACAACCTAACTCTACAGTTCTGGAATAATTCAAGATCAATCTGGTCTTTTGCAATATCATAAAAAATTTTAATTTTGTAATTTTAAAACAATAATTTATATCATGTAGTTAAGAAGTTGAATAAATTTTATATTTGTATGTTTAGAAGTGAGACATCAACATAAATACATCAAATTGGATATTTTTGTTATTATTATGCTTGTACAAAACCTAAATAAAATCATTTAAATTTGCTGTTAGTTTTCGCGTTATTAATATTTTATATTTACATTTACCCACCACAGAATTTTGTTTTATAAAAATAATTCATTTTTATAAATATAATATGACTATTTAATGTAACTGTGTACCAAATCTATGCTGTGTAAGTTAATTATTATTAAAATATTCATAATGAAAATTCTATGTGGTTAATGTTTCCACGGAGGACTGGAAAATTAAATAAATCTGGTCTGTGCATATTTTTCGTTAGAAACTCAAAATGTTTACATATAAAATTGTAAATAACATAGAATCAAATCAAATTAGGACCATCAAGTATAGATTTGCTACAAACTTTATTACCAGTACTAAAAGGAAAGATTTTAACAGATGAAGTCACACATAAGTGGATACCTCAATTTAAAAAAAAAATCGGTTTACGAATTCAATCACTCTGATTACTCAAATTATTTTAGTAAATACCAACAAATCTCTATTAACGTAAAAGTTTCATATTATAAAAACAAAATTATCGTACTAAAATATTTTGTTTACAAAATATGGCGCTTTCACAATATCCATTATACTGATCCTTTTGGCTCTTCGTTTTTAGAACAATACTGCTCTCTTCCATATTTTTAAAATAGTATTAATTATGTAAGAAACTGCGGACAATAAAGAATCTCATTTTCAAATAAGCCTTTATATATATATTTTTTTCATTTTCCACAGATACTTCTATATGAAAACTAATTTTATTTACCAATTCTCAGTAGATATTAAACCTTAATTTGTTCAGTCTTTTTCATAAAAGACTACATATCGTGTACGCAATTTTTATAAAAATACTGTTTGCATAAAATATTTGTAACCATAAATTATAATATTTGTGAAAAACAAATAAACTACAATAAAATTAGGTAGAAATTAAGTCATCGCTCCCGGTATTTTATAAAAGAAATCAATCTAGATATCTAATGACAATTCTCTTATAAAATATATTTAACCGCTGAAATTTGCTATCATTAGATCGCGCCTCATGTGGTGAAATTAAAGCCGCCATAATGAAAATTTAATTGCCGCACAGATTTTCAATGACTATCTAATAGGTGTGGGATTTATATCCCATCGTACTTAAATTTGGAGTCACTAATTAACCGCTGTTAAGGATTTCATGAGTGTAATTATTAAATCCGAAATATCCGAAGTATTTAAAATTTATGGCGTTTCATATTTGAGTCAATTTTAGTAATTATTTTACACATCTGTGTGCTTACTGAAAATACGTTAAGACGTGATCTATTGCAAATTTCTTAGAATCAAGAAAATGTGAATAGCCCAGTACAGTAATTTAAGCAAAATAAAAGATGTAGGTTGAAAATTTGCACCCTTGTTTTATTTGACGTGGGACTCCGGAATAACCTGAATTATATTACAATTCTCCTGTTTGTCGGTGTCGACAATTTTCAATTTTAAAAAGGTGGAAGTTACATTAAGTGAAACATTTTCAGCTGAAATTAAATATGAGTTTAGTAAAAAGTTTACAGTGAAAAATCTGTACCGTAGATTATTCAACTGAGGATCTATTGATATTTTAAATTACAAGTTGTGTATTTACAGATACAATTATTAAGTCAATACTGGTATGTAGGTATAGGAACAGCTATCCCAGACGTGGCAATTTTTATTCATTATCACCGCCCTAGAACCAGTCTTGCACTACTTCTCAGTTGTAGCATTTTCAATCATACGTTCTCTTATGAAATTAGAGGTTCAGTTGTGTTCCATTAGCCTTCTAGGAGTGTTCCATCATCTATTTTCGTCAATGAAGTGACTAATTTAGACCAACATAATTATCACCATAAGTATTTGAATAGAATGAGATGTTCTACTCACCTATCTTCTTCTAAAGTTTCACAGAGTTCAAATCACTACGTTGCTGAGCATCCAATATCAGGAATATATATAGCAAACATGTAATGGCCTTCTTCTTGAATCCCTCAAAATGTGTCATAAAACAGTCCAACCTGGATAAGGTAATATTTCAGTGACATCATTGGTAACATTGAAAACCGAACCATCCACCCCTTCTACCACCTTTCCAAGAGTCATTACTTCGCCTAATGATGTACATCTTTCGTAGTGTTCTCGTATCTTTACCCGCTCTTCGTAAATCTTATATTTTTCTATGTAGTCCATTCAATGGAGGAAAAATAGATCGATTAAATCGTGTAGTTTTGCATTGAGGTAGGAGTGTCCTGAACAACCTGCAATAAAGTCCCAACGGATGGGGGCGACGCGGGGGGTAAGAGGGGGCGTTCAAAGGTACTTTCTCCCAGTTTTTTGCAATTATCTCGAAAAGTATTAATCCTACCGAAAAAATGTCAGGGAAAAATCTGCTGGTATTTTAGTTCTCACTGGGATGAGCAATCCATCCTCTTCTCGAGCCTAACCCCAACGTTCTGGAGGTAACAGTTGGTTGTCAAGCCACTGTTGCACGTTGTACCTGTAAATGTACTCTAACGAATGTTGCTCTGCTGCGCCTTTGGTAGGAGAGATTAGCTTTCACCTTGGTCGATGACTTGAGGAACGAAAAATACCGTAGTTTATCCAAATCACGTTCACTAGTCGGGGCCTGATGCCTCACGAGGAGCATCTACTCCCCAGCTTGTGATTGCTTCTGTTGATAATGTATATACGGTCGTAAAATATATTAGCAATTTCGTTCATTTCATTCATACAAATTATTTTTAACAAGAAAATTACAAGATCTTACAAGATCTTCCTTTTCATGAGTAGATCCTCTTTATACATAGCTTCACCGGAAGCGATACAACTTCCGCTATTTACAACAAATGCAAAGGCAGTCTTCAAATGCTTCCAATAACAACCACATGAAATGAAAGAAATTGTTGATATCTATGAACATGATTTGGATAAACTACAGTATTTTTCGTTCCTCAAGTCACCGACCAAGATAAAAGCTAATCTCTTCACTTCCACCTACCGAAGGCACAGCAGAGCAACACTCGTTAAGAGTGTATACTTACAGGTACAACTGTGGCTTGACAACCACTCGTTACCTTCAGAACGTTGGGGTTGAGCTTGAGAAGAGGATCGATTGCTCAGCCCAGTGAGAACTAAGATACCAGCAGCTGCTAAAACTATTTTGAAGACCATATTCTGTCGTTCTGCTGGTTGAGAAGGGAGATATGGGTGCCGAAATGCTGGCATACAATGCTCATCTATCTGTGGCATTTGCCATGGAACGTGCTCCAACGATGCACCATTAGAGGACGAAGAACTGGATTATGATTATGTAGAAGAAGACGATTTATTGTAATCGTGAAAGTTACATATTACTCTTTTGTTTTACTACGTGTTACACCACATCAATAAATATTTTTATTTTTGAGTTTAGTTCTGTTATATGCTCCGAGATTACTGGTATTCATACCAAAAACACTATTTCAGCAGTAGATTCCTTTTTATAAAACTGTAGATAAGTCTCCTTGATGAATAAACTTGATAAAATGGAAATTTCCCAAATATTCATTTTTCTTTTCCCGTTATCTTTTGAACTATTGATTCTACGATAAAAATGAATGGGATCATTTCTGTGGGGAATTGTATGTTGTATGTAGATTTTTTACATGAACATTTTTTCGGTAGGACCAATAATACTTTTCGAAATAATTGCAAAAAAACTGGGAAAAAGTACCTTTGATCGCCTCCCCTACCCCCCACATCACCTCCATTCATTGGAATGTTATTGCAAGTTATTCAGGACACTTCCCCTACCTCTATGCAAAACTTCAGAACTACATGATTTAATCGATCTATTTGTGTATTTTTGATCTCTGCTGATTGGACTAAGGTGTCGGGAGAGGTGCTAGACAACATCAATGGAACTTCCTCGGAGATAGTCCTAAAGGCAGACTGGACCCTATTCACGGTGTATTTCTGCACCGTTGCCAACTCCATCTCTTTGTCCGTCTCCATTATATCCATGCAAACTTCCATCTCATAATAATTTTAGAGTAAATGACACTATTCAGCTATATTAGACACGTACCAGATATTAAGGACAGTCAGCGCACAGCATCCTTTGTTTCTCCATAGTTCACTTGTTCCTATTTGCCCGTCTTGATAATGATTAGAATAACGTGAACTGCCAAGCATCATATCTAGGAGCCGTATAGTTTCTGGAATAACCCCTCGTTTTCCTTAACATGTGCTCAAGCATGAGCAATTTAAGTTTCCTCAGAGTGTCGAGAAGACTGAGAGGTCGTGGTCGATACGGTTATGGCTCATACAGGTCTTCTGTTTCTGAAGCAATGCCAATCTCTGCACTTTCTACGTCCTAAGTATCCTCCTCTACCAAAGCAGGCGTTTAGGTTTCGAACAACAACACTTGCCGTACTTCTACGTGGCTTTCTACGTTACTGCTATTATTATACTGAAGTATTTTTCCGGCTCGTCGCTATTCGGTTTCGTCCGCTCAAATCTTCTTTCGTGATTTCGAAACAGCTCTTCCACAATGCTTTTATCCACTTTGGGCACAATATTACAGGAACTCTACTACCTATCTTTAGGTTTTTTGGTAAATATCTAAAAGAGAAATCTCCACGGGCCATTGTTAATTTCACGACAAAGCTCAGGCAGCAGCTTTCAATTTCTTTCTGATCACCTTAAGTTCATGTAGAGCAGCATCCTAGTTGCTGTTTCTCTGTGCGCACCAAGACGTTTCTTTTGTTTCGTTTTTAGTCTCTGGCGTCTACCAGTAAACTGAAATTTACTTGTGTGGATTTTGCGCCTAATAGCCGCATGGATGATCATCGTCATATATTTTGTTATGGGTCTCCGCAATTCTTTACAGATATTCATGTTTTCCGCCTCTTACTAGAAACAATCGAAGGTTTCTAGATTGCCTTTTCTGAACAATCATCCTAACCGTTTGGTCCTGCACTTTGGTAATTCGATTTCTTTGCTGCTCAGGGCATAATTTTATAAACTCACAAACATGTCTTTATATTCTCAATGATGTTATCATACAAGCTATGGAAAGTTTTTTTTAATTGTATTGTATGAACAAAACTAAGAGTAAGAATAATTATGTAAGTTTTTCTTTTAAATAAAACCACATTATCGTATAGTATAATCATATTATATTTTAAATGAGAGCAACTCATAAAATAAGTCACGATTGTTCAAGAAATATTTACTGCATTTGCAAGAAAAATAAAACGACGATAATTAAAGACGCAGAGCTTAGATATATCTAAGATCTCAATTAAGCTAATAACAGGAATAGACTCTGGGAGGTTCCTGCAAGAGAGTTCACCGGAAGTCGTCCGCTGTCAGCGTGCGGATTGTTAAAAACTTTCTAACAAGCTCGGAAAAAGAATGGATATGTTTTTAAAAATAATAATTGTATTTTTATGTCTATAGCAGAAACAGGAAGACAAAACAAAACATTTGAAATATTATTTTAAACCAGACTCCCCTAAAATGTGAAACTTAGGAAAAGTACTTTTCTTTAAAATCACCCGAATTTGAATCGGAAATATTGTTTCTGTCAGAGAAAATATTTAAAAAATATATTGGAATATTAATTGACACGATTGAGTGAACCTTTTTAAAATAGGTAAGTAGAAGATAAATTTTATTTTAGTTAGGTGTCACGTATAAAGAATAATTTTCACCAAAAATTTGTTACCTACTACCTTGTGGTTTTATGTTAATGGTACCTGTTGTAGATATAAATCTGAATATTTCGTAACTAATTGTTCATAAATTACAAATATAATCAAGTTTATCGTTTAACATGGATTAAAATTATGTTCTAATTTTGTCGGCGGCTCTAAATTATTGTAAGTATTGTTATAGTTATACAGCAGCATACGATTTAGGAAACTTTATTAGTTAAATAAATAAGGCACTTCTTTCATAAGTCGGCCTTGTAGTTTTAATGCTTTAACTTAATAATTTATTATATTAAAAAATAATAACACATGAATTAATTATTATTTAATTAAAATAACTTTTCTGAATCGGACATACACATACACACACACACATATACATTTACACAGTTAATTTTATTACATCCATATTATCATGCACCAATATCCTTTGGGGAATTTTGGGGCTGGATGACAGGGATTAATTGGGCCTATTACTCTTTTACTCCATCGGCGCAACCCTCTAGGCTTTAGACCTAGCTTCATAGCAAGTGGTTCTACTTCTTCGGCGACATCGTCCATACATGCTGAACCGTCAAGCAATGTTTTATTTCACAGTCAGCGCCTATGCAGTAACTTTTTGATATAATCAATTAATTTCGTCTTGTATTATCGATACATCTAAATCTACAATATAGTCCAAAACATAAAAATATTAGCGTGGTTAATGGTTAATATTTTTCCTTTAGCATAACTAATGAATGATCTATTCTGTTGAACGTTTTTGAAAATTTATTCAAAATTTCGTTACTAAGAAAGAAACTTTTAGATAAGTCTCTTTATGTGTGCATCTTTTCCTACATATTACCTCCATTCTGACGTGACTATATATTAGATAGATTTTCTTAAACTTCTAGAAAACAATAATAACAATAACAATAATAACTAATAGCAATGTTGTTTGACACCAAATAAATAGTAATATTCTATGATATTATCTTATTTTGGAGGAAATGTAATCAATTATGCAATCTCCTAGTTGAAGTCACCCAAAACTTTGTTCTGGGACTTTTGATGCATTAATCATGTTTTGCCCTGTAAGGTAGAAAATATTGTCTAAATTTCCGTATTATAGTTAAAATATAAACTGAACTGGTTCCAAATTATTTATCGAATTTGCTTCATGCCTTATATACTCACTCTGTAATTCAGTATATTATAAAAGAATAAAACCAAACATAAATTAAGCAACAAGTTTAAATGTCTAATCGTAGCTACTTACAGCAGTGGAACCTTTTTGTAATAAAAATAATAGGGATTAAATGAATTCTTTCAAACGGGCCAAAAATTCAGGGCTGAAAAGTTATTTACAAAATAATGGTTTCCACCCCTCGATATAGCTTCCATGGGAACCATTTCGATAAATTAACCACCCCAAATTATTAACCTTAACTAGCAATGCCTAATCTCCAAATTTGAAGTTCTTACATTAAACCGTAACTTTCAATTGCCCAGAGAGCGCTGGAGCGTTTATTTGATTTCAATTGCCAGGGGCTTATATCACTGTAACGAAGAATCTATTAACCACAATTAACAATTTTCATTAACATAATATAATAACAACATAAACAGCATATTATTATTAATTCAGCTTTCTCACTTATAATTTAAATTTAAATTGTATTTCTAAACAGTGATTACTCAACAAATAAAATGACAAACCCTGTGAAACACTGACAACTAAATGTAATATGATATTATTAAATTATTCTGTCGCTTTCATTGTGGAGGAATAAGTTTTGATAATATATAAAAGATACGAAAATATGTTTTCTCTTTTATCGTCGTCGTTCATTGTTTTAGGTTGGAATTTTTTGTTTCGGTACCATGATAAATTACTAATTATATGATATGAAAGCGTAAAAATAAAACAAGGGACCGTCCGCATTTTTTTTATTCTACAACGGGTAAAACAATAAGGTTAGTATCCTAAAAGTCTAATTTTTGTTATCTGCGTGATTTTTTCATATACAACAAGAAACAAACTATGTCATTTAGACGGACAAAACCAAAAACGAAACGATTTTAATTTTACCATATCCATGGAGTATGTGATGCTTATCAAGAAGGATTGAGAGTTGAGGCATTGTAAGTAAAAAAAAATCAAATAATTTGCAAAATTGTTTCCTAAACCATTTAAGGTCCTTAAAAATATCATACGCTTTTTATTGTTGACATTCGAGACATTTTTAGTATTTATTATATTAGGTAGAAATAAATTGTTCGATATTTAAAGCGGATTTGCATAATACAAAATTCAAAATGTTACATAAAATAATACAAACTCACAATACTTGACATTCAAATCACTTTTGCATGTTAAAATATTAAATGCTCGATAAACTTTACAGTCATTGGTACTTTCTATCGAACTTCCGCCAAATTTTATTATGCGCATTGTTTGTTCTTATCGGTCTGATATTTTAATCGAGCATTTATTCTTTTTATCTAGGATTTTATATTTTTGTCAGAAAAATTTTATTTTTATCGAGCAATTTATATTTTTATTGAAAATTGCATATTTTACCATACATTTATTATAAGTATTCTTTAAATCAAATAAATATATCATACGTAGAAATTAATTATCGAACGTTTAACTTGCAGCGTTTATTATTATAAATTTTATATATTTATTTAGACAACGTTCTCTATATTTTTCCACATTTGAATATCGGGATACTAGAATATTTTTTAAATAGAATATAAAATCCGAGATAAAATCAAAATCGACCAGTCTGAGCGATTTTTCCAAAACTTTTGGAAGATATTGAATTTGTTCCATACTTTTCGATCTCACTCTTCGTATCTTAAAATATATTTGGTGTTTGTTCCATTTAAAAAAGAATATATTTTTTATACATTATAGTTATTGATATTTAAAATAAATTATTTTGAAGAAGAGAATATTTTTAAAATTTTAAATATTGAATTTATTGGTAATATATTAACTGATATATAATACTTCATCTAAATTAAAACATAATCTATGTGAAATGGATATCCATAAAGAAATGTTGAAGGAATTTTGTGCATTCTGAAATGCGAGTAAGAATGGCGAGGGAAGCAACGACTACCAAGAAATGTGATATCTAGTCGTCTGAAAATGTCGGCTAATGAGGAAGACCGCAATCTCACAAATTATTTGCTGCGAAATCCATTTCAAAGTGAATTGACAAATTTCAGTTCGTTCCACTAAACGGCCATTCGTCGTATTAAAGGCACTGGGTTAAGTAATCATTTAGCTGCAAAAAAACTTGCGTTTCAGGTCGCGAAAAAAAGTACGATATTTGAATATTTACTTGGTTGTTAGATATGACAGGAATTTTAATCAATTGCAGTTGCGGAATATATTATATCCAACTTAAGAATTTTAAATAATTTATGTTACTGTTTTATGGGGATGTGAATATGAATGGGTGCACTAGAAACTGAAACATATTTTGATGATCTTGCCTCCTAATATCTTTACTTGGGGATGGGGTTGATTATAGATAATGGTGACCGAATGTAAGCAGCTAACAGTGGAATTCAAAATTGTTAGTAATAATTCATAGGATCGAAGGGCTGTCTGTAATAAATCATAATAGAAACATTATTATTATTGTCTAACATTTATGGATATTAACAGTCTAATAGGTAATTACCATAATGGCATCAAAATATCGTATTATAAAAGCAGAATATATTTACATGTTTCGAGTAGACTTGTCTTATTTTCATAGTAGGTACTTATTTCTTTTAGAACATTAAATAGTTTTTTAGTCATTTAGAGAATCAGTTTAGTGTTTTATTTTTGAAAATGAATGAAACACATGAATTACTAAATTACCTTATTTGATAATTGACGTAGCAGAGCTATAAAAATATGATAGGCAAGTACAATGACCTAATGTACGCTTTTAATATGATTGAACACATTTGGTGCTTATTATTAGTATATGAAGCAAATCTGAATATTCAAACTTGAATTTAAAATTAGCTATTATTGTTGACGTAAGTAAATTCTTTAAAAAATTTGATGTCATTATTAAGTTACTATTAATGTATTGATATGTTAAATATTAATTTAAAATAACACAGAAATATATATTAAAACGCTGGAAAGGTTAACAAATCCCAATGCCAGTATTGGGATCTTGTAAAAAATCGTCATTGATAATTTAATGAAATTGTAATAAAAAATACACATATTCGACTTTAAGGTAGTTGCCTCATGAGGCGAGAGCCATCTATTGACTCCTGTAGGTAACATGTAGACAAAAAAAATATTTTCAGCACTGCTCTGACTTTCTGCTAGTTGTCAACATTTCAGATAAGAGTAGGTAATTGTGTTTTTGATATTTGTTCATAAAAAATGCCGAAAATCCGTGACTCGATACGTGATAAACGTGGATGTTATGCCAAACAAAGTTTTCTTGATAAGAAAGCGGCTCTTATAGAACGTAATAAAAAAACTTGTGTACTTGTGTCATTACTCAAATTTGTATTACACGCATAAGTCACGTGAGCGGTAGCATTACCAACTGCAGGTTTCAAGTCTCTGACCATGACAATTCCGTGCTTTTTATTACGCTGTAAGTCGAAAACTAAATGGGCCAGCATGTTTTTCTTCGACGCATTATTTTTCTCGTGACCACAATAATATTTCTAAAACATGTTAATCCCCGAATGTAATTTAACGTTTTATCCACGACCATGGCCAAATTAGGAGCGTGAAAGCCGTATGAGCAGGGGAAAAATTCTTATTTTGAAAAACGTCAGATTTGACAAGTTTATTCTGACTAAGAATCTTTTGATTTTGAGCAAAAAATAGAAGCGTGGCATTATGAATTCTAATCCACTAGTGTACTAAAGGGCCTTTAATTCACGGAAAACAGACGTATTAAACCTTCCTAATATAGTAGTAGTGAATAAAGAATATTATTATTATGAGAATAAAAATGTCAAATTGAAAAAGTTTTATAATTTTCAAATATAGGTATCTGGAATCATCAGTAAGTCTTCAGATAGCAGATTTGATTTTTCGAACAGGATCATAAATTTAACAAACGAAGGAAATTTGTAATTTAATTTTAAAAATACACCAACAAAATGGCAGAAATCCGATGAATCTTTGATAAAAAATTTAAAAAAATGGAAATTCACAACAAAAAGTTGTGTTCAAATCGCCAATGATAATAAAGTTAGAACTTGCCACTTTATCCAAAACTAAACAAATTTGAAGTAGAATCAAGAAATGATAAAACTTCTATAAAACACAAAAATGAGATGTGGGGAATGAATTACTTTTAAAGTACATAATTAGATATAGAGAAAATAAAGATTGCAGGAGATGGGCCCAATTTAAGCAAATCTGATCTGGAAAAGTATTGGTACTGATGAAATAAAGAAGCATAATTTAGTTCAAAATTAGTTGTAAAATTTACCTTAAATTAACGTCAGTGCCAAAAATGATGTCGAATCTGAAATTAATATCAATGTTAATTCTGTGAGTAATGTCATAAAAGTAAAAAAAAAACGAAAATCAGTAATAGTAATTTGGATTTAGACTTAAGAATCATTTTCGACATCAAGATTAAAAACAAATTTTCGGTATAAAATATGGAAAGGTTAGTTTTATTAACTAATTAATACTATGAAGTGGCCGAAATATGTAGTTATTTAGACATGGAGAATTAAATTAGGGTGTGGAAGTACCTTAAATGAGAAGTCAAAGAAACGGTTCAAAATAGGCTCTTCCTCGAAATTTTGCAAATGATACCAAACTATAGTGTCCTATAAAATAGCTATGACGTATTTTTTCTTTCTGTTAGTATATTTCATTTAAAGGCCAAAAAAATTTTTCAAAACAAAGTAATGAATCTATTAAATTTTTGAGACTTCAAAAACGGATAGTCATTGATTACTCATATAACCTTAAATTTTTTGTTTTTGTAAATTTATTTTCATTTTAATTTTAATTTTTGTTTTAACATGGATCCATTATAACATTTAGAAACTCTCGTCAACAGAAGATATAAAATATAAAGTTTTAATACTGTAGATTATTAAAAATAGACGGCTAATTATAGATTGGATTTCCAACCAACAAAAATAATCTTCAAATAGTTGATTGAAGATGAAGTTACTTTGTGGAAATCCATTTCTAGTAAAATTTTGCAATAAAAATTTGCGAGACTGTAAATCACTTGTCAATTTCCACTTTATAAAGTGGAAATTGACAAATAATTTACAGTCTCGCAAATTTTTATTGCAAAATTTTACTAAAAATAATCTTATTTTATTAGATCAAGGTAATTAAAACTTCATTAATAATGCATCGAACAAGATTTTAGTTGATAGTATAGGAACCAAGCGGAAATTCTGATAAAAGCAACATAATTCGAAAATCGAAAAAAATGCATATTTTTAAGGTTGGTATTATGACGTCACGTGCACAAACGAATTTGTTTGTAGTTTAACCAATAGCAAGACCGTCCGTTTTTGACGTGATTAACGGAAAACTGGCGGGACTTTTGAAATTCATACAACTTATTAATATTTAAAGCAACTGTAAGAAGAATATATTATTGGAATTTATTGCATTATTATATTTAATACCTATGTATTTGACTTCGACGTAAATCTATTAAAAACCTTTAATTCAATGAAGGTCTAAGAGTCCATTAGTATGGATGATCAGAGTAGGTATATATTCAAGCCGCTAAGTCAAGAAGTAAAAATGACATCAAATTCTAGAATCATTAGTTAAATATGAAATGTTGTTAATAGTTCGGCCACGATTGTTAAACCTTGAGAGTGAAATTTATCTGTGCAGTTCACAACTTCTAGAATAATTTGTCAATATGCTTTAACGGGCATTTTATTCCATAAGTTCTGTATTTCCCGTCAGAAAAAAAGGTTTGGGAATGTCAGGAAACATATACGATTTTAAAACTGAATATCATAGTTTAAGAAGTTGAGGATTGCCCATTAAAATATGTAAGTTTGTATGACCAAAATTTTGTTAGAGATTTTATTTTTATGGCCACTCGGTATATTTTTGCGACGAAGAACATAACACTTCAATGTCTCCGACATAAAGTTTTTTGTTAATTATAATTTAGAAATAAATATGACTCGTTAATTTTTATTTACATGACCCACTTCAATCTAGGTATCAAATGAAAATGAAATATTGTAATGTAACATGAATGCTTCAAATATTGTAACGACTTAATATCCCATTAGCAAAACCTTTAAACAGTATTTTTATAGTCGCATTGTAAATAGTATCAAATCAAAAATAGACAACAGAGCTCCATCCGCACATGTATTCGCCACACAAATGTTGGACTAATGGCAACTCAAGTGTAGAATCCTGTTTACTAGTTTTTATCCTGAACTTAACTCGAGTTCCCTATAAGGTTTCAGATTCTAGAAAGTTTTCAAATAGTTTATCCCATTTATTAATCCCAGTAATGAAAATATATGCTTTTCTTGACTTCTTTTGAGTAAAAGATAATATTTCTCTGGAAAATAATACATATCTCTATTACTATAACCAACCTATTTATATCAAATATTCCCTTAACGAAAGACCAAATGTTATTCCCTTGTAATAAAATTTTGTCCCAATAACAAGATTAGTTGTCCGTCTTAAATGCCATATGATTTATTCAACACAAATAAGGAAATTGTGAGAAAATTAAAAAAATTCTAGTTTTGTGTTTTTTTTTTAATTTTCAGAATATCCACAATAGCAGGAATTTTTTGGAACATGGTGCGCATCGAAAATTAAACACAGCGTATATTATTTTTTTGACTCGTTAATGATCATCAAAGGGGATGAACTATTTAATATTTATAAAATAAATAAAGTCTCTTAGCTTAGAGTATTATATAGATAGTCATTTAAAATGGTATTTCTATGTAAATGGCGCGTGGTGAAAAAACTAAGATGTTTAATTTGAATATTTAGATATCTTAAAGATACAGGGTGGCCTACCAATCCTTGCTCGGGCCATAGCTACTATAGGCTAATGAAGGTTATGAAAAAAATCTAGTTGTTAGTTATTGGACCGTAAAAAATGTGCTACGTTTTAAAATTATTTTTGAGTGAACCATAAATTCGTGACAACAAATTCGGACTTTTTTTTAAATGGAACACCCGTATATTTTTTATTTTTAGAATTTGCTTTTATGGACATTAAAAAAATATTTTATTTAGGGTATCAGATGCATCGTTGCCAAGTTATTCATGTTTTAATAAAATTTTATGAAAAATCATTGAAGTTGAAAAATAATCAATAAATTAACATTTTTAGAGATTAATTCAAGCCAAGATACGTTTTATAGTGTAGTATTCGCCATTTTCAAACCTCAAAAACACATTTTTTCAAAATGAACACCCTGTATATAGTTCCATAATTTAAAAGCTTATATAATGAGCTCTCCAAAGATATATACCATATGAGCCGTATATGTAATGCTTATTCATATATAAATCAATAAAAAAATCAACAAAACCTTATCAATGTCATATAACTATTTCACTAGAAAAAATTTCAAACAGTATAAAGTTGGTTTTATGAAGAAAATTATATGCCAAAGAAAATTATAGGTAAAAGAAACTCAAGGCAAAAAAAATTATTCTGCATTACCACAATTATATAAAGCAGAGTCCCAGAAAAAAATATTCGTGCTCAAATTGACTTAAGAATTTAAAAAAATCGTAATTGGTACACTTTCCAAACATTACTAAATTATTTTACAATTACATATCTTTCTTTGCTTGATATGCATTATTTATAAATGACCTTGTTTAGGATTTATACAAGCATAATAATAACAAACATATCCAAATTGATATACTTATATTGATGTTTCATCTCTAAACATGCCATTATTAAATTCATTGGACTATCTTTAATACATTATGAATATTGGATTAAATTTTTAAAATTCAAAACGTCTAAAAACGAATTATTAAAAAAATTTTTTAACTCACCACAAAATTATTTCATTATGGTCACCAATTAAAAAACGAAGTCCACAAGAAGTTGTACATATTCTTTCGTTATTAGTAGCTCATCAGGTGGACGATTAATCTCGCAAAACAAAGTTATTTACTTGAATTTACATTTTACAATTAATAAACTGTCATGTAACCATAGAAACATATTTTTATAATTAATGCCGCCTACATTTTCATGCTTTCTTATAAAATACTTTACCTCTCTTTATTCGAGACTTGTTGTCTATAAACAACCTTATTCAAGCCTTATATTGGCCCAATAACAAAATTGTCTAATATATTTATTTGTTTCTTATGGTTACATGACAGTTTATTAATTGTAAAATGTAAATTCAAGTAAATAACTTTGTTTTGCGAGATTAATCATCCACCTGATGAGCTACTAATAGCGAAAGAATATGAATTTTAACGTAGATTACGATTCTGATAAAAGATTTTTAATTCAACCAAACACATACAGGGATTTTAAAAATACGTGTTTTTTTTAAAAGACACACCCTATTTATTTCTACACATTTCTATGCAGCTATTCGAGGGGATTTCAAAAATATATAATACCTGTATGTTTGTATCATAAATAAATAATGTGTAGAAATATATAGGGCGTGCCATTTAAGATAAACACGTATTTTTTAACACCTTGTATATGTTTGGTTGAATAAAAAATGTTTGATCAGAATCGTAATCTACGTTAAAAATCATGTAGAATAGAGTCCCGAAAACCAAAAATATATTCAAAATTACCCAAATAAATGGGGTGGACCTTTTACGTGACTTACCCTGTACATCTTCTTGTGGACTTCGTTTTTTAATTGGTGACCATAATGAATTTTGTGGTGAGTTAAAAAATTTTTTTAATAATTTGTTTTTAGACGTTTTGAATTTTAAAAATTTAATCCAATATTCATAATGTATTAAAGATAGTCCAATGAATTTAATAATAGCATGTTTAGAGATGAAACATCAATATAAGTATATCAATTTGGATATGTTTGTTATTATTATGCTTGTATAAATCCTAAACAAGGTCATTTATAAATTACTAAATTATAATTTTTAAACTTTCATGTTTATGTCCTTTAGTCCTTCCCCTGGGGTGGAAAAATCTGCCCTAATATGTGCAGAGAATTTGACTTCAGAACCTAGTTTGAGGTCATATGGGGATCAGGAAAACATGAGGTTCGTGGGAGGAAGTCCGCCATATTGGATTTTATGTCAAATCGACGGGTCGCTGTATCTCCGTAATGCCTGGTCTGATTTGAACAATTTTTTTTTAGTTCGATTGCAAATTTTGTTTAGAATAAGAAAGGTTACATTCATTTTTTACGTAACTCTAAGTAATACCCCCAAAAAATACAAAAAAGGGAATTAAAATTATTCTTTCCCGTTCATTGTCATTTCCACCCATTTTCTTGCACCGTAACAAAAAAAAAATTAAAATAATATTTATAGCCTATTGCTTTAGCTATAAACTCGCGTTTGGAAAATTAAATTATCTTAAAGAATAGGAAAGTTATAGCTATTTTAGTTCCGCGGTGGCACTCCAAGCGGTTACAATTTGAACAATTATTAGTTGATATACCTACTACTCAGCGCCTGCAAGAATATGGTAAAATGGAGAAAGCTACTAAATCAGATTTACTTCATGTGCTGGAAAATGTGCTAGATAAAAAAAATTGTTTTGCCTGCATATCGATTCACAAGAATATATTTATTTTCATGAACAATTTAAGTACTTGCCAAATATTTAAAAAAAAACCATATGTTATAAGTTACGTTTTTATAGTTTTGACGATGATGATTATGTTGACAGAAAACCACGTCTCATTAGTCCTGAAGAAGACAATAAATAATTGTTGAA
This sequence comes from Rhagium mordax, assembly GCA_963680705.1. Lineage (NCBI taxonomy): Eukaryota > Metazoa > Arthropoda > Insecta > Coleoptera > Cerambycidae > Rhagium > Rhagium mordax. The sequence continues at coordinate 76,831,800 of OY796658.1, read as the reverse complement.
ACGTCGACTTATGAAAATTTGAGGTTTTCTTTTTAATACTATCCAACTGCCGACTAAGGACCTTACATATAATAACATTAGTGGATACGAAATTCGTGATATAAAAAATAATTATATTTCTCCTTCTTTTTGAACATCAATGCCAAGTATTTTGGTTATTGATTTTATGGTGACTATTCGCAATATGAAAATGAGAGAAATTAAAACCTTTGGTTCTTTGTTTCAAAATTTTATTTCTTACATTACAAATATTTGCAAAAATGCCTCACGTATTGATATTATTTTTGACAGTTATTTATCAAATTCTATTAAAAGTAATGAACGCAACAGAAGATATATGCCACAAAATCCAATAGAGCTGGGATATATTAGAGATGAAACTTCAATACCTGTTTTTGGTCATCTTCAAAAATTAAATTCAACTTACAGGAATTTTTTAGAAATAGGTATATAGCTTGCAATGTTAATTTTAATATGTGTCTTAGTTCCTTAGTTAATTGTGCGAATGTGGTATTTCCTTGTTTATATATAAGCAAGAGTGAATCGGAAATTATTAAGAATAATTTGGAGGAAAATTTGAACCTAATAACATTGGAAGAAGTTGACCACAAAATTATTCCATGGCACATATTCTGAATTCTAATGAAAATCGTGCGGTAATTTTATCCTCCGACACTGTCGCTTTTATTCTCCTTTTGTATTATTTTTCTTCATTTCCACTAAAAAAGGAAATATGGTTTCGGATTGGGGTAAGGGACAATCCTAAGATATACTATACCTATTCATAAAATTTTTGAATATCATGTTCTTCCAGCTGCTCACATTCTAACTGGATGTGATTACACTAGTAAAATTGGTTCTAAAAAGCCAATACTAAAATTGATCCTATAAAATTTCTAAAAAATTTTGGTGTGTACAGCTTAGAATCCTGTATAAATCGCGCAGAGGAGTTTTTAGTGCAAACTATAAAACCTGAATGTTCATGTAAATCTTTTGATGAACTAAGGTCCTGGATTTGTTTTAATACGAATAATTTTATCCCTAAAAATTTGCCACCAACATCGTTTTCTTGTTTGGAACATATTAAAACAAATTATTGCGCTCATTTATATCTAAATCGTTTCAAGGGTATACATTTTGCTCCATTAAATGCCGTTAATTTTGGGCATAAATTAGATGATGAGGAGGAGTTTTTAGAGCCTCCAAATATTTTGCGCGCTATTCCTGATAATTTTTTAATAACTTGCTCATGCAAAACGTAGTGCGTAAAAAAATTATACTTGTAAAAAAAATTAAATTCAATGCTCTAAATTTTGCAAATGTGTATTAAACAAATCTTGCAAAAATGTTTATATAAAGAGTTAATTTCATTATATTTTATAAACACCGTAATTTGTCTGGCGCAGGGACGCTCAGGGGTAGCAACTACATTCAAATTGTAGCCGCCTGGAGTGTCGGCTCGGGACTAAAATTGCCGTATCTTTCTTATTCTTTAAGAAAATTAAATTTTTCAAACGCAGATTTGTAGCTAATACAATAGCCTACAAATATTGTTTCAAGTCTTTTTTTTGTTACGGTGCAAGAAAATGGGTGGAAATGACAATGAACGGAAAAGAATAATTTTAATTCCCTTTTTTGTATTTTTTGAGGGTATTACTTAGAGTTACGTAAAAAATGAATGTAACCTTTCTTGTTCTAAATAAAATTTGCAATCGAACTAAAAAAAAATCGTTCAAATCAGACCAGGCGTTACGAAGATACAGTGACCCGTCGATTTGACATAAAATCCAATATGGCGGACTTCCTCCCACGAACCGGGATGTCCACCTCATGTTTTCCTGATCCCCATATGACCTCAAACTAGGTTCTAAAGTCAAACTCTCTGCACATATTAGGGCAGAGTTTTTCACCGTAGGGGATGCACTACTTGATGAAATGACATTTTTAGTAAATGTTATTTTCTGTCTTACTAAATACCCGGCGAATACAGACCTTATTTTTTGCATAAAAAATTAAATTTCCGTATATTCACAACGAGCTCCACTTAAACCTGTATGCACCCTCACACACACGTAGACTTACCAGCCAGGTTATGCTTGTCAAATCCGCAGGCAGGAAGAACTACATGCACATTTAAATGTTAAATTCGTGTATTTATAATTATTATATATATTATAAGGAAAACTGTCTTGAAATACGTCCTCAGCATTTACGTAACTATGTTTTTATTCATGAATTTATCATTAAAATAGAAATGACTACATAATTGTAACTAGACTCAAACGTTGATTAAAATTCAAGCTGTCATATTACATGAATAAACGCTTTCCTCTACGGTGAACAATATAAGAAATAATTCCGTCTGTATACGCTACGCTCAGTCAGTATCAGTGAACATAAGAAGAACTTAAACTTTCAGTTCTTCTTTATTCACCCCCATTATTTCTAAACCATTGTTGCTGAGCTTGGGCTCTAATAATGTTTTTTACTTCAATTGGTTACGTTATAGAATGAATAGAAACTGATAGTTGTATGTTAACGTTCGAAACCCGTAAGGAGAACTTAAAAACAATTAGGATGATTGGCTGCAATTCTACCTCATATATTTTAAATAGTCAGGTAAAAGTATTTTTGAAAATTCCACTACTTTATTTTTTCCCAATACTGTGGCTTTAGATATAACAAAGATATGTGAGAAAAAAGGTAGATTAATAAAATAATGAAAAATGTTTGTCATATTGCATAAAAAATTTGCTATGGCATGATATTGTGGCCATACCTCCTAATTTATTTACGTAAAAATGGGCTAACGAAAAATTTACAAAACACCAAATAATTGGAAGAATCACCATAATATATTAAATATTTATCAAAATATCTGAAAATTGAAAAAAGATAATGGGAGAATATTGTAACTCCATAAATATGCGTTTTGAATATAAATAAATTATATCATTATATATTGTTATGTAAGAGGGAATTTTTGTGAAATATTTTATTTTTATGATTTCTTTGATGGTTTGATTGTTTCTTTCTGGCCCCACGTTGGGCGCTAAAATTAATTTGTTATGTATGTTTCTTTCGGGCCCCACGTTGGGCGCCAATAATATTGTTATGGAATGGAGACTTTAGGGATACTATTATTGGATTTTTTATCTTATATGTACAGGGTGTCCCTTTTAAGATGTATCCACCCTCCTAAAATCTTTATTTGTGAACCGATTTTCGAATTTTTTTTTTTGCTGGATAGGGCTTGGAAAACTGCATTTAAGCTATACCTTACATTTTTAAAAAAGGTACATCATGACCTACTGAGACGTATTTTTTTAGCGAAATTTCGAGAAAAACTATTAGCGATTTTTTTAGAGAAAAACTAATACCAGAATTAGATTCAGGACCTTTTAAAACCTAAGTGGTGTGAATTTTGCGACATTAGGATACAGGGTGTTAAAGAAAATGGAGAGGAATTTTTAACAACGACAAACTTTTTTTGTAAACAAAATCGGTACTATTTTTGAAATTATCAGTAATTTAACATTTTTCACAATTCTCTGGTTTATTTGAAGACGTATTAAGAAAAAATCGACAGTGCGGTAACGACTAAAAATGGTATCTAATTTCTGTTGATACGGTTATTGAAAACAAATAAAACATTACATTAGTTATTAAAGCTAATTAAGAATTCACTGGAAAAAATATTGTAATAAAAATAAAAAAAAAAAAGTCCTATCCAGCAAATAAAAGATTTCGAAAATCCGTTCACAAATAAAAATTTTAGGAGGGTGGATACATCTTAAGTGGGACACTGTATATATTTTATGGATTTGTTAAATTAAATTTTTTATTTTAAGGTAAGTTTAATTTTTATGCATGCAATAGTACTTAGTTTTGAGGTTTATTTTAATTTGCCTATAGTAGTTGTATACAGTACCCCACAAAATTTTATATTGAACTTGAAAACTAGAACAGAGAATATCAGTAATGAGTATAAAATAAAGACAGATACCACAGCACTAGAGACAAGCCTCTCTCTCCATTCTATTTCAAATTGAAATACCTAAAAACTTGGGCAAAAAATGCCGCCAAACGAATTTAATAGGGTATCACTTACCGTATGTATGCAAGTCGACCACATGAGTAACCGGCATACATAAAACGATATTTACTGATGTTGACATAGCATATGACCCAGCATTGTCTATTAAATTCGTTTGGCGGAGTTTTTGCCCAAGTTTTTAGGTGTTTTAATTTGCGGTCTTTACCGCTGTCACTCTCCGTGTGGGCGTTACACATTAACCGTTTGTTTTCTCTTTTTAATTCACGCTTTTCGTACTATAAACCCATCTTTGTTTCCAAGTTGAACATAAAATTTTGTGGGGTACTGTATAGTTTTTCAAAAGAAATATTTTAGTTCTTGTATATAATTTTTGAATTATATACCTTATGGTATACGATCAGTCTGCCACTGGCCTGAATTATTCCAGTGTTTTATTAATAAGCGACAGTGCGTACGATTTTATGATAATTTAACGTGAAACTTACTGTAGGTTTGCTACAATCACTCTTTTTCTTTTCAGGGCCTTTTGGGGGTTCCCTTCTACCATTGAAGAAATATCTTACCTATAAATTTGCTGTTATGCTATTCATAAATAAAGGTTGTTTGAATTTCGTGCTGGTTTATTTTATTAGACTTGTATGGACTCTTTTTAAAATGAATGTCACTTGACTAGTCGACAGCTAGATGTCGCTGAGACTGCTGTCTGCTTGATATGCAACTGAGATGAATTGAAATGCTTTGGTTAATACAATTAAACATAGATGTCACTCAAAATATAACGTTTATTACTGATGATCTGATGATCAAAAAGAAATAACGTTTCTTAATCTAGATCCCTGCGATAATTAAAACTAGTTAAATCTATAACAAATCAAGGACTGTGTCCTGTTGGATGTTTACAAAGTTAAAGAAACTAAGGGTTTTAAAAATTTAGGTCAGGGTAAGTTCACACTCTCTGGCTACAGAGTCTTTTTAACTGCACTTAAATTGGCAGTCCTGTTTTTGACACTTGTGGTGCAGTTATGATGGCAGATTATTCTAGAATTTCTTGCACTGTTTACTGGATGTGATTAAACCAAATAGGCGTTGGAAGCAATTTTGGAATTCGATCAATCACGTGGATGCTTACTAATTAGGATAATTATTACCTTTATTTTTGGTAAGTTGCTTTTACGTTGCATTTTCGTATTTGTTCTTGACTCACCCTTGGACTATCGAGAATATATGTATAAATTTCTAATATTTTCCGGTAATTTTACGAATATTTTTAGGAGCGATCTGGACGAGGGTTTGCTGCATTTACTACCCAATAACAACTCAATTTTTGTTTTCGTTTCTAAGGAACATGCAGAAAATTTGCAATTCAAGGATTTCTAGATTGCTATCTGTCATTTATGGTTTGTATTTATGCCTATTTTTTCTTTATTCTATATTTTTCTTATGAAATTATGTTATTTTCAGCATCCTTATTTCATGACGAATCTGTGAATACCCATTTGTTGATTTTGCGTTAGATGAAATTTTGACATGCCGTTGACTTCGACGAAGCATCACTGAACTTTTTGAATTTCACTTCACAATCACTTCTTAAGATCTATTTTACGTTGTGTTTCGTCATTAGACTAGACTGATGGTTTTACAAGTAAGTCTTACACTATTTATTTACATTTTTATAGAATTTTTCAGAAATAAAGTGCATATATTAGTTTAACTGTTGTGTTGAAAGTCGTTTAAACTTTGCTCAAAGCATGTAAATAACCACTGTTCTGTTATTGATTATTTAAAAGAAACATTCTACAATACATTTACTTTATTTAAGCTTTTAATTTGTTTATGTTTGTTTTATTTTAGCGTAGCTGACCGTTTATTTATGTGTGGCCCGTTGACCTCTATTACAGCAACTGGTGTTCGACAGCTCATCTAGGAAGATTATTCTCCAATATGATATCCTTTTTTAATTTGTATTTAACTATTCAGGATACCATACGTAAGTTTTTCGTTATTTGTTTCATTGTGAGGTATATTTTATTTTATCCTTGTTTTACCTGAATTTATTAAAACACATAAAACACACCACAGAAATTATTTTTAATTTTATTTATTTAATAATCGGGTTTTAATTTCTTTCAGCAGTTTAAAATACATGACAATATCTTTTCATTTCTGGAATACCTACATGATGACTTTGTTTTCTGAAACACTTTGTATTATGTTATGAAATGAATTTTTGTCAATTAACTTATTGCAGCTGGAGCTATACTTTAATGTTAATGTTGCTGTTCTTGTAAATATTTGTGTTCTAAACAACATAGGTACACTTCTGGGCATACGTAAATCAAAGGCGTTGTGAGAATAGACATAACAGTTGCAGAGTGCCGGTGGAGATTTCATACCTAAATAATAATCATGTAAGTTCCGACACATAAATAAATAGTGTAGTGCGCTTACAAGAGATGAATTTCCTGGTTCAACCCTCAAATTAAGTTATGTACTAGACCCAAGTAAATAAATCATAATGTAGACTCGAAACTTCCTAATTTTAGTTATAATAAATACTGTTTATGTTTTTACTTGCAACTTCAACCATGGTTAGCATTAAGTCAAGATTCGTTTGACGACCCTTTGATTTGTCCACATTACGAGCCTTAAGTAAGATTTATGAAATATGCGTGTGCGATTTTTAAATATAAAATTTTAATAATATATGTTGAAGTTTAAAATCTTTGATATCATTAATAATGTAGGTATGTAAATTTTTTACATATAATTAAACATTGTTCATTTCGAGTGGTATCAATACTAATCCAATATATCAATTCATGGAATATTGTATTTGCTTTAGAAAATGTAGGTACATGCGAGACCAATACTTTCGAACGTAAAGAAACTGACAATACCGAATTTTCGATATTTACGAATCTTAATATTTTCTTACACCTCATATTATGCATTTGTCGCTTTAAATGCCACGATTCCAGATTTGTTGCAATACCAATTTCGCTAAAACTCAGAGATCGAACTTAGTGTTATTTATTACGGTTAGCTAAATAACGAGTGTTTAGTGCCACTATTTAACATTCGCAATTGGCGTCCAAAACTGGAACTATAAATTCCTAAAATTCTAACACGAACGTGATTTGTACCATGGAGAACACAGCAGACTTTAGCATGGATGCAATTAGAAAAGCAAATAACCTATGAATTATTCCCTATTTTTCAAACCCTGTCCACCGAATACAATGCAAATTTATTTGTAGTTTTATTTGCAAATAAAAATAATGTAAGTTGTGGAGATGCCGACAATTATTTGTCTGTACAGTGCTTCAACTTCAAATACCACTGTCAAACATGTCGAACAATTGGCATAATTAAAATTGATGTCTCTTCTGAAACAAGGCTAATCGGGAATGTTACGTTACATTTCAACTGAAGTGCCTAAAACTACGGCAACTATCGAACTGCTTTGGATTCTCTTTGGCTGAGATTAATTGCTACATCACGTTCCAACAGTGCTTAATTGCGGCAATGTCAACCATTCGCTCTATAAATGTCTTCTCATTGGTGTAATGAATGCAGTGGATGGGAGCACCATTTTATATATTTTATGCAAAATAATATATTGCGTTCGGAGATTTAAAGGCAGAGGCGATGGCAACTGTGAAATACGAACCGGTCATTCAACGTGATTTTCAAATTGTATTTGTGCCAAATTAGAGCATTTTAATTGATATTGGTTTGACAATAGTCGTTTCATCGATCTTTTTTTGTAGCATTTCGACATAGCGTAAGCCCAATTTTTAGTTAAATGAATTTAACAAAGAGGTAACTCATATGTAAATCTCGTTTGTTTCAATTATCACATGATACAGTACGTTAGGGGAAAGATCTGTTATTTCGCATGAGTGATGAGCCACACCTTTATAAAATTTTATTGCTAACTTAAATCATGGACCAGTTGCGCCGTAGAATTCACTTACGTTAAAACTCCACGGGATTTAAAAAACTCTTCAATCATCGTAGCGTTTTAGGTGCAAATGAGATTTTGTTGTTATGACGTGTTTTCCAACTTCAAAATGCAATATAGTAAAGACCTCTTCTAGACATTTACAGTATTGATAAATCTTGGATTGAAAGGCAAACTTTACTAGATTTTTTTTCCTTTCGGTGCTGACAATCTGCTGGAATTAAATTTAACGTATTGTACACCGCAAGGTTATTGTTTCATTAGACTCGTTCACCATCAAAAAGCAAATATGGTGGTCTACTGTACAATATATCTTAAATTCTTGATTGTATCTTATGTTGGTTAGTTAAGTTAGTTATTTTATGTAATGTGTCGAAATTCAGCTGTATTCTGCCCCATTCCAGTGCAAGTAGTATATTATCTGTCTTAGCAGTTCCTTTGGCATTCTTTTTGTGGTATCATATGAAATTCTACAGATCCGGTTTGGGCCCCATCATAATTGTTCTTACGTCTTTTCTTGCTATTAAGTCTGCTCTCTTTGACCATATGTTTATGCAATTTTCTTGTGTCTACTCAATACTAAAACCACGAAATTCGCTCGGTTACGTCTCTCTATGTTATTCTCTTACTCAATATTAGAACTACATTTGTACATTTTTAGAGGAGCTTTAAAGTTCTCTTCCACGTTGAATATTTTGAATCCTTGAATTTTCAATCGTCTTGTTGTGATTTTCCTCTAAAGTGAAGTGGAAAGAAAACACGACAAGATGATCCAGATATCAAGAAATCAAAATATTCAATATGGAAGAGAACCAAAAGCACTTCTACAACTTCTCCACGAACGCCTTAGAATCTAAACACTTATAAGTACATTATTTTTAATTGAAGAGAGAAGAAAAAAAAGCAAACAAAGCTTTCCAATTATAATCCTTTTTATTTCTGTACACAATATTTGTTTTATCCCAACTAGTTTCATTACATTATTTTTAGTTGGACTAGTTAAAAAGCTAAACCAACAAAAAATTTAATCGAACACTGGATATATTATAAAAAACAAAAGAATAGAGCGCTTTAAAAGTTTTTATTAACACTGCCTATGTGAAAAAAAAAAACAGTAGTTGTAAACATGTATCTCGATCTAGAATGAATCTACATGTTTTTATTCAATTTTTAATTATTGCAGCTTATGGAAATGTTATTTATACATGATATTATATAACGGACTAGCTTTTATTAAAATTCATGAAATTATCCAGTGTTTATAAATGACTTTGTTTAGGCTTTATTATCCAGTGCTTTCAAACATTACATTTACAATTACAGTACCACGCACGCGTTCAGTTTTGGCAGTAAATTGAATTCAAGGGCTACATTGAGTGTATTGCCAAATCACTTTTAGAACTAAAATATTTCTTTTTACAAATTACTCTACTTTTTTGCTTGATACGTATTATTTATAAATAACTTCGAATCCTCTAAAAGCAACTATTTTCTATAACTATATGTTACAAAATATGAAATTAATTTACAGAATTTGTAGTTTGCAAAACAAAAATATTGAAATTAAAAAATATTTAACTTAGCACAAAATTAATTCATTACGGCTACCAATCAAAAAACGGTATGCCCTCTTTTGATACTTAATTAAGACACTAATTGTATAAACCAACGCTGATGACAGTTGAAATGAGCTATCTCTATTAGTTCAACTATTCAAACATAGATGTCAGGGTTTTAATTGATTTTTTTATTGCAAATTTTTACAAATTGACTTTGTTAAAGTTAATGATCCCTACGAAAACTTATTAATAATCTTAATCTAACAAAAAATAAAGCAATAGTCATAAAAAACGACTTTAAATTCGTCGATGGTTTCTTAAAGCTAAGAAATTCTTTATTATCGATTTATTTACTTAATTGCCACTAGGAGCGAAATAGTTCAATTTCTGCATTGAAATGGACACCTAGTGGACAAATTTGTGCAACACCGGTTTCAACTTAAGAATTTGGATACCCGTAGCTACTGCGATGTGATTAATTACAATAGGCAAGTACCTTACTTTATTACCTGGATTTCTTTAAATTCTGGCTTTTTTGGAATCTCCAAAATTGCTTCCTTATATCATGTTTGAATTCAGCTCTGGTTTGTTTACAATTTCACACCGGTTTTATTCAAATTTTCAATAAATTTACAATTTTTCTAGGAGCGACGTAGAGACGTGTAGCTACTTTAGCTTGGGAATAATGCATTCTGCGACTGTTTCGTTGCTGGTCGCCAGGTTACCAGGTGGGATTATCTACTTTCATCGTCCACTAAATTCATTTGTTTCATGTATTGGTGGTAAATATTTTCTATTTATTTAAAGTTTTTGTAATTTTCATGTGAAATTAAGGACACATTCAGATTCTTTGTCTTTTTTCACAACTAGCACCTTAATTCCTATTATCTAATAATTTTTATATTAATAATAAAGTAAATAATTTGATATTAAAGCTTGTTCATAAGTACCAACAAAAATTAAGTAACCTGAATTTCGGTTGTTCTATAACTCGTTCTATAATTGGCATTTTACAAACAAAGTGATCTGAGATTTTGTTAAAATGTTTATTTATATGAATTAGGTTTGAGTTCATAAAAATGTTTAGCAAAAGTAGAAAATGAGAGAAGTGGTACATAATATGTATGATGTACTTCTCTTGTGTTTAGTAAGAGTAGTAAGTTTTTACAGTTTTGACACATTTCGTTATTAACCTATTCTAAGGGTCGAAGAAAAATAATTTCACGTTTTAAAAATAGGAACCTTCAACTGTCACATAATTCTCAACGTAAAACAGAAAACAGTGCACCTCTACTATAACAGGCCAGCCAGACTTTCTCAAATCCTGAAATATGTAGTTGTATATATTTTATTCTCATTTTAAAACTTAAGTAAATTATAAATAATATTGATTCCATAAATTTTGACATAAATGGAGTTGGTCCTTGCTTTTCGACGCCATGTAAGCGGTTAATGGAGTCAGGTTTTAGGCCTTCTCTGTGGACGGAGATTAGGACCTATCGTAAATAAATTTTAATGTGGAGGCGCTGGATAATTTTTTGAATTTTAATAAAAGCTAGTCCATAATATAATATTATGTATTAATCTAACATTTCCATAAATTGAGACAATTAGAATTTTGATATACATACAATAATTCTAGATCCGAGCAACATTTACAATTACTGTGATTTTTCTCACGTAGGGACAATATTAATGGTAACGTTTAGTGCACTGTATTCTAATGTTTCTTAAAACGTGTATCTAGTCGTTCGATTAATTTATCGATAAGTTGAATCTATTTAACTATTTTAACTAAAAATAATGTATGTGTTTAGATTCAAATGAGTTCGCGGAGCTGATAATTTGTAGAAGAGTTTTCAGGTTCTCTTCCTTATTGAATACTTATTTGAAAATCTTGGCATATTGATCATTTTCCGTGGTCTTCACTCCACTCTGAAAACAAAGATTTTTCTTAACACTCTCTCGCGAGAAATAGGTAAAATCTTGTACAACTTTTATACATTTATGACCTAATATTTCAGCACTGCTTTGTCAATTGGAGAAAACAGATATGTATATAAGGTTTTCGCCTGTCGATAGACAAGTGTTTAAATATTTACCAAGTAAAAAGCACAATGACGTCGAATTTAAGTGACACTGCAACCGTATCATCCCACGAGCCGCCACCGGCATAAAATATAACCGACTCAATCCATGTGCCTCATCGTGTAATCACCTTACCAGGAAAGATACGGATATCGTTCTTTGTAGATAGTTATACGAGGGGAAGATTTTAAAAATATTGTTTTGCACTCGCTAACAAGGCTGTCTTTTCGGGAAAATTTCTTTTAATAGGCATCTTCCTTTGAGCATATAAGCCTCCCGTCTACCAGCAAAAATAATATGTTTTCCTATTGTATATTTGGTAATAATAATAAATGATTAATTAGGATTAATAAGTGTTAATACATACAAATGTTTACACAGGTCACAAATAATTTCTCCACGGGAACATACCCAGCAAACGCAGAGTGTGACTGTTTCGTAACGTTAAGTCACAAATAAGTAACTCTAGAAGCATATTTCAAAGTGTGAAACAGATTCGTAATTATGGCAATATATCTGTACCTGAAAGATTTGTTTTGAAATTGTTTAATATAATACAAAACATCTTTGGTGGGTTTGGAAAAATTCGAAACTGTTACCTAACAAATGTTATTCTTAATTCCACAAACGTAAATATTTCGTAACTTACAAAACACCATACTTTCAATTGTTAAAATTTGAGAATATTACGCAATTGTTGATGCGGTATTCCTTCAGTAGCTATAAACAGAAACAATTACGGAATTATTGAAACAATTCATTTTCAGTTGTGAAGCGTTGAAAAATTTACATAATTAGTAATACGTTACATTTTCGCTATACATGTTCAAACAAATGCGTCGTTTCTATAGGCTAGAATTATTTCTGAGAGAGAGATAAAATTCAAACGACCAATAGAATCTTGGGAAGCTGCGCCGCGCCAGCGCGAAGAACTGTTTCCGGCTTCAACAAAAGTTAGTCTGAATGTGTAGTAATGTGTACTTACACGTGTGGTGTAAACAAAGTGTCTGGTATTTGTGCAAAAAATACTATTGTGAAAAACAATTGCACAATATATACACGTTTAGAGTATTAGGTAAGTAATAAGTACTAATAGATTTAAAATTAGATAAGTTTTAATTGTATGTATTGTAAAAAGCGTTAATTTCCTGGACAATACCTAACATGGCGTGGGCACATTAACAGCGTGGGTAGCGGATCTTTTTACTATTACCTATAAATCGAATAAAACAAACGCTTTTCTTAAAATTTCGTGCTTATTTAAATGGATAACTATAAATAATAATAAAGAATATGTACAAAACTTTGCTACTAACTATAATAATCTACACTTAGATTATTATATCTACTTTACTTGCACAGTACGTATTTATTTGCAAAATTGAATCGTTGAGTGTTCTTTTTTTTTGCTTAGGAATATATTATTTTGTATTTCTTTTTGAAGTTATTCTCCGATGAGCAAGAAACGCATGTTTTTCTTTTAAATTGTTTCAATCAAAAGGGAATGAAGTTCAGGGATTAACATAGCAATTTTAACGTTAAAGTGACTAAAAACATGTTTCTTAATTTTTTTATAAACTACTGGTTTGCCGTAATGAATAAAATAGTTTTGATATACAGGATGCTTCCTAAATAACAAAATATTTAAAGAAGTAATTCTTCAGGTGATTTGAAGTGAAGAAAAAGTTTATATGAACATATTATGATCTAAAGATTTTTGTTTCTGAGATAGCGGGCGTTGAATATTTTATTTCACTTCTGATTTTATCTGATTTTCCACAATTTGTAACATATGAAACTGAATTTTATGGATCGTCTTGCTCTTCAAGTAGCCATTTATCTTACCGATTGTCTTTTTCAATATTTCACTTCGGTTTGTAATTGGACAAAATGTTTTCGTTTTTTATTAAATAATGCCTATCTTTAAAAATTTAAATATTTTAGCAAAATTTGGTGATTCAAATCGAGGGATTCAAATCTCAGTAATTATAGTTTTGCTGTTATTTGTAGGGGGCACCTCTGCGTATCGTTCATACGTTATGTTTTTGGGGGATTTTTTATTATTTTTTTTTAATAAAAATTCCTGCTTTCCCGTTATTTTTATGTCAAAAAGATATACCTTCTAAATGTCGCTACGAGTAACCGTTTTCAGGGTAATTGATTTTAAAGTAAGCAATTTAACCACTTTTAAAGTATAATTAAATTTTAGGTTTATTTATTTAAAAGTCATTGTTATTCGTACTTTATTTGCTAGTGTTGCTATGTAATAAATTTTAAAAATCTGAAAAAGAGAATTTAAAGAAATTATTAAAATTAAATCGAAACAAAAATTTTACTTTGACACCCTATATCTCTGCTAATATCAACTTTTGGACTCACTAAGGTAAGTTTGTTTAAATCGTAATATTTTTACATAAGGAATCTGCCATTGCTCTGTGTACCATTACCTATGAGACACCATGTATTTATAGATTTAAAAACGTCCAATATTTTCATTTTATAAAAATATCTAAAAGGAGGTAAAAGGCAACATTGCTCCTGGGGAACTTTTTTAAGTTTCGCAACATTCAACACTTCCGATATAAACGTATAGGTCACAGCTGTGAGCGCTAATAGATCAAAGACATTCCGTCGGCCGTCCACTATATTCTTCCTCTGTGCCAAAGATATAAAAAAACACCAGATAGTTAAATTATCGACAAAGTATATTGTCTGTCTGTTTCTTATGTACTTCGAAGGATAAATTATCCAAAAAAACTTCACAAAAAGGCCGGTAATAAAGTTGACGCGTTTAAAATGTGTAAACACTGGTATAAAAAATATGACTTCACAGCATTTATAGTGGTCCGGTAAAAGCTAATGAACGAATGTAAAAAACAAAATCAACCTGACCTATCCTATTTTCCCTTGAAATGAGATAGGTCAGTTAAATTCAAAATGTTGACGTATTTTATTTCTTTTTCTCAAAAACTACCGCGTGTATTTCTTTCATTTTTTTTATATGGATTTACCATCCCTTTGCAACAAGCTTCTTTCTCTCAGGAATAATAATATATGTAATTGTTTAACTTCATTTATTTTATTGAGTGGCCTAGAGTTACATATACACAGGTTTCATAATTGAAATGTTTTTCTCATTTCATGACAAAAATAAACCCGTGTCAAATTCTTGACAATCCCCCGCCTCCTCTTCTTATTTTTATTTTAAACTAGATATAGGGTGGGGTTAGCGTACTCACCTTAAGGAAATAAATAAATTGGGGTTCACTCTGTACATTGCTAGTTTGATTAAGAACTGATTTTTATTTGTAGATTCATGCAGGAAATGCTTTCCATTTATGACAGTTGATGCCAATTTTGAAGGTGCGTGTAAGGACTGGTTTAGAGCGGCCAGCCAGAGATTGAAGAAAACAGAGAAAATGAATTAATTATTTTATTGTACAATGGACAATAAATTGTTTTGAACATCTATTTGTCAATATTTTATTTTTTTCCTATATTTTAAAGGATTCCTCCAAATACACTAACAGTGAATATTAAGGATCAAGGATTAATTTCACCTAGATATAGAAAAGAGTTGGTCTTAAATGGATTTATGGTCTGTAAAGATGAGAGATTGAGAAAGTGAATTTTGTTAAATATTGCAAAATGTGATTTTAAAGATGGGTCCTGAAAAAGTAACGATCCCCACTACTGGCAAAATGTGACTGCTGTCTTCGGAAAAGAAAATTACTCGTCCAATAACAAACGAAGCCAGGTTTGCTATACGTGCATATATCCACCCCCAGCCCCCGATCGCTCACCTGCGCACTCGATCATTGAGTCTTTTTTGTTTTTAAATGTATTTAGTATAGCATTTTACAATCGCTTAAAAAATATAACTGGCTCTATACTATCAGTACATGTCCATCTTTGCCGAACAAATTATTTATTCACTGTTAATCAACTCGCGAGAACCAAAAAAACACTTTTTGGTTTTCGAGTTATTCAACAGTGAATAAAGTGGTTCGGCAAAGATGGACAGCATGTATTGATAGGGTCTGTCATATTTTTTAGCGTCTGTAAAATGCTGCTATATGCATTTAAAAAACAAAAAGACTCCAATGATCGGGAATAGGTAGGTGAGGGATCAGGGTGGGAGGTGGATTTGTGCACATATATCAAACCTGACTTTATTTGGACTATTTGCATAATAAGTATAAAACAAAAAAGAAACTGATTTGAAAGTAAATCGTAAAATTTATATTGCTTATGATAAGCAACTTTTCTGAAATTAATGAGCAACCTTAAGGTTTCTAATAACGTGCAACTGTTGTGTATCTGTACTTAAACTAAATTTGCATAACGGTTGCGAAGTATTTATATAAGTTTTGTATTTACAAATAACTTGGTGAATGAAACTGTAAAAGCCTAAATGTTTCAAGATATTTTCGGAGTTAGATTTTGGTAAAAACGAATTTATTACAAATGTAAATTGGCATTTGTTACGAATATTTTGTTTCGCAATTGTGTAAAGTAATAGTTGCAGTTTATTAACGATGCAATGTTGCGGACAAATAAGCAATTTGTCACCAAAAACACGCATTTTTGTGACTGAAACAAAAGTGTAACACGAAATATAAGTAGCGTTAATGTTCCTTAATAGTTTCGAAGCGGTGTTTGCTGGGTAATGACATATTTGACAATAGAAATATTAGTACTAATGATGCTGTTCTATAACTTTCTCTTATAGCGCTATAAACATACACCTCTATAAAATTATAGCAGGATGTAAATGGCAAATTTAATTTTTATTATTACTAATTAAGACAGCCTATCTTACTTTTTATAATATTCAGCAGTTTATTTAAATGCAAACTACAAATAAAAATTTCATTCACTAAATCTAGGGTTAGGTTTTTCTATAACACTATAACACAAATTTACAGTTGCATTTTATGGTATAGAATGGGTTACAGAATAGCTGTAAAATGGGTGACAGAATAGCACCATAAAATACGTACAAATATAATATAGAAATGTAACTTAAGATTTATTCACGGGAACATAATGTAGTGATATTTGACAATAGAAATATTAGTAAAATACGTACAAATATTATCTAGAAATGTAACTTAAGATTATACTCGTAGGAATATTAAAAGAAGCTAAAAGGAAACTATTACAATAATTGCAAAACATTTTAAAATAATATCAAATTCGAATCTGTGAAATCATTTAATAAATAATGTTCATCTAAATTATAGAATCCCTTCATTTTGAAATAATTTTTTATTTTAGTTTTGTATTATTTAACGTGTATGATGACTTCGGACATGGCAGTTTATTGAAAAATTTTGGCATGAAAAGTAGTAGGCCACTTGGACAGATTACATATTAAAAAAATGTTTTTAGTTAATTTTTGTGATAAACTGTACGTGTTTTCCCAGGTTAGCATCGAGCCTGAGTTTGCTCTTAGAACTGAGTTAGATTCATTAGAACTATTAACATGAGTGTTTCGCCAAGAAAAAGTAATGGCTTGAGTTCTATTTACATTTAGTTCTAAGATGTTTGCAGAGAACCATTGCTTGAAGCTGGTTGTCATGAAAGTTGTAATAACTGAGGTTTTGTAGGAGATTAACACTATTTACACAGTGAAAAGCTTTTGTAAGGTCACAAAAAGCGCCATTAGGAGAAGTAAAATTACTGTTTTAAGTTATTTATTGCTAAAGTTTGTTGAGAAAACCGTATTGACAAGTATGGGATACCTAAATTATTTTTATAAAAAAATTTATTGACTTGATTCTTCAGGACCCTTTCAAATATTTTATTTTTGCAACTGTTAGAAAACTGTACTTAATACATTAATTTATTATATTAGTAAGAGGATATAAAATTATATTTTAATAATTTACATTTACAGTATATCGGTCATTTACTCATACTGTTTTACAAATGTTCAGCTATTGATTTTGTAACGAATTGTTTTTGAAGAATGACCGAACGTGCTAGATTTACTCTGTTACAGTTTTTTATTCCATACTATATATATTTGTCGCACGCATTTTCTAAAAAAAGCACGCAAACCAGCGGTTGCTATGGAGATATAAACAAACAGCTATTGTTATTAACTTAGTTATTACTTACTTGTAGATAATGTGTGGTGTTGACAATAATAGTTATTTATATTATAAGTGCCATATGAGGTATTTTATAGCACGCGTCTGATGTTTACAAAACGAACCAAAGGTGAGTTTTGTAAACAGACGAGTGCTATAAAATACAGATATGGCACGTATAATATACAAAATTTTATCTACGCTCGACTTTTAATTTTTTTATACATAAAAAACTACTAATTAATTAATATTATTTATTGTCAACACCACACAATATTTATCAAGTAAGTAATAACTAAGTTAATAACAATAGCTGTTTGTTGACATCTCCTTAGCAACGGGTGTTTTACGTGCTTTTTTTTTGTAAAATGCGTGCGATAAATATATATCGCACTAATATAAACAACGTCATTATGCCATTGTAATGATATTATTGTCATTATATAACGAGCGTAGATAAATAATATTAATTGATTAGTAGTTTTTTATGTATAAAAAAATTAATAAGTCGAGCGTAGATAAAACGTTGTATATTATACGTGCCATATCTGTATTTCATAGCACTCATCTGTTTACAAAACTCACCTTCGGTTCGTTTTGTAAACTTGAGACGCGTGGTATAAAATACCTCATATGGCCACTTATAATATAATAGCTATTTATATTATAAATAACATATGAGGTATTTTATAGCACACGTCTGAAGTTTACAAAACGAACCGAAGGTGAGTTTTGTAAACAGACGAGTGCTATAAAGTACAGATATGGCACGTATAATATACAAGGTTTTATCTTCGCTCGACTTATTAAATTTTTTATACACAAAAAACCACTAATCAATTAATATTATTTATTGTCAACACCACACATTATCTACAAGTGAGTAATAACTAAGTTAATAACCTTAGCTGTTTGTTGATATATCCTTAGCAACCGGTGGTTTGCGTGCTTTTTTTATAAAATGCGTGCGATAAATATACAGGGTGTCCCGATTTTAAACCGACAAACTGCGGGTACAGAAACTTCACATGAAATTATGACATACCCCTTCTAACATTTCTTCTCTATCGAGCCTCCTAACGGAGATACAGTGTGTTGAAAATTCAATTTATTTTTTGTTTTTCTTTAATAACTTCCACAATATTAAAGATACTGAAACCAAACTTGGTACACATAGTTAGGTTGTGAGGGTCCATCTTTGCTATGGTTCAGAGTTGAACCACAGAGTAGTTGAACTGAGGCGCGCCAGTGGCGTGCGGTGTGGTCACGTCGACATAATTTTAAGGAAAAAAGTAAGGGCACTAATTTTTTTCGCAATTCTGATCAGATTTTCATAATTTACGGTTAATTTTCTAAAAAAACTTGCTCATGTAAAATTTTGACTGAGGCATTAGTTTTCGAGATATTTGCGACTGAACAAAACGATGCACCAAAAACACAATTAATTAGGTAATTAAGATAGCCCTTTCAAAATTATTTTCAATCATGATTTTCGAAGGGATATACTGAACTGAACTGTCAATTTAATGTTTTTAATGTTTTTCTTCTTTTGCAATGAGGCGTTTTTAAGGCATTTTGCAAGTCAATATTATTTCTGTCAAAAGAAAAATTTGTTTGTTACGAAATTGCATAAAAAAATTATCAACATCCAAATATCAAAAAAATCAACACCCCGTATTTCCGTTAGGAATGGCTATAGAGAAATTTTAGAAGGGATATCGTGATTTCATCAGAACTATTATTCCCGACATGATAATTGTGTTTTTGGTGCATCATTTTGTTCCGACGCAAATATCTCGAAAACTATGCCTCAGTAAAAATTCTACATGAGCAAGTTTTTTTAGAAAATTAACCGTAAATTATGAAAATCTGATCAGAATTGCGAAAAAAATTTGTGCACATACTTTTTTCCTTAAAATTATGTCGACGTGACCACACCGCACGCCACTGGCGCGCCTCAGTTTAACTCTGAACCATAGCAAAGATGGACCCTCACAACCTAACTATGTGTTTGGTTTCCCTATCTTTAATATTGTGGAAGTTATTAAAGAAAAACCAAAAATAAATTGAATTTTCAACACCCTGTATCTCCGTTAGGAGGCTCGATAGAGAAGAAATGTTAGAAGGGGTATGTCATAATTTCATGTGAACTTTCTGTACCCGAAGTTTGTCGGTTTAAAATCGGGACACCCTGTAATATCGCATTAGTGCTATAAACAACGTCATTATGAAATGAGTGTCATATTACTGCCATTATATAACGAGCGTAGATAATTAGTCATAATATCATCGGGATTATTTAGAAGAAGCAAAAATTTCTTGCATATTTCATATTTTCATTTTTTAACAAAATGTCGTGTTTTTATAAGGATAATTTTTGTGCAGAGGCTAAAATTGCGGATTCGTGACTGTGTTGCAGTAAAATGCAAAAAACCGCAAACTTCCACGTTAGGGGTGGTTTTTAGGAATGCCAGGCTCTAGTAAAATTGGGGGAGACCATAGAATATTGATACTCACCACTTTCCACGTCTCATCGCAAAAGGGCAAGTTTTTTGGATTTATTTCCCTTATTGCTAATTTCAATGTACCAATAGCTGAAAATTTTATAAAAACAGTAAAAAGTTTTGACTCTAGCACAATACCACCTTGCTACGACTACATTCACACCAAGTATTATCCATCCTTTTAAAGTATAATTCTTTAATAAATAAGCTCCACTTTTTTATGGTCTTATCTCTCTGTAATCTCTGTTATAAAATGAAGACTTTCTTAAATTTTTGGTATCTTATAACTTTTCGAGTATCTCGTATATTCCACAATTCTCTGACGATTGCAATGAAAATAACTAAACCGATATTTTATTTAGTAAAATTTTGATTTAAAAGAAATATTTTATACCCCTCGTTGCTTACCGGCAAAGAAATGCTGCTTCAGCTTACTCGTATTTAACCACTTCATGAATATAATGTATTAGCGAAAAAGTTTCTGTAGTAGAATGCCACTGAGTGATACTCGAGTTCTGGGAGAACACTTGACTAATTGTTTGAACAGATAACTACTTCTGGGGCTTTATTGTATATTCAATATATTTTACAAACAACAATAATGCCTGCGCAGCTCGAAATGGATACGAAAACCGCTTTATGGATAGGTCAACACAAAAGAAATGCTGACTACTTATTTGGCGCGAAATAAAAAGAGAACTTACAATAAACATACTATATACATCTAATTACAAAAAATTATTTGGAAGCAGCCCAGATAAAATTAGTTCAATTTTAGATGGGATAGATATGAAACACGGTACCAATCAGTTCTGATATAACCCCAATGAAACTGTTTACATGAACCGATTCCAAGCGGTCAACCGGTATATACCAATATAGGTTCTGATTGGTTCATTCAAAGAGAAAGTCATTCTCATCCAATGAAAACCGATTGGTTATAACCACTGGTTATACCGGTTGACCGCTTGAAATCGGCTATGGTTTTTGTTTCCACTGTAATTTAAAGCTGAGCCGTGTATTAAATTTTATTGTTGTATAATATGAACATATAAATCCAGTGTAGATCTACGATTATAATAATTATGCAAAAAAACTGATAAAATAATAAGGAAACAAAATTTTCTGTCATTGATTCATAAAAAGAATATTGTAAAATATTTCTGTATTTATAATTTTCAACATAAAAAAATAATTCATAATCAGAGATACAAATGGAAACTGTAGGTGCGTTTTGTTGGTTGAATCCGGAATTGGATTTTGCAGAATTGTCGTTTTAACGATATGTTATTCTGATTCCGGTCACAACTTTTGCTTCTGTACTTTGGGACGGAATCGTTGGAAGTGAGTAGTAGTGGGAGTCGCGGGTCGCGGGAAACCTTATAAACATCAAACCACAGAACACGGTACGTCAAACTAAACTGCGCCAAAAGTTTGCGATTATGTTTATGAGTTGTATTTTCAATTTATTTTGTATTATAATCCTTTTTTGTGCCAATCTGGGATCTCAAATGTCACTTTTGAACTGAATCGTTTTGTTGGTAAATGTCATTCTAGTAAATCCAATACATCCGAAATCAAACCAACAAAACGCACCTTGTGTAAAACTGAGTGTCATAATCTTTTAACACGATATCAATACACATTCTGTATGCGTATGAGATAACTGTTCGCTAACTTTACAGAGACGTTCACTGATGTTAGTTTACAATAATCTCATCATAGGTACCTGTGTCGTAAAAACCTACTGAAGGACATTAAACCTACGTTAAAAATCCATTAACCAGATATCAGTTTCTTCGCTTTGATATATACACAGCACGTGTTTTGCTTACAAATTACCTGATACAGTCATAAAACACCTCGCATTATGTGTTTTAAACTGTTTCCCTGGTTACCGAAGTAATTAACAGAAAATTTATGCTACGTAAAGAGGCATGAGGACTTCCACTCTATTGTGGAGTCTGAACCACATCTAAGATATCGACTACAGACTACAGTTGCGTTTCCCATTTAGGTTTTAGCCAATGACGAATAATTATTTAGTTTAATATAAAATAGCAAAATGAATTTTACTATTTATGTCAAAAATGCAAGTCTTTATCCTTTAATCTCTTAAACAGATATGAAAACTCTTTACAGAGATTATTGGCAGAAATCTACATTTAACTGATAAAAATTCAGTATTACGAATGTAGAAAGCAAATAATTTAATATTTCAATAAGCTTTTATTTTTATATTAAAAATCCACCTCTGTGGACTCCTTTAGATTTCATTTCCTTCTATTATTGAATTGTTTCAGGTACCATCGCATTCGCTTTAATATAATATAATAAATGAAATTCGATGTGATGAATGGCAACTAAATCGTAAGTTTTTGAGCACCCAACTGAAGACATTTATGGTGAAGCCATATTTGCCACAAATGGAATGGTTTCATAGCAAAATATCAACTTTAAATTGATATATTTTCCTTTCATTAAAATTTAAATGCCCGATTGGAAATTTCTTAATGGAGACTTGTAAAAAATTTGTTGTCTTCTAACAATATTCATAATGCGAAAGATACTAAGAAAATGGCTCAGTGAGGAGCTCCCCAATTGATTGGTTTTACAAAATAATTCTCTAGTTAAGTGGTTCCTACGGTTTTCAGGACCTTTTTGTGAGGTACCTAGTATCTAAAATATTATGTATAAAAGTAAATCATTGAAGAAAAGGATGCGATTAGCTTGCCAATATCGCCGCAAAATTGTTGTGAAGAATCCAACTTATAAGTCCAGAAAGACTGAATTGAACTTATTTTAAAAGTTCGTGGTCCATTTACTTTGTTTATTATTTTTTTGGGACTATCAAATACCTATTATTCAGTTTTTACTATAACTTCAGTTTCTTTTCACAGTAGCACTGTCGCATGTCGACACAAATATGATTTTTTTGCATATAAGTTAAACGAATTGTGTTTCTTTGGATCAAAATATTTGTAATGAAAATATTTTAGTCTACATTCTTTAGAAATAAAACTATCTACATACCTAAAATTCGTAAGATTGGACGTAGTATGATTAAGCTGCAATTTAAGGGATCTTAATTTGCAGTTTCTCGTTTCCCTGGCTATATTTTCCGGGGTTTGGGTACTTTGGTCTCTTCGTCCGCCTGACACCTGCCCTGCTCCGCTACCTCCATTTGCGTAAGGCAGCTGCGTATGCGATGCACTTATCCTCAAATTGTTCGTCGATCTAAAATACAAAGGCAAATATTAGAGCGGTTATGCTTTATTGGAAGCTCAAAGGAATATATTAAGAACACTTTGTTATGCTATTTTTGGTTCTTCCACAAATCTTACATTATAAAACCGAATGAATGTTTGCACAAAGTTTGACTATCGCATTTTGGTTTTATTGGAAATGTCTCAAACTCCGTTGTTCTGTATAGTGTATTTTTCGAATACTCCACATTTTTTTCCGGAGTGATAATTTTCATAAATATGACCGCTAGTAAATAAATTCCCGTCCGTGACACTGGAATTTTTGTTAATAAATTCAATCATTGTTTGCCTCGCTATTGGATATGTATCTAAATTCATGGACAAATTCATAAATATTAAATTTGTTAATAAATTGTTTTTTAATGAAATGTGTCATATATTTTATTGCTGGTTTTAAATTTCACAAATAATTGAAAATGATGCAAGTAAATGGGAGGCGAAACAATAGAAGAGATAAAAAACAATTATCACCAAAAATATCAGATAATTTAAAGCTAGGATGCTTTAATCTAAGAAAATGGTGTTCTAATGAACCCTTTGCACCCAAGAAAGTCGCACTTTCCGAATCAAATACAAATAGTTTTGATAAGAAAATAACCATTGTAAGACAGCCCAAAGACTCATCCTGTGAAAATGGGACACCTCGATGTTGTTTTTATTTTGAATTCGACATAAGCTCCAGAATAAATAATAATTAATCTAGTTTTTGAAAGGAAAATTTATATAAACATGGCAATTCGAAATAATTGAACAGTTATTTTTCCATTAATACAATAATTAGTTATTTGCATTGTACGCGATTTCCACTCCCCTGCATATCTAGAGCAAACCACAAACTTATCCTTATATATGTACATTAGCAGTTACAAAGAATCATTAAAAAAGTAACCACCCTTAGAAAAAGTTCTGACAGTATCTCACGAATAAAGTTTAATGAAAAAACTTTTATATCGCCACTTTGATGTTTCGGAATTTTCATTAGAAAGACTTCAGGTGTCGCATTATTTCTAGTAAAAAATAGTGCTTAAGTGAGATATATATGAACAACTGTCTTCGTTAAAATCAATCACCAAATACAGGGCCTCTAGAAAAATTTAAATTGCTTCATATTGCTGGCATAATTATCTATAGAAAATATAGTTTCCTAAATACTCTAGGCAACGTAATGTATTTTATAGAAAAACTAAAATTGGAGCAGTAGAATTCAACTTTTTAAATGAAGATATTTGATTCGTTTTTCAGAAAACAAAACGGATAACAAATAACGTCCCTCAAGTTTGCTGATCGATAAATGTCGACGTACTTTTCAAATTGCCCCACATTTTTTATTTTTTAAAGGTTTTATAAAAACAGTTTCTCTTAATACTACCTAAAGTAGTGTGGGAGTGTGATAAATTTGTACACAAACCATGTGCAAACACGATCTAACAACAATATTATTATTCTAATAATATACATGTCAGAGGTAAAAGTTACTTATTATGTCCAATCTAAATTTATGAACAAGAAAATGCAAAATTAATTTAGTCCATAGTTATTTTAAATCTGGTAAGGTCATTTTCGCACATCTTGTGAATAATATACAGGAGCACCGTCTATCTGAAAGTATACGTTCGGTTTAAAAATAGCTGTCTAATAGTGAGAATGATAAACGCTTGAAGAAGGACCAATTATCTCTGATCAGTAACTTTCCTACTTTCTTCCAGGAGGACAATTATTGTCTGAGGCTGATACATTCCAGAAAATGTAAGAGAGGCAATCGAGGAAAGAGGATCACTAAAAAGACAGCAATATGACTACAAAAGGAATGAAGAAATTTTCCTAAAGACATACCCATTCCATGCAGAACATCTAGCCTAAAATAACAGTAATGATTCAACCGAAAACATATTGACAATAAGGGCCATCCAGCCGATGAATTCTGCGATTTACACGAGCGAAAATTGTGAAGTAGATTAATCCATGACAAGATGAATTGAGTAAATACTCAAAAACGGGAAAATACAATCCGCTGAAATTCATATCAAAAGAGGCGTTCGTAACCATCGATGAGCATAAGCAGAAGGATACGCAGATGATGTTGCCATCTTAGTAACAGAACAATTTGAGGAAATAGAGTACAGAAAAATCAAAGGTGATGACATTCGCAAAGAAAAAATTTAGAATCTGACGAAATTTTATCTTTGAATAAAAGTATGACAGCTAAACAATGAATAAAAATATTTGATACCTACGATACTAAACTGAACTTGAGGAGGCGATAACAAAACTAAGTAGGTTGCAGAAACTTGTATGCTTAAGGGTAACGAATGCCATGTCAACAGCGCCTAATGCAGTCATGTAAACACTGATTGATCTACCTCCTTTACAACTTTTAATGAAGAATGAAGCATTGATTCCAAGGAAGGGATACCATGACGAAATATTTCAACAGTGGTGGAAGAACTAAGTACACGATATACCCATGACTTCATAAGATCCTTCAATGGAAGATGGATGGATAAGACAGCTGTGAAGAAAATCGAACGACAGATTTACTCATGAATTAAAAATGTCAAGTAGTGCCGGAGAGGAAGTTACTGTAGATCGACCAGGGAGAGACTTTGACTTGATCTCAAATAGTATCTGCATTTTTATTATTCTATCCTTAAATGGTTTTCTATAAATATA
Organism: Rhagium mordax; assembly: GCA_963680705.1. Classification (NCBI taxonomy): domain Eukaryota; kingdom Metazoa; phylum Arthropoda; class Insecta; order Coleoptera; family Cerambycidae; genus Rhagium; species Rhagium mordax. The sequence continues at coordinate 76,805,594 of OY796658.1, read as the reverse complement.
ATTTCACTTTACTATTCCAATGACAGCAGACCGTTTAAATATGTACTGAGGTATGTGAAACAATTTGAGTACATTTTTCATTTGTTCACAACTTATTATTATGAGATTAGGAAATCAATTTCCAAACTTCTTAGCACCCCAGAACATGTGTATTTAAAGAGGACAGGGACACGATAAAACTTTTACTTATTTTAAATACAATCTGTATATTATGCCTTAGTACTTAAACGGCCATATTGAAACATTGTAAATAATTTTTAAACCAAACCGATTTAGTCGTTCATGAGTTGAAATGGCTTCCAAAGTTACATTCACAGTAAAATGCTGATGAATTTTCAAGAAAATTTGATAATATGCCTCAAATATCAAGGGAATTACCTTACAAAAGTAAAGGTAAAATGTAAAACAATATTACAGGTAGGTAATGAATGAACTCTCAAAGCATCGAAATACTTTGGATGGAACAGCCCTAAACGGTCTTATATCTAACATGTTGCTTGATTTAAACCTAATAGTGGTCAGTGAATTTCATTTAGGAAAACTGGGGCAAGAGCCGCATCCCTTTAAAGCGTATCTATCAATTAAGGATGATGCCCTAGTGCTTCTTTGTAATATCGCTGAAATTCCCCCAAATGCTTTCCCATGTGTTAATATTAAAGCTGCATGTAGTCGGAGTCAAGTCAAATACTTCGCTGACTTGGAAAAAATTGGTTTAGTGTAGAAAATAAAATGGTGAAGTTAACATGACTTTATTATAACATTTTTATAAGATAATAATTGTGATATGTACATTAATGTATATTTTTAATTCTTAACAACATTAAAAATTAAAGATTTCAAAATTGCCGAGCACGAAATTTTCCTCCAAGAGATCGAAAAAAATTTATATAAACGTCGAGAAACTTTATTCGAGGTATCGAAAATAAATTTCTGAACTACACAGCGTAAGTTTTTGATACAGGGGTCGAAAAAAAAAACGTATAAATTACATGGCATGAAAATAGAAAAAATGTTAAAACGATGTTTAAAAAACTGCATCTCATGATTTTTCCATGTTGTTCATAAAAAATGTACAAAATGGCAATCGCGAAAAGGAATCGAAAAAGAAATTGATTCTACATTTTACTTTCTCTCACAGTGGCAGCAACAAAAATTTGTTAGAAGAATGGAAAAAAGTTGCTCCCAAAAACATTCCTTCCAATTCCAATTGAAATTATTAATTACATTTGGTGTATTTATTATGTATTTATTTATTAATTAAATATGGTAATACTTGTATTTTACATTTGTACGTTCATATTGAAAACAGTCTTTGAAAGGTAATTTATTCACTATGGTCCTGTTTCAACCACTCGCTACATTTATTGCCGGCTAATGGCTAATAACTGGCAGATAAGCACTTTGATGCCAGTATAATAAATGTGAAGATAAAAGAATCAAACTGATAAAAAAATACACAGAAAATCTCAAATACCAACTGGAACTTTAAATTTCAATAAGATTTAGAGCCAATATCCTGCTAAATTAATAGTCTATCATTAGAAAACAAATACTTTAGACAAAGGAATCGCCAAAGTAATAAATAATTTATGTTTTATTGCGGAAAGTCCAAAACAAACAAAAGTGCGAAAAAAGACGCGCATTTGTTCCCTTTTGTACTTTCATTGTGTAAGAGTGGGTTGTCACCTATAAATTCAAAGGATTTGGTTTTTCTCCACGCGTTCCTTCACGTCCGATAAATCACACAGTAACGTTAAGATCAGCATCATTTCGTTCGTTTTGGATCCTTAAAACACGACTCATAAAAATTCAGTTTATGTATGCTAAATAAAGAAAAATATATGCAGTCGAGCAAATTGCAGGGTTTCCTCTGAGATTGCTTGCCGCAATTTAACCTGTTTTATTTCATCAGACGCGCTTACGTCTTTATAAATGTCGATATTAGGTACAGTATTTTGCAAAAAGTAATGTTATTTGGGTTCGATGTTTTTGTAACTAATACATTTTACCCTACACTAACGTAGGCTCCAGACAACATGCCTAGCCCACGCAAGTAATGCAGATGTGTAATATTACGTTTTCAATTTTACGGCACCCACTATTTATATTGTGGGTTATCTACAGTTTATATTTAAATCATCTCAATATCTATACTCATTTTCTTGGCAGTAAGCAAAAAAAAAGTTTATGAGGGTGGAGTTGACAGGAGAAATTTAATTATTGATTTGAAAATCAGACACAAATTAGAACTGATTATTCTTAAAGTAAAATCTTTTTAGCGTATCAGATGTGTTGATCTTTATTAAGAGTAAATCTCTTAATAAATCTCAAGAAGTTTAAGGAATGACATCTCTACTTTCAAATTTATTATTTTAGAAACATAAATTACTAATTGACAAACAACTTGAACTTGAACCTTAAACTCTAACTTAAAGTCACAACATCGATCAATTTACTATCGTCAACAAAAGGAACGGAAGGGTCAAGTACGCTTCCTATGAGGAATTAAGTTTGGCTTATTTTATGTTATGAGTTTACGGCTCACCTAGGAATTATGTAGGACTACCTTTATTGGTTAATGTATTTGCATGTCGTTGTGTGTAGAAAAAAAAAAGGAAGATAAGGGTTACTCATTTCGTGATCTATGCCAGATTTTAAAATATAGGAATATTTTAGTTTTCCATTTAAGTGAAACTAGAACATCCCATCTCAAAAACTTGATGGTATGGAAGGTTATTATACCTGAAAAGACAGAACATGCAAAAAGGGTACCAGGCATAATGCTAGGAGACTATGAAACACAGATGGATCCAAAATAGATTCACAAGCATTGGTGTAGGATATGGGTCATCGACCAAACTAAAAAATATAAACTTGGGACTATATACTACAGTACCTATTTAAAACTAAAATAGTAGCGATCTTGACTCGTGCTCATCTTACTCCACAAGGGATAGCTGCAATAAAAGCAATAAACGTGTGTACAATCAACTCTAAAATAGTATTGGAGTGCCACAATGAACTTAGTACTGGCAGAATAGACATAGAGAGGCATATACTCTGGCTAACGAATGTTAGTCGTTGCGTCACGACTGATTGAATGTATCACAGACATTGCAATCTAAATGCTGTCTTTATTCAACGCGCACTGTTTATCAAACTGAAATAGGCCCGAACGTCGCCGGCATAACGCCACCTACTGAACAGAAATGCGTCTCTCGCACGCTATGCGTTAGACAAAGGTGGATGCAAGTTTGTCTGAGCGTTTACGACGCGGTACTGGTTTCACTCATAGACGTTCCTTTGTGTCAAGAATAAGCAGGCTATATTTTTACAGTATACAAACAAATTTGAGGTCCATATAAAATAAATTGTTGTTTTCAACATCTATAAGATTAATTTTGCAGTTTTGGACAATAATATTTTTTTTTTACTAATATGAGATTGTAAAGGTATAATGAAATATTTTGTAAGTGGAGGATGACAATCATATCATCAACTTTTCATCGCCGGCACTGGTATAATCGGCCGCCTTGGCCCGTACGATCACCAGTGATGACGCAACGACTAACATTCATTAGCCAGAGTATAACTGTCACGGACCCACACCAACTTATAAGGTATCCTAATGAATTGAAATGACAATAGTTGAGGAATAAATGATAGAATAGCATAAAAAGTACTGTAAAGAGCTACCTGAAATAAAATTCTTTAGTGCCCTATCAAAATCCAGAACCTGAACAACATAAAGAAAAAAGAATTACTAAGACAAAACATTAGACAATTAAGAAAAATAATAGGAATCTTATGAATCTTTGAATAAATACCTCCTTACAATAAGAGGATATGAAGACGAAGACAAAACTGCTCTTCATTTATTATATCATTGTAAGGCTCTTAGGATAAGATTACCATGGTCGCGGATACACAGGAATTGGAATTCACAATCATAGAGGACACTCCCTCCAAAAAAATAATGGATTTCTTGGAAGCAACCAGGCTCTTGATGCATATTATTATACGCTAGCATAAAAAGCCAGAACAAAGTTGGAGATAAAACGAATGATCCTTGTGAATTGATGAAGAGCAAAACACCAGTATCGATAAAATCACTTTTCCACCCCCCAATTGGGTAAAATAAGCCCCTAAGGACTCTTACGCGGCTCTCCCTGGCATCACCCTGCTCCCTTCCGTCATCCCCGGTGATATCATCACCACAGGCATAAAACAGCATCCCGAGCAATTACCAGTGAAAGTCGTGAAAAGGGGTGGTTTTTGGCCGTTTGCGAGGATAGGAGAAAATTCTCTAACCGCAATATTCGTGTTAAGCACTCTCGAAAACAGGGCGAAAAATATCTTTTGTTGCATTCGAAAATATTTGTAATTTTTGAAGGTCTCTCCCGACTTATTGACTCCACTAAGTATAAGATTTACTTCTAAGTCACACGTTGTCATGTTATTAAAGGTTCTGTGGATTCATTAGTATTCGATTTTCTGAAAATGCGCCTGGTATTATAAAGCAATGTCAAAATTCTACAGAATTCTATTTCTGACACTTAAATTAAAAATATCCCTTCAAATAAATTGGTTCTATTTTTCGATGATGGAACTGCTGAGTCATATCATTTGATAAGAGATGGCAAAATAATTTTCGATTGAATCCTCGTTTCAAAGGTAACGTAAATACACATATTTTTACTACTAAAATATAAAATTCTCATTGGATGAGATGGGATTTTCTCTCAAACAGAGTGCGCCATTTAGTTCCCTTAGAAAATGGTATAATTCCAACATTATCAATTATTTCAAATAATAATTACTATTTGAATCTACCCAAAACAACTTTTGATGTCAAAAAATGTGTCCCGTTTTGATGAACAGATACCTAAATATAGATTACTATATTTAGCTATCTGTCCCAAGTGGACAACAATTGAGGAACAACTGAGATCACAAGATTTATATAAACTGTTGCGATTATACTTCTGAGGTTGCCAGAAAACCAGTCTATCAAAATAAACCACCAAGTATTGAGAAACTAAAACAACGAATTAAGCACGAAATTAGGATCATACCACAAGTTATTCAGAAAGTGGAATATGAATATTTATCATCTGGAATATTGTGTAATTGTGACTACTCCTAGTATCAGGTGTGCACTTATATTGCAAAATAACTAATAGAAATCCTGCTTGTCCATTAGGAGAAGTTTCAATAAAGTCTAAAATTTCTGTGCTGGTTCCAGGTTTATAAAATTTTTAAAATTTCAGCATATAATTTTTTCCGTATTTTGTATAGTACAGAAAAAAGCGTCCCTCTGCTCGAAAAATGAGGGGAAAATTAAATTCGACTAAAAATACCTACCTATCGATTTGTAAAGTATAGTATGTATAATAAATACAATAAATTTTATAGTATATTTTACACGACCGCGCTGTATACACTATATCTATATCCATCGTCCCTTCGGTAACGGTACGGCGTTCAGACTTTGCTCGCAGACCGGCAGAATATATGCAAGAAAATACAATTAATCATGTAAAGCATGCCCCATGTGTACCGTTTTAAACTCGCTCCAAAACTTAATCTTAAATTTCTCGAGAAAATTAATAACCTCTCGTTCATTGCGAACTTACACAATTTTGTGTTTTATGTAATATTTGACCACTATTAACTCGGAGAACAAGGCAACATTTACGAAGACAAATATTGTTACGGCTTTATCATATTGCTGCCTTTGTTACGTGTTTGCTATTACTTGCGGTATTTCAACTCATTTTAGAGAGTTGGTTCAAGTCAGAAATTAATATTGAGTACATCTGATTTACTACATATTCGGCGGAAATAAATTTAAAGTATGTATTCCTTAGCTGCAAGGCGTTGGAATAATTGGACATTGGTCCAAATATCATCTATAATACCTATATTATATGGTTAAAGAGACTAAAATGTGCTTGTATATCAATCAATCCTATAATATATTTAATGTTTATTCAGAAACTGAAATGTTTAACACAATTCTTAAAAATAAGTAGCAAATTTAAAATAAGTAGTATCGTTATCGGTTTGACCAATTATAAAAATAAAAGGGCCTTCCTTAAGGGTATGAAAGGTATGATTGAAAGGTACAATTTATTTATCTGACAAGGGGTTGAAGGCTTACAGTGGATTTTTTATGTATTAAGTCACTGGGGATTGCCCTAATATGTTCTATTTGAAAAATGAGATATTTAATCTACCTAATTTATGTTAATAGTGAAAAAGGATTCCACCGATTTAAAAATATTGTTTGGTGTGTATTTTAAAACAAACGCGCAATAACATAAAACATATATTATTTGTGAAAACGGTGTTGATTGTATACAATTCTCGTTTCACGATAGTGTGTGCCTTAATTTTAACAATTTTAAATACCAAGATTTTAATTTTAGGGAAAACAAACTAGATATCGAAGTACACTTTTTTAAACAAAAATAAAACTTTGAAACTTTAAATCTTTCAATTGAATCAGTACTATAAAAATTATTAAATTATTTGTACTTATGTTTCATTCAAAATACATATTATGTCAACCGCTTCCAAAAATAACTAAAAATACCATCAAGTTTATTTATTTTATGTATTTTTAGATATCCTAACAGCTTTTTTTCGTATGATGTGTTTTTTTTAGAATTTTCTGATATGGATATTTATAATTTAATGACGATTTATAACAAACTATACATGTCCTGCTTTCAATGTACAATATTTATGTTTACTGCAATAAAAGTAAAATTCTACAAAACAATAAACATGAATATCAATTATTGTTATGATAATCGACATCCATGTTTATTGTTCTGTTTAATTAAACACGCCGTTTTCCCCGGACAATGTTGTTTTAAATTTTTTTCTCTGGTAATAACATTCGTATGTATTACGATATACTTGTTAAAAAAGCAAATCATCATGTGACTTTATGTGTTAAAATTATTTCAGTTCCCATTTTTTGCCATTGAATAACAATAATACCAGTCTGTAGTACCCTAATGTTTTCGAAAAGTTTGTACTCTTCTTCGAAAAACGGATGTACGATGTAGGTGTATAACACGACAAATAAAAAGAATTTTGTAATTCAATTTTATTAGTGAAATTTAGTAAAATTTCGCTGGACAGTATGACATGAAAATACATTACGAGCTTTACATTTTGAAAACGTTTGCAGCTCATATACTTGCATTTGATACCAATTTTTGCATATCCTCTTAAATGCAGAAGGGTGTTCCATTTCCTGCCAAACCTTTTTTTAACAGGAACGAGCAGAACTCTTCTTAGTTTGGCACTTGGCTTCATATTGTTAGTATCTAAATGGATTATCGTTGAATTCACTGAATACAAGAGTGCCTTAGCCAGCGAGGATTTAAATACGAGATAGTTCAGAACGATATTGAAAAACCTAACAACTAAAGCGTCTTCAGTGCGTTGTAATGATCTGATGCTGCAGCGAAGAGTACAAGGTGGCCTATATAACGTATACTTCATTTGTCGTCGTCGTTGTTGTTGTTGTTGTTGTAGTTGTTACGGGTCATTCCATGGCTTTGTAATTCCACATAGTCCAGAGAAAATCTTATAGTTTGTCTCTACGCGGCGCCTTATAAAAGCCGATAAGGTTTTTAGAGTAACCTTTCTCTTGAAGTTTTTTCCCAAAGCGTTATTCTCTGGCTAGCAGAACTTATTTCTACTTTTTGTGACTAACCCAAATTGGAGAAGTGTGGGTGAAAAAGTCTGCAAGAGACAGTGAAATTATTTTATTGTATTGTTGGTAATTTGTGTTCCCTGTCCCAGATATAGAATTTCCCTGGATTAAGTAATTTTGTATGTTTTTATACTACGGCGTGATATGGCAGATATTCCAAAATACGAAACGAGGCCTGAAAGCAAAAGTGAAGAGCAGTTCAAGAAGAGGAGAGAGAAAATCGACAAGAAGTGGGAAAAGGAACAAGTGTTCGAAAACAGGCTTATCTGCAATAGCTGCAGTTCAAAAGAAGCATGTGCGGAGTTTTTCCTATAAAAATTTTGACACAGAAGGAAATGTGAGATTTTTCGATATAATAAAGTTGCTATTGCAAGTGAAGTATATTTATACCGATCTCAGCTAGCCCATACGTGTAATGTAATTGTTACAAAAGTCAAAAGTATAATATCTAATGAGATAAAAGAAGAATCACATCTCTTTAATTTAAACATATTAATTAAAAAACAAATTACATTGCCAGTAGAAATGAGCTTAATAATTATTACTTGGCTTCATTAAAGAAAGCAATATAGCCCCAATGTTACGAACCTGGGCGAATTGGATTTTTTTTTTACAAAATTCAAAAATACCGGATGATGGAAATGCGGCATTTGTTGTTTCCTACCAAGTGGTGTATGAAGAACTTTCCTTGTGTTTTTTTCCTATATTTTTACAAGAAACTACACATCGAGATCGGATGTTTCATGATTTTGGACTAGCCAAATTACTCGCCACCAGAAATTCTAAGATTATCCGTTACACAGGATAAGGAGGCTATAAGCCGATACAAAATTTTGAGTAAGTCTTTATTTCTTTTGTTACATCACAATTTATTTGGGACTGTTCTCTATTTTTTGCTGCCCGAATTATTTAAAGCCATGTACCTCTTTGCAGGGCTTTCTAGTTTTCCCTTATCTTCCCCGTTTTTTCTCCAACTCAATCTTTTTCACTCTACCTGTGGCGGATGTCATTATATGAGAAATAAAAGCGATGTTCGACTCGGGGTATAACTGAGAGGTATTTTTGATATGGAGAACGTCGCAGCCAGGGGGGGCCACCTACACACCTATACGTACATCTAACTGTAAGCTCCTTCTTGAGATCGTTCATTTGGTAGACAATATTTTTATATATAATTTAACATGGGTTTAGTTTTCCAGTATCCATCACTTTCCCTAGCTCTTCCAATGCAGCATCGTCATTCACCAGTTTGGTCGTTTTTGAATCGCAGAAACCTGGTCATGTTATCAGAAACAATTAGAAAGCCCTGTTATCGAATTTCCATAATATTGTAATTCTTGGTAAATTGTAAATATAATTGGTAAAATACTCTTTGACTATCTTGCGTTCTAGAAATGTTTCCGGTTTTGATTCCTACCATGTTAGTGTGCAGGACCATGGATTGGAAAAAATTATTATTAGAAAAATGTATCGGTTTTGGAAAACATTTTCTGGAAATCTGGTCCAAAATTGGTCCTCTTTCGTTTCCTTTTTCCCCCTTGGAAGTGAATTTATCAAAGGTTGGTCATCATTGTACTCATCTTCATTTTTTCTGACTTCATTATAATTTTCACGTTCATTTTTACTTTTTCACTGATGTCAAAAAGACTCTGTGCCAGATTTATCACAAGGTGCAATGTTTACTTTGCACCTCTTATCGGTCGCTCCATTTTGAAACAAACTTCAGTATCTGAATACTATTAACACAGTTTAGCCATCTGACAGGAATGAATTAATGAGGTCCCAGTTTTTAAAACAAACTTTGAGTAAATTTTTTCAGGAGGAACAAACTGATTAAGACCAAATGTTCACTATTATGCGACAATTACGACATTACAAAATCGCTAAAATATATTGAAATATTTTAATATAATCGAGTTAGAATACACAATATAAAGACATAAGTATATATAGAAACAGGATGACTTGTTTAGTCAGATGTCTTCGATATTCACATTCTGGTCGAGTGACAAGCATTTTGAATTCTCAATCCGAAATCCTGTTTCCGATTTCTAGCTATGACACATTTTATTTTAGACGAAGAAATTAATTCATAACATGAACACAAATACATTGAATCTGTCTGATTAGTCAGTCGGAAAAGGAACCAGATGAAAGAGAAGAAGAAAAATTATTAAATATAAACAAATAAAATAAGTTTCAAAACTTAATTGGTTACTTAAAATGCAGCACACCATATTCTCTGCTGTACTAATTTCGTCAAGAACTATTATGTAGGTACAGAGATAAAGAAAACTTAGTCACAGTTAACTATGGATCCAAAATCGTATGTCTTTGATTAGTTAACCCACTACTTAGTATGTCACAGAATGGCGTATTATACTAAGAATGAACTGATCAGATAGTATTTCATAGGTAACTGGAATTTGGTTTCTTCTGGACTTTGTATAATACATTATTCAATTTAGCAGTCACAATATATTGGATCATAATTGATAATATACGAATACTAACCTTTCTCCAGTACCCACAGTCCTCCACATACTGGCAGATATGGTAGGTGTTCTCTCTTGCTTCTGCGCGAACCTTCCGCCTAACCTACGAAATTGGTCATTTTCTGGATGCTCCGCCGCAAATCTGGCTTTTTTCCTAAGTAACTGTACAGTTAGAGCGTACGTAACGACCATAATGACCATTGGCATATAGAAGGCTATTAGTGAGCCAAATACGAAGAAAGCTCTATTATTTATCACACAAGACCCCGGTTCGGGCATAATATTTTCGTGATTAATTATACCTGAAAATAAAAATGTAATTAGGAAACATATGAGAGATTGTAGCAATTAAATTTTCGTGAATAACCATATTTTCTGTCTTGTTGGAAAAAAAAAAACAGAAAATGGATCTCCCTCAGACTTCATTTTTCAAGATAACATTTAGAAATTCGACATATATAATTTGATCACATAAACTCACATTTCGACATGTACGTCTGCATTAAGAACGCTCTATACAGGGCTAATCAGAAGCAACATAAGATTTTCTTAAATGGGAACCCTACTTTTTATTAGATATTTGGGAAGGATGGAAATATAAGTGATTACAGTTTTATTGGAATTAATGATTCTTTACTAGTAATTAAAAGAATTACCATAGCAACACGTAACCAGTATTTTTGTAGAAATATTAACGTTGTTAATAAAAATATTAGACTTTTATAAATTATTATTAAGTATTCTTTTTATTGTTATGTTTTATTATTATAAGAGGTTCGGCAAAATTTCCAGGTTGGAGGTTGCTCGTCACCTGGCGTTGGTGATTGGCCCTGGTAGCGGAAATAGGCCGGCGTTAAATAAGTGATTAAAAAAAACTATCATAGTTTGAAGACTTACATTGCTTGGTTAAGGAAATGTGACAACTTTTTTCTGAACAAACTTGTTTTTTATGAATTCTCCCGGGATTAATAATTTCAAAACCGTTATCTTGTAATTTAAGTTTCCATCTACTTCCTGGATCCTTCGTTAGAAAATAATTAGGTAATAAGTAGTCTGAGATCGGAAATTAATTTTACTTTTTATTGAATTAGACCAAGCGACAACTTAAAGCTCACATTGAATAGTTGCATTTTTAGTTTTGCAAGAGTTTAAGATACATGGTTTACCTTTCCCTATTAGAATTTGTGAGAGGACTACAAATTTACCAGCATTTGTAGTAAGGAAAAAATACTATGTAAAAATTACGGTAGCGAAATATTAAAGTCGTTTTAATGCCTGGTTTAAATATTCAATGTGTAATACAATATAAAAATAGAAACAAACACGATACTGGATTTGACGTTAAGGAAAATGTAAATTCATCTTTAAAGTAACTGTAAAGTAGGTTAACACAAGAGAGTTAATATAACTACAAAAAAATTAAGAAAATTGTTAGTTACCAGCCTTAAATACTAATCAAACGTGTAGAGACTAAATCTTATACAATAAAACATATTAAAAGTTAGTTAAATTTGTAGAGACTAACCCTCATACAATGAAATATCTTAATAGCTAATTGAATTTGTAGAGACTAACTCTCCCACAATAAATTTTCTTTAAAGCTAATTATATTTGTAGAGGCTAACGCTCATACAATAAAATAACCTAAAGTTAGTCAAATTTGAAGACGAAATCTCATAGTTCCAACTAGTATTCAATTATAAGATTTACTATTTAAACTGAAGAGACTAAAATGTTTTAAATTTTCAAACAAAATCTAAATGCTGTTGAAAGGAGAAAGTTTTGTAGTTGTTGGCAAATACAAATTATTATTATTATTATTTTTGATTACGCGGTTTGTTCCAGACATTAACATTGACTTCAATAATAAGTTACTTATGGGGGAATTTTATCTTTACTATAGACGCTAGTCGAAGATTATGTCGAACTTATTATGCAAAAATTAATATTCAACAGTCTAACATAACCTTTAAATTACGTTTAATTCAATTTAATAAAAAACCAAATCACTTTCGGATATCAGTCTACTTATTATGGTTGTTTTCTAATAAAGGACCACAAAGTACCAAAAACTAGACCAAAAAAATGTGAGAATGTTTAAAATTCCAACGCCACTCGGGCCAGAGAAAAATAACAATTGATCTATTTAGAGACGTTATTAACTCTACTTTTGTAATTATTTATTGGAACCTGCACGCCTTTGGTATCCTCTTTCAGTTTGTTGCATTACTATTTGAGCACGGTGTAAAGTTATATCTGCGAACTATTCCCCTTCGTTCATCTTATCTTATCTATTTAACTATGTCCATGTATATTTTGTAAAAATATGTAAATTTATATATGAAGTGAACTTAATGTTAAAATAGTATTTCTAAAAACATTCCGTGCCTAGATAATGAAATTCTAAGAGATCGACATGAATATTAAAATTTAAAAAAAATGTTGTATTGCAATGAAAGGATATTGTGCTTATATCAATTGACATAATATGAAACGTAAATCCGTTTTCAGCGTGCAAAATAATTTCATTAGAAGCTGTCAGACGTAAAAACACGCTCTATTAATTTAAAGCTGACGTTAATGAGTTTCAATATTGCTTTATAACAATAACGTTTGTATTAATTCATCTTAATTTTACTTTGTAAAATATTTGCTTCTGCGTGATTCCGATATACAGGGCGACAACAATATCATAGCAACCCTATTTGTTTTTCAAGATATCAAATTAAGCTCGGCATAATTAATATAGACATATAATGCAATATTTTGACGTATTGGAAAATTTTTTCGGATTTTTTCAGCATTCCAGAAAAATTCTGAATAGGTCTAAACTATATAGGTGAGTTTTTGCACCAATTAGATTATTTGACAATTAGGAAATGGCCTCTAATCAACATACATTAATTCAGTTTAAAAATTAGAAATATATTCTTTTTAATTTATTAAATATTAAGAATAACTTTAAAAAATAACTTAACAAACACAATAACTATTTCACTGACTATGAACGTTATGCTCAAAGTCGATGTTCAAAGTATGGTTGATCACATCTTTATAATGCGGCGCGTTTGTTGCCGATAAGAAATTCAAAGAAGCCGACGATTTTTGTGTGCACAATAAAGATGTGGTCGACTTTACATACCTCTCTCTTCTACACAACTTCTACTTCTGGAAATGGTATCTCAAGGGGTAAGTCTTCAATCTTATATTATAAAAAAATCTAAATATCGTTGATTAGATGTTCTTAAAAAAGTATTGGTCTGATAATCCTATTTCCAATTATTGCTGCCCACACATTGACTCTAAGTTTTTACAGAATGTTGCCCTGCCTCATTAAATGTGGATTATCTTGAGTCCAATATCTAGTATTCTGCCTATTGAACGCGCCATTATTCATGAACTACGACTCATCAGAGAAAAGGGTTCATTTCACGAAATTCTGGTCTTCATCACAATAATTGTGAAGCAACCAGTCACAGTAATCTACCCTTCGATCAGCATCATAATCATAAATGTTGATGCAACTGATATTTATATAACAGCGAAGTATAAAATTATCCCGGTGAAGGACAAAATTATCCATCTAGTGGTCAGTTGCTACTAACTGTCGAGACATACAATGTTACTGTGACAAATAGCGACTTTACTAAAGTACCAAAGAGCAGTCGACCTCTAGCCCTAGTGGACTAAACTATTAATAATAAATAGGATTATAGGAAACAACTATTCAACGGACAAAAGCCCCGGCTTGCGTTGTACTATATCTACAAATCCAGATTGGTAGCCAAGTTTATTATTCGTCTTTTCTACACTAGACACAAACCGGTTTCGAACTTTTTGTGTTCTCGTCAGTGTGCCATAGGTAATTGAAAAGACGAATAATAAAGGCAAACCATACTAGTGTCTATGTATTAATTGCTTGTCTGTCATAGACACTAGTATGTATTAATTTCTTGTCTGTCATAGACACTAGTATGGTTTGCCTTTATTATTCGTCTTTTCAATTACCTATGGCACACTGACGAGAACACAAAAAGTTCGAAACCGGTCTGTGTCTGGTGTAGAAAAGACGAATAATAAACTTGGCTACCCATTTGGATTTGTAGGTATAATACAACGCAAGCCGGGGCTTTTGTCCGTTGAATAGTTGTTTCCTATAATCCTATTTATTATTGATATTTATATGCTTTTTAAACATTTTTCTAGCTGATTCACGACTTATATCCAGTTCGTGTCCTATTTCTCTAACTGAAACAGTAGGATTCAGTTCAACACATTGGATTCTGTTGCTTCATTGATAACAAAATTGTGGATTTCGGAATTTTCTATTTGTGTAAATTTCCTCTCTGAACAAAAAAAACCAGGAGTCTTGTTTTTTAGGATACCGTTGCTCATTGAGTCTCAGACTCAGACTTTTAGCTGCTGTTGCGTGCTTACGGTAAGATGTCTACTTGTTCGTCTCTTGTATACATAGTAACGTTAAAAGCCACAAATAAACAAGCAATAACAGAACTGGATTGTTGATTAATAGGGTTTCTGATAACTGCAAAAAATTTTTGTTTTCATGGCTTACTTTAATATTGTTAATGTAGGTATATTATTTTTCTGATGAGGAGTAATTTGTGTCACTAAATGTGTTTGTTAATTAATTCATTAGCTAATGTTTCGACTTTAATCAAGTCTTCTTCAGAGCTCTTAGCCGAAAGATTTTATAATTTTTTTGGGGCACGACAGATACTATTTTTCTATCACAATGAATAACAAATAATGAGTTTTTTGAGTTTAATATTCAATGGATTTTGGGTTGTTGATACCACTGGATTGATGAAAAGTGGTATTTAACTGATGGGATGCTGCAAGGTGATGACATTTGAAAAAAAGACTGTTTTGCAAGAAAGTAATTTCGTAAAATTAGATTGCACCTTATTTACCTCTCAAATTTGTTGTTTAAAGGTCAAATTTGTATTTTTCCATTATCTTCTAGGTATGCCTTTTATGATGATATAAAGTTAGTCGCAACACTGTAGATTCAGAGCAAAACTTGGGTTTAAAAAAATCAAGTCGGTGTAGAAACTCACCAAAATAGTTCAAACCTATTCATATATTTCTTCTTGAAGAGTTTTGATTTGTTTTCTGACCTGGGAATCTATGATGTAATTGGACTATCGAAAACTTTTTTAAGTACTAGCACCAGTGACAGTGCTATTAAAATAATTGGTTATAGGTTTATTAGAAAGGATCGTGACGCAAAGTGAAGCGGAGTAGCATTTTACGTAAAGGACCTATTGATTATGGATAAGCGTTACAGCAAAAGGTAAGAAGTTGTGTTTGGGCACTGTGTATAGACCTCCCCATGTAAATTTAACTTTAAGTATTGAGAATCTTGAAAATGTTTTGTTTAATTTTTTACCTAGTTTCGATTATGTGATATTTGGGGGAGATTTTAATGTGGATTTTTTAAATAAAAATAGTAATTTTACTTAGTTCAACTCATTTCTTGACAGATATGGTTTACATCAACTGATTGAGCAACCAACTCGCATTACTGAAAATTTACTGATTGATCTTATCATCTCATCTACGAATGATATATCTGATCACTGTTTGGTCCAATGTAATTTACAAATAAAGAAACTTCGTCAATCTACTTTTTTTCATATTAGGGATTTTTCCAAATTTGAGTGAACTTACATCAGTTGATTTTGATTAGGTATATATAGTCTTCAAAATGTTGATGATATTGTTTGTTTTTGGAACAATACCTTATTATCTCTTTTTGACAAGCATGCTCCGTATCTTTGTGAAATGGAATGGTTATGTGGAAGAGCAACTTTGTTGAACATCGCCATTCTTTTAAAAATTATATTTTTTTACCTTATTGTAATGGATAAATAAAGTTAATTTATTATTATTAATATTCTTACTATTATTATCATTATATTTCCCGGAATTTAGAAAATTCACTTCCGGCCAAACTGAGGTCGAAAGAAATTTTCAAATAAGTCAAAATGTGGCACTCTTACGTCTATATTGCTATGCCCAGTTTTGGTTTGATATTTTAAAAAACAAGGTGCAAAGGAGAGGTGTTAGCGATATCTTTGTCACCCAATAATATAAATCTCTATTAAGCAAAAAACATACAAGATCTTTTATGCATAATTGAAATTTTAGGTATTCAGGAGTTAAATATAACCATGAGTGGCAATTTATTTACCGACTGATGTCAAATAAATCATTAATTACGGGACGCTGGCTGTTTGAAATAGGAAAATTGAACTAATTCCTTTGACAATACATGATTGAGATATGGCCACTGATAGTTATATTTGAAATCCCAAATATCAAAATTTGATTTCAAAGCTGTAGCAAAGACAAAGACTTAGTCTTTGTCTTAGTCTCAATACACTTATTAATAATCTTCACTTTGTAGGTGTCTGCAAAATTAATCGTTATCAAGTAAGTTCAATGCTCCACACACACACATATAGGAATACTGCAGGGTCCAATATTGGGGCTATTATTATTTAATATTGAATTAACGATACAACTTTTTCTGTGTGCGTGTAAATATATACAATACATGTAACATTAACTCAAACTGTAACTCAGTGTTGATGATGTAGATATTTTTGTCAGTGGTAGTTATTGTTGTTTTTTCAAGTTTACATATTGAATTTTCATAGCTTTTACCGTAAGTTACAGTCACCAAAGATAAAGTTTAGTATAAAAACTTTTAACAATGCACCCTTATCAATTTTTTACTTGAACTATGATGGCTTATATGGCTTAAATTAAGAGCAGATTAAAATGATGGTCATAACCAGTCTGTCTTACCTAATACTGTAATTGAGCTAGACACTAGCATTGATAACAGCCAAACGAGCGCTATTCTTAGGACAACCGTCCTTGTCGTGGTGCTGTGTCTTGTCTTGAGTGGATTCCTAATTCCGAGATATCGGCCAAGACTGATGAAGCACATGTGCATTATGGACGCTGAACAGGCCAGAACATCACACGTAACATATACGTTACACCAGATTATCCCGAATGGCCAATTGCCTGAAACAAGGAAAATATAATTTTTACATGTGCTTTCATGCAGTTTCAATTAAAAATGTAGAGTAATACTACAGTCCCTTATTAAGCAAATATAAGAATTGGGTTTAAACGTAGAAATATTTACTTAGTTAAATGATAACTCCATTGTAAAGTGGGGCTTTCTCCCTTTCCTAACTATTTAATAAATTGAGTTAATGAGTCGGGACAAAATTGAGATTGTCATATTCATTTTAAAATATACATCTGTTTTGAGTCTTTCACAGAGTTAACGATTTGTAGAGGAGATTTCATTTAGATGCTTGATGTTCGACTAATTTCTCATTTCACTTCAAAAACTCTTCGATAAATATTGCAACTTATTTGAAATTTATTTAAATTTTCTATTCTCTTATTCTCATGTCATGAGATTCCAAGTTTCCATTTTCTAATTATTATAGGTATTGTTATGATAGACTAATACTGACTAATTATAAAATGCAATCAAGTTATATATTCTAGTAATACAAAAATATGAAATTATTAAAGATTTTGATAAATATTAGTAGGTACTTTATACCCCTTGCCAACACAATAATTTATTAGAATTTTCCTGGTATACACATCTGGCCACTCAGTTGTTTCGGATACAGTTCAGTAAGTTGCACACATCTCCCCTATCAATATCGAATAGAATCAGTCGATGGTCGACGCTCCCCATCGCACTACCGCGATTGGTTGACTAGGATCACGCTTTGGGAGCGCACGTGTCTCGTTCCGTTTTTTGTGAACCGACCGAATACCTAAGGGCATTGCTGTTTTATTCCACTTCAACCTTGTTAGGGTAGATTGGTGCAACTTACTGAACTGTATCCGAAACAACTGAGTGGCCAGATATGTATATCTTTCCCTAGAGATAGATAAATATTCATAAATTGCCCTGTCCTGCAAATCGAAAATATTCTCTGACCATGTAATGAATAATTCAAATTTTGGAGAAAATACCTATGGAACAGTACCGTTCTGCTGGAAGTTTATTTCGATCCTTTGAAGTTCCTAGGTGTCTTGTTTTGGATTGTTTGGGTTACTGAAAATTAAGGTTTCGTCAATGAAGTAATCTTCTGTAATGTCTTAGGACACTCGCCTATTTTGATATTTGATTTTCCCTGTACTAATGTGGATTTTGCTCACTTTATTCACATTCTGTTGTTTAAATTTCATCAATACAGCAAATAGTCCTCAAGTAATTAGGATGTTTTGCAATTCTTTCAGTCATGGTGCTAACTATTATATTTTTTCGTTACCTCATATCTTAATTCTACATGGATGAAATTTACCGTTGTCTAGATAAACCGCACGCATACGCAATAAAAAAACCTGAGATGTTGCGCAGGATTCATCACCCTGATCTCCAAATCAATTTTCATTTCCTTTGATAGAGATTAGTGCTTCTTCAGTGTTGACAAGTTAATGTTCAGTTAAGTTAGTCTCAGTTTTCTCAGTGTCTCTTATTGAAGATTTGTTCAGTATGATACGACATCTGACATAACTACGTCCTCAACTATTTTGCAAAAAATACAAATACAAATTTTTAGAAATAAAAAACTTCAAATAACTAGCTGGGAAATAACAACAAACTTAATATAGATACACATTGTTTTTAGAAGTCACTAGAATGCATTTTAATTTCATTTTAGGAATAGTTGTTTTTGTTCGTTTTTATAATTATTTGCTTAGTTCTAATGGATGAGTTGAATTATTGTTGAAAGAGGGAAACATACTCATTATTATCGCAAATTCCTGCTTGTTTTATAATATATTTTCTAACCTTTAAAATTAGATAGAAGTTCATTAAAAATCTCCATTTAGCAATGAGTTTTGGTCTTAGAAGTTTTTTCGTATTCAAATAATAGATATATCGGGTATAAAATGGTCCGTATTTTCGAATACCAATGAATACCAAATTAAATCATTTTGCAGAAATCGGCACAAATTCTGAAAAAAATATTTTTTTTCCTAATTGATATCAAGTCGAGGGTCCTGACAAAAACGACATTTCGAGATAAGGAGGGTCAGTATGGGAATCTCGTTAATAGTAATAGACTAAGAGCCGGCGACAAAAATAGTTGCGTCATTTCAAAAAGAAAATGTTTGAACTCATTGTACTCTCTTAACATAGGTAAAATCTAATTGGAATGTCTGCCGCAGATTCATTGGTGGAGTAAAGTGATTTGTGATTTTCAGGTTGCAAGAAATTGCAAAAACACGAATATTTCAACCACTATTTCCAAGCTAAAAAACGCCACCGGGGGAGGCGTTCTGGTAAAAAATCCAAGGTAGAGGGTCCAACTTGGTTCTCGGTTCTCAACTCAGGAGGAGGGATCGAAATAGTGCAATTTTGATGTCTATCGCTCTGAAAACGGCGTCCATTTTTTTTCAGTATGGACCGCATTAGTGTGACGTCACATAATTATGCAAACGTACGTACTACTATCATGACAGACGGGTTGCGTTCAATCTCACTGGAAATTGACCCTTAATGCATATGTGCATAAGGCGACATTTTTTGGTATAGAAACATGGCCTGAAGTTTTATATTATTTCTCTTGTGGAAGAAATATATAAGAACTTTCAGTTATTATTTATCGTGCACAAGAAAATATACAGAAGTATAAATTATTACGAAAACTTTATTATTAAAATAAAAAATCAATATTAAAACAAAAGTTTACACTGCTGCTGTCGTTAGTGTCAGTGTCGCTGACGCAAACTTTATAACCTCTTATCTTGGTGTCAATAATACAATAAAAATCAATTAAACCTATTTAAAAAAATATAGGATATTAAAGAAAGCACAAGTAGGTATTTAAGCATTATTTTGTCTTTTCAATTTACATATCCCAATATTTAAGAAACGATAATCAAACTAACATACACATTATAGCTTTACCTCTTTTATTTTAATTTGGAATCCTTTAGGAAACTAAACATTTTACATCCAGTTTTATTTATATGATCACACTCAGGTGCAAAGCACAAACCCACATTTGAAATTAAGTACAAAAACGAGTTTATTAGAAAAAAGAGTAGAATGGATTTGAAACTGAGAGAAAACTTAAGTTAAACGTCAAGTTCATTGTAAAAATGAACAAACATGAATTAATTTTGAAGTTAGCGCTGCAAACTCATAATTTGAATTTTTGCATTCTTTATTATAAAATCAAACGAACTTACCATAAGTGAAGTTCGATTGTAATTGTATGAATCGTCTCGTCGAAATAGATCACAAAGTGATCTTTCTACGTCACCGTTTCACCACACGTTTAAAGCAAATTCTTCTCTACTATCCGGTCGCCCGTCTCAGCTGTCATTGTTTTAAAGTGAACCTCTTGTTGCAATTAAAAGGGCATGATGTAACACAATAGGGTTGGGAGGGTGTGATCTATTTCGACGAGACGATTCATACAATTACAATCGAACTTCACTTATGGTAAGTTCGTTTGATTTTATAATTGTATTTCACGTCTCGTCTCCATGATCACAAAGTAGATGTTTAAAGCTGATTGCAACAATTTTTATTTTCAACACGGTTTTTATAAAGTAATAAATACTTGAAATAAAGGAAATTAACTAATTCTCATATCTTTAAGCAAGAAAACTAGACAATAACAATTTTACTGTACGTCTACGTATCTAAGATAGCTTTAACAAAATCAGTTCGACTATCTAGCGGCTTATTATAAAAAATTCTGAATGTTGAGGACTTTTCAGTCCATCCGGCTGCATCCATAATAGTTGACAACTGTATACCTTTTCTAGCAGCTGCCGAGGTAGATGCATGGCGTGTACTATGCGCAGAAAAGGTAATTAATGTTGTTTTAATCCACTTACTAACCGATTGTTTTGAAGCCTCCTTGTAGGGTTTTTTGAAAGTCAAAAATAATTGGTTCATCGTATTGCCTCTATATTCCTTTGTTATATGCAAATAATATTCCAATGTTGTCGCAGCACAAATCTTCGTATTCTCTTTAAAGAAAGGAACTTTTAAAACGGGCTGATATTTATTTAACCCTGATGTTTTTATTTCATCGGGAATTTTGATTTCTATTATCTCTTCAGCTATCTTAATATTATTAATGTTTATTAACGCAAGAGTTTCGACTCGATGTGCTGTTGTTAAGGCCAAAAGGCTTGCTAATTTTTGGGTTAATTTTTCTAGGTTGAGGTTTTCGTTTTTCTCTAATGATGTTAAATATTTTAATACCACAGCTGGATCCCATGTAGATTTATATTTAGGTACGCTGGGTTTTAATTTTGAAACGCGTCTAAAAAATCTCTTAATTTGAGGATCCTGTCCTAATTCAGAAGATGTAATCAATGCTATTGCTGAACGAACAGAATTTAAAGTTCCATAAGAATCACTTTTCTTAAATTCTTCAGTAAGAAACGTTAGTATAACGGGAATGGATTTTGAGAACACATCTGTAGAATTAGATTTACAGAAGAGCCACCAAAGTTTTAAGGCACTATTATATTGTTTTATGGTGGAAGGTCTTAAAGAAGATATCATAATATCTATTGAGGTTTCAGGGATATTTTTCTTACGGAACGCTTGGCAGATAAGTGACCTACAACCAGGGAAATATTCTTCCATAACTTGTGCGGCAATCTATCAGGGGAAATCGATAAATTACTATTCGCTTCAAAATATAAAGGTTTTCGAACTAGCAAAGATGTAAATATGGGGTATCAAGGTCGAGCAGTTCAGAAAGGAACTACGACAACTCCTTCCGCCTTGTCTCGGATAATTTTTTGCAGTACTCTCAAAATTATTGGAAAAGGAGGAAACGCATAAAAGAAATATTCATTCCATTTCTGTGTGAAAGCATCCACTGCGAATGCCTCTGGATCCTTCATCCAAGAAACAAATTTCTCACACTTTTTATTATTCCTTGTTGCGAAATGTCGATTTCGAGTATTGGGAAATTTAAGCTGATTTCTTTAAAAACATAATTAGCGATTTCCCATTCTGTATCTGGTCTCAAAATTCGAGATGCTTCATCTGCTTCTGTATTTTCTGACGATTTTATGTATGATGCGAAATTCCAATGGTCACGAGTTTCACACCATTGCCAAATTCTTTTAGAAATATTGTTCAGGTTTTTGAACTGAATGCCGCCCATACGGTTTATATAAGAAATTGCTGTAGTATTGTCAATTCGACATAATATGTTGCAATTTTGCAAATCACTTGCAAAACATTTTAAAGCAAAAAACGGGGCCCAAAGTTCCAGCTCATTTATATGTAATTTTTTTTTTTTTTTTTTTCATTTATATTCAAAAAACCATGAGCTCTCTTGTTGTTACAAAAAGCTCCCCATCCGGTTAATGAGGCATCCGAAAAAATCTCTAATTTATAACAATCGATCCTAGTTTGATTTTCAGACGTCAAAATTTTATTTTTCCACCACGTAAAATCGTCAGATAATCCAGGCGGTATAATCATCTCAGCATCATAATTATTATGACACTTTCTTAAAGCCAAACATTTTGTTCTCTCGAATGCTTTAATATACACCCAGCTGTACTTTATAGCAGGATAAGCTGATACCAAAAGTCCTATGAATCTAGCAAACTCGCGAATTTTGCAAGAACTGAGTAAATGAATTTTTTCTAATATTTGAAGTATTTTTTGTCTTTTATCAGCTGGAAGTGATAAGGACATTGATGTCGAATTATAAACAAAACCCAAATATTTACATATCTGGCTAGGAATTAATATACTCTTTAATTTATTAATAATAAAACCGAGATCCTCAAGAAGATTCCATGTAGTGGTAACATTTGTTAAACAGTCTTCATATGAGGACCCAAACAATAGAAAGTCATCCAAATATATTACAGATAATAGCCCCCGGCTACGTAAACATCTCGGTAAATATGATACAACTGGCGTCAATAATTTTGTGAATACTAATGGTGCTAAACATAGACCAAAAGGAATGCAGTTAAATTCATACAGAACTTTATTAAATTTGAATCTTAAGAATTTTCTATAAAGCGATTCAATTGGAATTAAAAAGTATGCATCCTTAAAATCTATTTCTTTCCTTTTCTTTTTTGGGATTTATTACCACATTCCTCGAGATTCCTATCCAAAAAAATTCGATTTATCTAAAAAATATTCAATACTTAAGATCTATATTAGCCATGAAACAATTTTTTGATATAATCTTAGATGTTGATCTATGATCCTCGATTTTAAAATGTTCTGCTCTTAAAAATGTATTTAATGATTTTAGGTTTAAAATAATTCTCTGCGAACCATCTGGTATTGGCACGAGAAATATATTTGACAAAAATTGATCTCTTGATCTCTTTATTAACCGAGTAAGTGACACTGTAATCGAATTAACTTCGTTGGGAGACCATTTTGGTTCTAACGGAACCCGTAGTTGTACAGGTTTTTTATTGAATATTATTTTATATCCTGATAACCATAACACCTTTGTATCAGAGGTGATTTTGATCCAATTATTTTGATAATGTTTTAGCCTCCCAGCATATCTTATATTTAAGATCTGCGATGCTGGGACCTTTTGAAATTCCTTTTCTGTTGATTTTTTTTTTTTTTTTTTTGCCTTTACCCTGTAATTTTTACCAAAAAGTAGACCCTCATCTGCCACTATGCCCAGAGTGTCCTTAAAGTTTGTATTTACATTTGCCATAATTCAGGCCCTTCGACAGTCTGACTCCGAATGATGTACATTCGCAATTAGCCGAGCTGCATCTGTCAACGCTTCAATATAGGCTATATTGCCCCCTCCTTCTTTTTCTAAAAGTGAAGTAAGTACTTTTCCAACTGCTGTCAGACTTCCACCCAATTGATTTTGAGATTCAATCAATCGGTTGTCTCTGCGAAGGCAAGCTTCGCTGATTGATGCCGCCACCTCAGAGTTCAATTTGGGTGCCTCCACCATCTTGCAATTATTTGCTGGGGGGTATTTTTTCATTTGACTTACCCGCTGTCCATCATTGAATCCCAACTTCAAAACCAATTCCCATCTAATTACCAAATCGTTGTGTATATTTTCTCCAATAGATTTGTTTTCCACAATTTCTCCTAAAACTTTAAGAATATTTTCACCCAATTTTGGATCGACAGGAGGCATATTTTCTTGATCCACCGGATCTTGAATATTGATATGTACCGGTTCATCATGAACCGACGACGGTTCGTCTATCAAAAGAGGAGGAAAAACCCCAGTCAGCAAAATAATGCCGAATTTTATAAAGATTATTAATCTTCATAAATTTTATGTCTAGAAACACATCAACTGTCAAATTGTGACATTATATTTCTGTTTAATACAAAAGTTATTTCTAGATAACTTCACTTAAATACTTAAATTATTATCATATAATAATTTAAGATTCCATTTAAATATAATTTAAAAGGAATAGAAAATTTTGTTGAAAAATTTTCTGGTGATTCCAAATATTATTTGGAATGAAATATACCATATTATGGTAATTTCCCACCATTATTTGTTTCTTGGCAACATTACTCACTCATAGAAAGATCATTTTCATCGACAGTGAACTGTGGTGCTTGGATCTGCAGGTGTTCTCTGGTGGGTGAATTAGATCGAGAGTGAACTACGTGCCTTGTTTTAGTACGAGACCTACGTCGTCTATCTTCCAGAACTTTAAGCTTATTTCTCCATTTTTTAAATTTTTTATGAAGCTTATATTCTTCTTCATCTGAGCTATCTGAATATCCATGTTTTCTTTTTGAAGATTTTTCCATTTTTGTATTAGTTTTAACAGACTAACACAAATACGTGCAGTTCGCGTGACACCAAAAGAAACAATGACAGCTGAGACGGGCGACCGGATAGTAGAGAAGAATTTGCTTTAAACGTGTGGTGAAACGGTGACGTAGAAAGGGATTACTACTTTGTGATCATGGAGACGAGACGTGAAATACAATTCCTATTGGAGGAAGCTTCCGCCGCTTTACATATTAATTTATAAAACTAAAATGAAGTTTTTATAAATCATACGTGGATACATATATTTTAACATATTTCTTAAATGTGAAATAGGTATTGGAAGTCCTTAAATAGTCTTTTAACATAGAGAAATACTATAAAATTCCCGACTATGTTTTAGTACTATATATTATAGTCCTTATGGACAACGCAATACGGGTCAGATTCCCGTATTACAATTTCGGCCGTAAACTTTTATACCAGTAGAAGTGGGGGTCGTGACGTCACAACTAATGCATTACATCCGTATAAATCCCATAGTCAGCTTAGATAACGAAAACCTATAAAAGACGCAAGCGTCTTCATTTCAATGTTCATTTTGTTTAAGCGTTACTTCACGCCAGTTGTAGTGAAAATAAATTTATAATATTTCACAACTTTTTTGAGTTTTACTTTTTAAAAAGTCATTATTCAAGAAACCAGAATATTATTGGCGCAGTCGGTAGGATATCGAGAGCAATCAATACCATTGATCAGCGTTCGTATCAACGATTAACTTGATATTCAGAATCTACAATCCATTCGTGAGTGACATTAAACAAGTGTTCCATTGGGATCGAAGACTTCAAAATCCACTGAAAGAGTAAGATTTTTTAGAGTTCATCCTTTATTCCTGTAATCATTTTCACAACACCCCAGTAGCAAGGGTAGCACAAGTTCAGGAGTAGGCAGATTGAGACCTGAATGCGAACCGAGTCAAAAGTGAGTGAAAATATTACATTTCCTTTCCTTAGAAATCAATTGAGATCATCTTAGGGAACCCAAAGAAACGTGTTAAATCTATTTTAGATAATAACAAGTATTAAAATCACAACGATCATTAATACCTAATTAAGAAACGTGTTAAATCTATCAAGATAATAACAAGTATTAAAATCATAACGATCATTAATACCTAAGTAAGATTCCAAGCAATTTGTGTCAGACAAATTTTCTTTTCATTTTTGTACATTTACAAATTTAAAATAAAATAAACAGCATGACTCAACCAGAAATAAATTACACTTTAGTACGATTAATAGTCGAAACTATTCCAAAATACGATGGAGACAAAGATCTGTTAGAAATTTTTATCTCAGCTTGTGATAGCTTTCATGATAAATATTATTCTCGTACAAACCCGGAATTAAATCAATTCATGTACCAGGCAATTTTAGGTAAATTACAAGATAATGCTTTGTTGATTATTGGTTCTCGTGCAGAATTAAATACGTGGCCATTAATTAAAGAAGAATTACGTAACGTGTATGGTGAACGTTTAAATCTTGACAATTTAGAACAGACTCTTATGACTTGTACCTTACAAAAAAACGAATCATATCATAACTTTGCAAAACGTTTACAAATAATAAGATCCAAATTAGCTTTGAAATTAAAAACAATTCCAGACGCAGAAATGAATGCAATTACAAAACAAATTCATTTGAAACAATATAACAACCTTGCACTTAAAGTATTTGTTAGGCAGTTAGACAGACGTCTACGTGACAAAATTATAGCATTAAAACCGACAGATTTAGAGCACGCGATGGCAATGGTCCAGGAAGATGAAAACTTTGACCAATTTCTTCAACCGCAAACTTACAAACAAGTAGTACCGGAACCGTCAAAACCTCGTTATAACACAAATCAAAAACAAAATAATTATTCCCCAGCAAACGCAGAGTGTATTTGTTTCGTAACGTTAAGTCACAAATAAGTAACTCTAGAAGCATATTTCAAAATGTGAAACAGATTCGTAATTATGGCAATATATCTGTACCTGAAAGATTTGTTTTGAAATTGTTTAATATAGTACAAAACATCTTTGTTGGGTTTGAAACAAATCGAAACTGTTACCTAACAAATGTTATTCTTAATTCGACAAACGTAAATGTTTCGTAACTTACAAAACGCCATACTTTCAATTGTTAAAATTTGAGAATATTATGCAATTGTTGATGCGGTATTCCTTCAGTAGCTACAAACTGAAACATTTACGGAATTATTGAAACAATTAATTTTCAGTTGTGAAGTGTTGAAAAATTTACATAATTAGTAATACGTTACATTTTCGCTATACATTTTCAAACAAATAAGTCGTTTCTATAGGCTAGAATTACTTCTGAGAGAGAGATAAAATTCAAA
Source organism: Rhagium mordax (assembly GCA_963680705.1). Taxonomy (NCBI): domain Eukaryota; kingdom Metazoa; phylum Arthropoda; class Insecta; order Coleoptera; family Cerambycidae; genus Rhagium; species Rhagium mordax. Next base: position 76,778,148 of record OY796658.1, on the reverse strand, counting down.
CGACCAATAGAATCCTGGGACGCTGCGCCGGGCCAGCAGCACAAAGAACTGTTTCCGGCTTGTGTAGTTAGTAATTGTGTACTTGCATGTGTGGTATAAACAAGTGGTCTTGTGCAAAAAATACTATTGTGAAAAATAATTACACAATATAGGTATACACAGAGTAACTAGTAGGTAAGTTCTAATACTTATAGACCTAAAATTAGATAAGTTTTAATTGTATGTAGGTATTGTAAAAAGCGTTAATTTCCTGGGCACGATATAACATGGCGTGGGCACATTAATAGCGTGGGTAGCGGATCTTTTTACTAGTACCTATAAATCGAATAAAATAAACGCTTTACTTTAAGAAGTAATTCTTCGCAGGTGATTTGAAGTGAAGAAAAGTTTTATGAACATATTATGTTCTAATGATTTTTGTCTCTGAGATAAGCGGGCGTTCAATAATTTAGTTTTATTTCTGATTTTATCTGATTTTCCACAATTTGTAACATATGAAACTGAAATTTATGGATCGTCCTCTTCTTCAAGTAGCCATTTATCCCACCAATTATATTTTTTGATTATTTCACTTCGGTTTGTAATTGGACAAAATGTTTTGGTTTTTTATTTAATAATATCTTTAAAAATTTAAATATTTTAACAAAATTTGATGATTGGGGATTTTTAAGGCGAGGGATTCTGTTTTCCCGTTATTTTTACGTCAAAAAGGTATACCTTCTAAATGTCACTACGAGTAACCGTTCTCAGGGTAATTGATTATAAAGTATTCAATTTAACCACTTTAAAGTATAATTAAATTTTAGGTTTATTTATTTAAAAGTCGTTGTTCTTCGTACTTTTTTTGCTAGTGTTGAAATGTAATAAATTTTAAAAATCTGAAAAAAAGAATTTAAAGAAATTATTTAAATAAAACCAAAACAAAAATTTTACTTTGACACCCTATATCTCTGCTAATATCAACTTTTGGACGCACTAAGGTAAGTTTGTTTAAATCGTAATATTTTTACATAAGGAATCTGCCATTGCTCTGTGTACCATTACTTATAGGACACCATGTAGGTATTTGTAGATTTTTAAACGGCTAATATTTTTATTTTATAAAAATATGTAAAAGGAGGTAAAAGTCAACATAGCTCCTGGGGAATTTTTTTAAGTTTTGCAACATTGCACACTTCCGATTTAAACGTAGAGGTCACAGCTGTGACAAAGACATTCCGCCGGTCGTCAACTTTCTTCATTCCTCCTCTGTGCCAAAGAAATAAAAAAAGATCAGATAATTAAATTACCGATAAGGTCTGTTGTCTATCTGTTTCTTATGTAGGTATTTCGAACGATAAATTATTAAAAAAAAACTTCACAAAAAGGCACTAATAAAGTTGTCACGTTTGATGAAATGTGTGTAAACACTGGTGTAAAAAATATGACTTCCGAAGCATTGATAGTGGTCCAGTAAAAGCTAATGAACCAATGTAAAAACCAAGATCAACCTAACCTATCTTATATTCACTTCAGATGAGATAGGTCAGTTAAATTCAAAATGTTGGCGTATTTTATTTCTTTTTCTCGAAAACTACCGCGTGTATTTCTTTAATTTTTTTATATGGATTTACCATCCCTTTGCCACTAGCTTGTTTCTCTCAGGAATAATAATATGTAATTGTTTAACTTCATTTATTTTATTGAGTGGGCTAGAGTTACATATACACAGGTTTCATAATCGAAATGTTTTTCTCATTTCATCAAAAAAAAACCTTGTCAAATTTTGACAATCTCCCGCCTTCTCTTATTATTTTTATTTTAAACTAGATACAGGGTTGGGTTAGCGCACTCACCTTAAGGAGATAAATAAATTGGGGTTCACCCTGTACAGTGTACATTGCTAGTTTGATTAAGAATTGATTTTTATTTGTAGATTCATGCAGGAAACGCTTTCCATTTATGACAGATGCCAATTTTGAAGGTGCGTGTGGTGTGTAAGGACTGGTTTAGAGCGGCCAGCCAGACAGAGATTGAAGAAAACAGAGAAAATGAATTAATTATTTTATTGTACAATGGACAATAAATTGTTTTGATCATCTATTTGTCAATATTTTATCTTTTTCCTTTATTTTATAGGATTCCTCCAAATACATTAACAGTGAATATTAAGAATCAAGGATTAATTTCGCCTAGATATAGAAAAGAGCTTATCTTAAATGGATTTATGGTCTAAGTATAAAGATGAGAGATTGAGAAAGTGAATTTTGTTAAATATTGCAAAAAGTGATTTTAAAGATGGGTCCTGAAAAAGTAACGAGCCCCCTTCTAGAAAAATGTGACTGAGGTCTTCGTCCAAGAAAAATTACTCGTCCAATAACAAACGAAGCCAGGTTTGCTGTACGTGCATAAATCCACCCCCCAGCCTCCGATCACACACCTGCGCACTCCCGATCATTGAGTCTTTTTGTTTTAAATGTATTTAGTACTTATAGCATTTTACAGACGCTCCAAAAATATAACTGACTCGCTATACTGTCAGTACCTACATGTTGTCCACCTTTGCCGAACAAATTACTTATTCACTATTAATCAACTCGCGAGAACCAAAAAAGTTTTCGAACACTTTTTCATTTTCGAGTTGTTCAACAGTGAATAGGTAATAATAAGTGGTTCGGCAAAGATGGATTGATTGATAGGGCCTGTCATATTTTTGAGCGTCTGTAAAATGCTACTATATGCATTTAAAAAACAAAAAGACTCCAATGATCGGGAATGGGTAGGTGAGGGATCAGGGTGGGAGGTGGATTTGTGCACATATATCAAACCTGCTTTATTTGCATTATTTGCATAATAAATATAAAACAAAAAAGAAACTGATTTGAAAGTAAATTGTAAAATTTATATTGCTTATAAGCAACTTTTCTGAAATTAATGAGCAACCTTAGTTTCTAATAACGTACAACTGTTGTGTATCTGTACTTAAACTAAATTTGCATAACGGTTGCGAAGTATTTATACAAGTTTTGTATTTACAAATAACTTGGTGAATGAAACTGTAAAAGTCTAAATGTTTCAAGATATTTTCGGAGTTAGATTTTGGTAAAAACGAATTTATTACAAATGTAAATTGGCATTTGTTACGAATATTCTGTTTCGCAATTATGTAAAGTAATAGTTGCAGTTTAATAACGATGCATTGTTGCGGACAAATAAGCAATTTGTCACCAAAAACACGCATTTTTGTGACTGAAACAAAAGTGTAACACGAAATATAAGTAGCGTTAATGTTCTTTAATAGTTACGAAGCGGTGTTTGCTGGGTCGCAACCGCAAAGACAAAATACATACCAAACGAGACAATTTAACCCGACAAATAATAATAATCAATTTTCACCAAATCAATTCTCAAATGCTAGACAGTATCCAACTAATTCCCAAGTATTTGGTAAACCTGCAAATGTTTGGCAACCAGGTCAATATAATAAACAAAATTACCCAAAACCGACACCAATGTCAGGTGTAAGCACAATTCCAACAAATATACCTAAAAATAATCAAATGCCAACATTCGCGAGTAATAAAAATTACCCGAGTTTTAATAAAAATAAGAATCAACTTTTTAACTACGTAGAAGACAATGCAACCGGATATTGCGATAACACCGATGATTATCATTGCGAGAACGGGAATAATTATGATAACGAATTAGCTCGTGACAACAATGAAGCACTATATGAAGAAGATAACGATTATGCAACTAATAACTTGCAAGAATCCGAATCGCGGAATTTTCTGAAGGACACCCAACAAACAATGCCTCCATAGTTGAAATAAACGCGAACTTTCAGGCACCTCTTCCATATGTATTAATTAATGCAACGGCAAACGAACCGGAAATAAAATTATTAATTGATACAGGGTGTAGCATGAATATATTACGACCAGAAATAATTGAATATTATTTTCCAAATTCAATAAATAACAAACCTACCCAAATTAATACAGCTAACATTCCCTTATTTTCGTTAATAGTTAAAAATGAAAATAACATTGAAGAAATTAATTATGACTTCCAGGATTACGTTAATTATCATTCAGAATGTATAGCATACGACTTTCATAATTACTTTGATGGAGTAATAGGATTTAGTTTCCTTAATAATTTAAATTTAAATATCGATTTTACGACACAGCAATTGATAGGTACAAATTTCACAATACCTTTTCATTTTAGACAGGGAAAAACATATACACTTAATGTTATGTTAGAACCCAATGAAACAAAATTAGAAAAACTACCGGTTGATATTACTAAAGGTAAAATAATTGTAGAAGAACAACGATTATTAAATAATGTAACAATAAAAAATTGTATAACAACGGCAGTTAACGGTCAAGCTTATGTGGAAATAGAAAATAAATCAAATTCACCACAATCATTACAAATATTAACAGAATTACCATCCAGAGAAATCAATAATAGTGAATATGAATTATTTACATTAGATCAAGTATTAGACAACAGCTTTATAAATGATTTTGAACCTATATCTGATATACGAAATTTAATAAGAACTAATCATTTAAATTCAGAAGAAAAATTTAAACTTTTAAAACTTTGTTCTCAGTTTAAAGAAATATTTCATAAGTCGAGCGAGAAATTAACAGTTACCGATAAAGTTCAACATCACATTAGGACATCCGACAATATACCGACACATCCCCATATTTATAAGTACCCTCAGGTACATAAAGAACTTGTAAAACAAACAATTGACCAGTACCTACAAGACGGTATAATAAGACATTCTCAAAGCCCATACGCACATCCAATTTGGATAGTTGACAAAAAATTAGATGCCTCCGGTAAAAGAAAATATCGAATGGTAATCGATTATTCGGCACTTAATTCAAAAACTATCGACGATAAGTACCCCTTACCCGACATTGACGCTACTTTAGCAAAATTAGGCAAAAGTCAATATTTTACAACAATAGACTTAGCTTCGGGCTACCACCAGATCGCAATGCACGAAAATTCGATAGAGAAAACAGCTTTTACTTGCGACCGTGGCCATTTTGAGTTTCTCAGAATGCCCTTTGGTTTAAAAAATGCTCCTGCAACCTTTCAGAGAGTAATGGACCACATTTTAAGAGACCATATCAATGACAACATATGTATGGTATACCTAGACGATATAATTGTTTACTCGGTATCTTTACAAGAACACCTTGTAGCTTTAAAACGAATTTTTACTACACTGAGACAATCCAACTTAAAAATACAACTTGACAAAACAGAATTTCTTAAACGCGAAGCGGAATATTTAGGACACATAATATCGGACAAAGGAGTAAAACCAAACCCAAATAAAATATCAGCAATAAAAAAATTCCCTATTCCACAAACGACTAAACAAATAAAGTCATTTTTAGGACTTACTGGTTACTATCGAAAATTTATTAAAGATTACGCTAAAATAGCTAAACCCATGACCTTATGTCTTAAGAAGGGAGCTAAAATTGACATTAATGATTTAGATTATAAAAATAGTTTTGAAACGCTAAAGAATTATTTAATGAACGAACCAATATTATCATACCCCGATTTTACGAAACCTTTTACATTAACCACCGACGGATCTAATTACGCAATCGGTGCAGTTTTGAGTCAAAATAACAAACCTATATGTTATGGCAGTAGAACGCTAAATAAGGCAGAAATAAATTATTCGGTTATAGAAAAAGAATTACTTTCAATCATATACTTTTGCACTTACTGGAAAGCATATTTATTTGGACGTAAATTTACAATACAAACCGACCATAAACCCTTAAAATGGTTAACAAGTATAAAAGAGCCAAATTCACGACTTTTAAGATGGAAAATTAAAATGCAAGAATTTAATTACGACGAAATTGCGTATGTCAAAGGAAAAGATAATCACGTAGCAGACGCGTTATCTAGAATAAAAATTGAACCGGATAACTTATCGACATTAAATAATTATGACATAACAGAAAACAACTTAGCAGACTTTTTCACCTTAACAACTAATGAAAAACAATTATCGACGCCTGACGAATCCCAAATCGAACCGTCGACTTCAAATATAGACCAAATTATTAATGAAGCGATAGAAAAAGAACTTTCTACTCGACCAATTAATATAATATCAGACATAAATTTAGTTCCAGAAAGACAAACAAATACTAGTGACACTATACATACGGCACATGAAAACCCAGTTTTAGAAATACCTATATCTGAAAATGCTATAAATACTTTTAAGAATCGGATAAACCTTCATGTAAGCGAACATTCAATAAAATATACTGTGCGGATCGAACAACTTTTTGATAACAAAATACGACATAATGTGACATTAACAGCACAAAACTTTGCAGATGATTTAGTTAACTATTTGAAAAATTATGTTAAGCCTAAAACAACATACGGTATAATAATACCAATGGCATTTTTAAGTAACTTTACTAAAGTTATTCAAAGTAACTTTCTAGTCAAATCATTTAAATTTGTACGATGTACATTATTCTTGGAAGACATAAAAATTAAAGATGAGCAAATCCTAAAAATAAAATACCATCATTAAACAAAAACGGTACATAGAGGTATAAACGAAACCACCATGGCCCTTACTAGAAAATACTACTGGCCTACACTAAAACAGGACATAAATGACTATATAAACACATGCGAAGTTTGTCAAAAAACTAAATACGAGAGACAACCTCACAAAATAATATTTAAAAATACTCCTATTGGAGATAAACCTTTCGATCACATTTATGTAGACACATTTCAAATAGAAAAAGTTAAATTCTTTACAATAATTGACAGCTTTTCGAAATTTGCACAAGCATACCCAACTACAACCAATGCAACAGACGTGGTAGATAATTTATTAAAATTCATATCACATTACGGGATACCTTCTAAAATCTCTTGTGATCAAGGCCCAGAATTAGGTATAATTTGACCCCCAAAAGGCATTCAAACTTTCAATCCAATCGAAATTCCTTTATTAAATACTCTTATTTTATTAACATCAGGATTAACAGTTACATGAGCTCATCATAGATTAATAGAAAATAATTATAAACAAACTACTCAAGGATTAATGTTAACAGTTATTTTAGGAATTTATTTTAGTATTTTACAAGGATATGAATATTTAGAAGCCCCATTTACAATAGCAGATGCTGCTTATGGTTCTTCTTTTTTTATAGCAACAGGCTTCCATGGATTACATGTAATCATTGGAACAACCTTTTTATTAATTTGTTTAATTCGACATATTAACCTTCATTTTAGATCAACCCACCATTTTGGATTCGAAGCCGCAGCATGATATTGACATTTTGTAGATGTAGTATGATTATTCCTTTATATTTCAGTTTACTGATGAGGTAGATAATATTTATATAATATAAAAATTATATTTGACTTCCAATCAAAAAATCTAATAAATTTAGTATAAATAATTAAAATTTTAATAATCTTAATTATAATTATTATATTAATCAATTTAATTTTAATTTTACTAGTTAATTTAATTTCTAAAAAAACATTTTCAGATCAAGAAAAAAGGTCACCTTTTGAATGTGGATTTGATCCTAAAAACCCAGCTCGCTTACCTTTCTCCTTACAATTTTTTCTAATTGCTGTAATTTTCTTAATTTTTGATATTGAAATTACACTTCTTTTACCAATAATTTTAACCCTAACAATTTCTAACATAATAAACTATTCTTTAATCGTAATTTTTTTTATTATTATTTTATTAATTGGTTTAATTCATGAATGAAATCAAGGAGCTTTAAATTGAGCTTATTAGGATAATAGTTAAACTTAACATTTAATTTGCATTTAAAAAATATTGAATTTTTTCAATTTATCTTAAATAAGAAGCAAATATTTGCATTTAGTTTCGACCTAAAAATTTGATAAATTTTATCCTTATTTATTAATTGAAACCAAAATAGAGGTCTATCACTGTTAATGATAAAATTGAATCAAAAATTCCAATTAAAGAAATATGAAAATCAAGAATAAGCTTCTAACTTAATTCTTAAGCGATGAAATTTCGTTTATATTTCTATTTATATAGTTTAAAAAAAAACATTACATTTTCATTGTAAAATTAAATTTTATTTTATAAATATTTAAAAATATAAAATATTACCTTAATATCTTCAATATTATGCTCTATATTTAAGCTATTTAAATTAAATATTTATTATAAAAATAAATAATACTCAAAAAATTATTATTATAAAATAAATTTTTAAATGATTATTAGAAAAAAATTGAATAAATTGTCTTAAATTTTGTAATTTTAAAGATAAATTTTGTCCACCATAATATTCAAATCACCCCTGATCAAATTTTTTAATATATAATTCTCCTATTATAATAGGATAAAAATTTACCCCTAAAGTAGAAATAATCGGTATATTTCATATTGAACCTAAAAATGCAACTAAAATTAAATTATTTAAAGACTTAGAAAAATAATTAAATTTAAATTTTGCTAATTCATACCCAAATCATACACCAAAAATAACTATAATCAAAGCTATTATTTTTATAGGTAATGATAAACAAATAAAATAAGGAGAAGGAAATATTAATCATATTAATATTCTTCCTATAATAACAACAAAAATAATTAAACCTATTATTCTTTTTAATATCAATATCCTTGACTCACTTAATCTTCTTAAAGAAATGAAATTAAAATTTCCTGTTAAAGTATAATATACTAAACGAAATCTATAACATACTGTTAAACCAACAGAAATATAAAAAATTAAATAAATAAAAATATTTAAAAATTGTATAGATATAATTTCAACAACTAAATCTTTAGAATAAAATCCAGATAAAAAAGGTAATCCACATAAAGAAAAATTTCTAATATTAAAAAAAGTACAAGTTAACGGTATATGTTTATTTAACTTTCCTATAAAACGAATATCTTGACAATTATTTAAATTATGAATAATATTTCCTGCGCATATAAATAATAAAGCTTTAAATAAAGCGTGAGTTAATAAATGAAAAAAAGCTAATTTATACTCTCCTAAAGCTAAAATCCTTATTATTAAACCTAATTGACTTAATGTTGATAAAGCAATAATTTTTTTTAGATCAAATTCAAAATTAGCACCTAAACCTGATATAAATATAGTTAAACTTGAAATTAATAATAAAATTAATATTAAATTTGAAGAAAAACAAAAATTAAAACGAATTAATAAATAAACCCCAGCTGTAACTAAAGTTGAAGAATGAACTAAAGAAGAAACTGGAGTTGGAGCAGCTATAGCAGCGGGTAATCAAGAAGAAAAAGGAATTTGAGCTCTTTTAGTTATAGCAGCTAAAACTACTATGTATGAAATTAATTTTATAGAAAAATCATCTTTTATTAAATCTAAATAAAAAATAAAATTTCATCTTCCATAATTTATTATCCAAGCAATAGATATAAGTAAAGCCACATCTCCAATACGATTAGATAACGCTGTTAATATCCCAGCATTAAAAGATTTAACGTTTTGGTAATAAATTACTAAACAATAAGAAACTAATCCTAAACCATCTCAACCCAATAAAATTGAAATTAAATTAGGTCTAATAATTAATAATATTATTGATAAAACAAATATAATTACCAAATAAATAAATCGATTTAAATTTTCATCACCAAATATATATTCTTGACTATAATAAATAACTATTGAAGAAATAAATAAAACAAATCTTATAAATAATAATGATATTCAATCTAATAAAATAGTTATAATTACAGATAAAGAATTTAATGTCAATAAATTTAATTCAATAATTAAATTAAAATCTTGAATTAAAAAATAAATTCTAAGACAAAAAAATGATAAGGAAATTAATAAAAATAAATTAAAATAAATTTTACAAATAGAATAAATTATCTAAAATAGAAAACTATATCTTTGAAATCACAAATCAATATTTTTATAAACTATTTAGATTAAATTCATAATACTAAATATTCCCCTTTCAAAATTAATAAATTTAAAGGTATTCAATGTAAAAATAATAATAAATATTCTCGTAATATTCCTTGATAAACAGAAAATATCCCTGAATAAAAATTTCCATGTTGAGAAAAAGAATATAAAAATAATGAATATACAGCCCTAAAAAATGAAATTAAAGATAAAAATAATATATTTATTCAACTAAATGAAATTAAACTATTAATTAACAAAATTTCTCCTATTAAATTCAAAGAAGGAGGAGCAGCTATATTAGAAGAACAAAGTAAAAATCATCATAATGAAAGACTAGGTATAATATTTAAAAATCCTTTATTTAAATAAAGTCTTCGTCTTCCTATTCGTTCATAAGAAATATTAGCCAAACAAAATAAACCAGAAGAACATAATCCATGAGCAATTATCATAATCAAAGAACCTCAAAACCCTCAAATATTTAAAGTTATAATACCAGCTAATACTATTCCTATATGTGCAACTGAAGAATAAGCAATTAAAGATTTTATATCTCTTTGACGAATACAAATCAAAGAAACAAAAAATCCACCCACTAACCTAATAATAATAAAATAAAAATTAATTTTTATTCCAATTTCAATGAATAATATTATTAAACGTAAAAATCCATAACCTCCTAATTTTAATATAATACCTGCCAAAATTATTGAACCTGAAACAGGAGCCTCTACATGAGCTTTAGGTAATCACAAATGAATAAAAAATATAGGTATTTTTACAAAAAATACTAAATTTATGCATAAATATATAAAAACTCTATTTACATTATTATTAAAAAAATAAAAATTTAAAGAATTAAATTTTTCATAATAAAAAAAAATTGAAATTATTATAGGCAAAGAAACTAATAAAGTATAAAATAATAAATAAACACCAGCTTCAATTCGCTCAGGTTGATAACCTCAACCAATAATCAAAATTAAAGTAGGAATCAATCTAATTTCAAAAAATAAATAAAAAATAAATAAATTTAAAGAAGAAAATGTTAAATATAATCTAATCATAAGAAAAATTATGGTTATCAAAAATAAATTAAAAAAATTATTTAATTTTAATAATTTTTCTCTAGCTAAAATTATTAATGAACAAATCCAAAATCTTAATAAAATTAATGTAAAAGATAATAAATCACATCCTAATAAATAAGATAAATTTAATACTAAAAATCCAAAATTAAAATTTAATAAAAATAAAAAAGATAAAAAAAAAAATAAAAATTGAATTAATCAAAAATTAATAGAAAAACATAAAGGAATTAAAAATAATAACCCAAATAAAAACTTTATCATAAAGAAGAAAATGTTAAAACATAATCATTACCATGAGTACGAATTATTAAAACTAAAATTGATAAACCCAAAACTCCTTCACAAACTCTTATTACTAAAAAAATTATTGAAAATAAATATTCATAATTAAAAAACCTTAAATAAACAAAAATATTAAAATATAAAGATAAAACAATAAATTCTAAACTTAATAATATTAATAATAAATGTTTACGTTTTGAAGAAAAAACAATTAAGCCCGAAAAAAAAATAAAAACTGCTGCATATAAATAAATTATCATTATAAGTTTAAATAATTTAATAAAAATATTGGTCTTGTAAATCAAAAATAAGATTTAATCTTTTTAAACATCAGAGAAAAGGATGATTTTCCTTATCTTTAATCTCCAAAATTAAAATTTTAATAAACTATTCTCTGTATTTTATTTTTTTCTATATTAACAATTTTACTTTCGATTATATTTTTATTTTTAAACCATCCACTATCATTTGGATTAATCTTATTAATCCAGACAATTTCTATTTCAATAATAACTGGTATTATAAATTTAAATTTTTGATTTTCCTATATTTTATTCCTTATTATAATTGGAGGAATATTAATTTTATTTATTTATATAACTAGAATTGCTTCAAATGAAAAATTTAAATTTTCTTATAAAATTTCTATATTAATAATAATATTTATTTTGATTATATTAATATCTTTATTAACTGATACTTATTCCTTAGAAATAAACTTAAACTCTTACGATTTAATTAATCAAAATTATATTATAAACAATAATTTTTCCTTAAGAAAATTTCTTAATTGACCAAGAAATATAATTATTTATATAATAATTATTTATCTTCTAATAACTTTAATTATAGTGGTTAAAATTACTAAAATTAAATCAGGACCTTTACGACAAAAAGATTAATGAAAATACCAATTCGAAAAAAATCACCTTTAATTAAAATTATCAATAATTCACTAATTGATTTACCTACACCTTCAAATATTTCAACAATATGAAACTTTGGATCTCTTTTAGGACTATGCCTAATTATTCAAATTGTTACAGGATTATTTTTAGCTATACATTACTGCCCAAACATTGATCTAGCCTTCAATAGAATTATTCATATTTGTCGAGATGTAAACTTTGGGTGATTACTTCGAACTCTTCATGCTAATGGAGCTTCTTTTTTTTTTATCTGTCTATATATTCATATTGGACGTGGGATTTATTATGGATCTTATTGAATAATAGAAACTTGAATAATTGGTGTTACACTTTTTTTTCTAACTATAGCAACAGCTTTTTTAGGTTATGTATTACCTTGAGGACAAATATCATTTTGAGGAGCAACTGTAATTACTAATTTATTATCAGCTATTCCTTATTTAGGTTCTACTATTGTACAATGAGTTTGAGGTGGATTTGCTGTTGATAATGCTACTTTAACACGATTTTTTGCATTACATTTTTTATGTCCTTTTATTGTAGCAGCCATAGTTATTATTCATTTATTGTTTCTTCATCAAACAGGATCAAGAAATCCTTTAGGAACAAAAAGTAATATCGACAAACTTCCATTCCATCCTTATTTTTCATTTAAAGATATCCTTGGATTTCTTATTATAATAATATTATTAATAATTTTAACTTTAAGAAATCCCTATTTATTAGGAGATCCTGATAATTTTATTCCAGCAAACCCTTTAGTTACTCCTATTCATATTCAACCAGAATGATATTTTCTATTTGCATATGCAATTTTACGATCCATTCCTAATAAATTAGGAGGAGTAATTGCACTAGTAATATCTATTGCAATTTTATATACCCTACCTTTTACAAATCAAAAAAAATTTCAAAGTATACAATTTTACCCAATTAATAAATTTTTATTTTGAATACTATTTACAATTATCATTCTATTAACTTGAATTGGAGCCCGACCTGTAGAAGATCCATATATCTTAATTGGACAAATCTTAACAATTTTATATTTCCTTTATTTTTTAATTAATCCCATTATTGCTAAATTATGAGATAAAATTATATTTTCTTAGTTAATGAACTTGTTCAAGTATATATTTTGAAAATATAAAAAAGAAGTAAAATCTTCTATTAACTTGATACTAAAAATAATTAACTAAATTAAAAAGGTAAAAATAAACAATTTTACACTAAAAAATAAAAATAAATAATTTAATGATACAGGTAAATATCTTTTTCAAGCAAGATATATTAACTTATCATAACGAAAACGAGGTAAAGTTCCTCGAACTCAGATTCAAAAAAAAAATACTAAACCTATTTTTATAAAAAAATCCCATATTATTAAATTTGCACCTAAAAAAAGAATTGAACTTAATATACTTATAAATAAAATACTTGCATATTCAGCTAAAAAAATTATAGCAAATCCACCTCTTCTATATTCAACATTAAAACCTGAAACTAATTCAGATTCTCCTTCAGCAAAATCAAATGGAGTTCGATTAGTCTCAGCTAATCTAGAAACTAATCATATTAAACATAAAGGTAAAAGAAAAATGATAAATCAAATATACTCTTGAAATTTTTCTGTTGATAAAAAATCTAATCTTAAAATTAAAAATAAAAATGATAATAAAATAATTGCTAATCTAACCTCATAAGAAATTGTCTGAGCAACAGCTCGTAATCTCCCTAACAAAGAATAATTAGAATTTGAAGATCAACCAGCTAATATAACAGTATAAACTCTCAAACTTGAAATTCTTAAAAAAAATAAAAAAGATAAATTAAATCTTATATTAACCGTTAAAAAAGGGATACATATCCATAAAAATAAAGCTAAAAATAAATTTATTACCGGAGATAAATAATATAAATTAAAATTAGATATATAAGGAAAAGTTTGCTCTTTAGTAAATAATTTAATAGCATCTCTAAATGGTTGAACTAATCCAATAAATCCCACCTTATTAGGACCTTTACGAATTTGAATATAACCTAAAACTTTACGTTCAAGTAAAGTTAAAAAAGCAACTCCAATTAATACACAAATTAATAAAATCACACTAGATAAAATTATTAAAATCAAATCTTTAAATATCAAGTATTATTTATAATATAAATTATATATAAAGATTCTAAATCTATTGCACTAATCTGCCAAAATAATAATAATATTCAAATAAAAAATTCTAAATTAAATATTTGGTCCTTTCGTACTAAAATATTCACTTATTTTAAAGATAGAAACCAACCTGGCTCACGCCGGTCTAAACTCAGATCATGTAAAATTTTAAAGGTCGAACAGACCTAAAATTCTTAACTTCTACACCAAGAATTAATTTTAATCCAACATCGAGGTCGCAATCTTTTTTTTCGATTTGAACTCTTAAAAAAAATTACGCTGTTATCCCTAAGGTAATTTTATCTTATAATCACTATAAATGGATCAAAAATTCATAAATTAATGTAAAATTTTAAAAAAAGTTAATCAAATTTTTCAATCACCCCAATTAAATAATAATTAAAATTAAAATTAATAATCCTAAAAATAATAAACTTAATTTATATAAAACTCTATAGGGTCTTCTCGTCTTTTAAATACATCTAAGCTTTTTAACTTAAAAATAAAATTTTTATAAAAATTAAATAGAGACAGTTTTTTTCTTATTCAACCATTCATTCCAGCTTTCAATTAAAAAACTAATGATTATGCTACCTTTGCACGGTCAAATTACCGCGGCCATTTAAATCTTCAGTGGGCAGGTTAGACTTTAAATTATTATCAAAAAGCCATGTTTTTAATAAACAGGTAGAAAAAAAATTGCCGAATTCCTTTATTTAACCTTAATTTTAAAATTATATTTAAAACATAAAAATACTAATTTTATCATTATTTCTAATTATATAAAATTTTAAATTATATTTAAATAAACTATTTAAATTTATAATAAAAATTATAAATAAAATTAAATTAATTATAACATCATTTTAAAAATAAAAACTTCTAATTCTATAAATTTAAATTTTTAATTAAATTTTAAATATTTATTTTTAAGCTCATCCCTAAAAATATTAATTATTAATAATATTAAATTTAAAAAATTAAATTAATATATTTTAATAATAAAATTAAATTTCTTTCTTTAAAAACTAGATATATTTAAAAACGATTAACGTTTCATTTCCAAAAAAATATTTATAATAATTATTTTACATTAAAAAATATATTTTCTTAAATCTTTTAAATTCGAGAATATATCAATTTAATTTATTTTTAATAAACCCTGATACACAAGGTACAAAAAATTAATTTTTCTTTATTATATTTTAAAACTTCTTTCACAATACTAATAAACTATAATAAAAATAATTTTTTCTAAAATAATAATAAAAATTAATTTTCTTATTTTAATAACAATATAAATTTTTATATAAAATAATAATAATTTAAATTCAAATTAAATTGAATCCACAATTAACTTTTTAATGTAAATAAAATGCTTAAATCAAGCTCTAATTTGAACTTTCTAGGCTCACTTTCCAGTAAACCTACTTTGTTACGACTTATTCCATTTTATAATGAAAGCGACGGGCAATATGTACATATTTTAGAGCTTAAATCATTTTAATTAAATAATTAAAATTACTATTAAATCCAAATTCATAAAATTTTTAAAATTTCAATTTTAAAATAAATTAAATGTAACCCATCTCTTCTTTTTTATAAACTACACCTTGATCTGATTTAATTTTTTATAAAAATCATGAATATTAAATTTCTTTAAAAATATTCAAACTACGACGATATGTAAATTAATAAAAAAAGTAATTTTTATCGTGGATTATCAATTATAGGGCAGGTTCCTCTAAATAGACTAAAATACCGCCAAATTTTTTAATTTTTAAGATCTTAACTTTTAATAATTTAGTATTTCAAATTTACATTTATAATAATAGGGTATCTAATCCTAGTTTATTAAATAAATTTCTTAACTTCATTAACAAAATTAAATATTTACAATTAAATTAAAATTTCACTTAATAATTTAAAATTTAAAATCATAAAAATTATAAATTAATTAAAACTAAATAAATTAAATTATATTATTTGTGTAACCGCAACTGCTGGCACAAATTTTGTTAATATTAAAAATTATACCTAAATCTAATTTTCATTAATATTTAAATTTCTCTACTGCGAAAATTAAATTTTAAAAATAATTATTAAAATTATTTTTAGTATCCTAAAAAAATTTACATATAAAATTAAATTAAACCCAATTTTCAAGCTAAAATCAAACTTTTGAGTAGATAAATCAATAATAAACATAATTCTTTTTCCTGCCTAAGAAACATTCTCTGCTAAAAATTTTATATTATAAATTCATTTTTAACATAAAATACTACAATACTAAAATAAATTTTTATATTAATTTTTATGATACAATTAAAATTAAATTCCCCAATTTAATCTTTAATAATTTCCCAAAATAATATTTAATAATTTGAAAATTAAATTCCCCAATTTAATCTTTAATAATTTCCCAAAATAATACTTAATAATTTGAAAATTAAATTCCCCAATTTAATCTTTAATAATTTCCCAAAATAATATTTAATAATTTGAAAATTAAATTCCCCAATTTAATCTTTAATAATTTCCCAAAATAATACTTAATAATTTGAAAATTAAATTCCCCAATTTAATCTTTAATAATTTCCCAAAATAATATTTAATAATTTGAAAATTAAATTCCCCAATTTAATCTTTAATAATTTCCCAAAATAATACTTAATAATTTGAAAATTAAATTCCCCAATTTAATCTTTAATAATTTCCCAAAATAATACTTAATAATTTGAAAATTAAATTCCCCAATTTAATCTTTAATAATTTCCCAAAATAATATTTAATAATTTGAAAATTAAATTTATCAATTAATTTTTAAATTAAAATTAATAACCCGTAAATAAATAAAGTATAACAAAAATTTTTGTAAATTTTAACTTAGTAAATTTTTCATTTTTCTCAAAAAATTTCTATTAAATTATTTTTTTTTAAAAAAAATAATTTTAAATAAAATCACCTATATAACACTTTCTCATCTAACTTTATAAGGCAAAAAAACTGATACTAAGAAAAATTAACCTTTTTTCATACTCGCATATTCCTTAATAAAATCAATGATAAAGATTCTCTATTAACTTTTTACAAAAATTTTTAGACATTTTATCATTTTTTATTTTTATAAAAAAAATAAAAATATAAACATAATTATTAATCAAAGACTATAATTTTAGTTTAATAATTAAATATAGTATTATAATTAAATTTATAAATTAAAATATTCTATTTAAATAAATAAATTTGATTAAATAATTAAATTTCTATATAAATAAAGAATTATAAAATTAACTTAATTTTTAATATAATAATAATTCTTAGTATTTTTTTTTTTTTTTTTTTATTATTTTTAATTTTTATATAAATGTTTAATATTATCAATAATAAATAAACATTATTTTTATATAATTAATCATATATCTATTATAATAAGAATTTAATGAATATAGATATTATTATCTATATATCTATAAATTATTTATATATATATATTAATTTATTTATTCATTAGAAATATATATATATATATTAAATTTTAATATATATATAAATTCTATAAGAATTTCTATATATTAATTAAAATTTAATTAATATATAGTATTTCTTTTTTTCTTTTCCTAATAAGTAGCTACTCATCTTATACGATATATGTATATATATAATCAAGTATAGTTTAATAGACATGCATTCTTTGTTAACTATTTATTTAAAATGTTATACTTAATTAAACTTTTAAATATTTATAAACTAAGATATATAAATAATTATATATTTAATATAAATAACTTATTTAAAAATATAATATTTATAAATTATATATTCATGTAACCATTTATATAATAACCATTTTGGATAAGAAAAAAAATGGTAAAAAACGATCATTTCGGAAAACTCAGTTAGTTAACTTACTTTCAGTATTAATTAACTAAAATTTTTTTAAAAAAAAATTACATAAAATTACATTTTTTCATCTTTTTTTATAATTTTACTAAAAATTATTAAGTAAGTAAAAACCATTAAATTAATAAATAAGTAAATTTATAATTTTATTCTCCTTATAAAAGTTTTAGTGAAGTGCCTGAATAATAGGATAATTTTGATAGAATTAAAAATGTGAGCCCCCCTTCACCTTCACTACTAAGAATTATATTACATTTAATTGATTCAAACAATTTCCTAAAGTATCAAAAACTTTTATACATCATATACTAAAATGTAAAAAAATAAGCTAATTAAGCTACTGGGTTCATACCCCAATTATAAAGGTTTTAATCCTTTTTTTTTTAATTTTTAAATTTTATAAAATATTATTTTTTAATTCATTAATCATTGGTACTTTAATCTCCATTTCTTCATATTCTTGAATAAGAATATGAATAGGATTAGAAATTAATCTTCTCTCTATTATTCCCCTATTAAGAGATGATAAAAATATTTATCCTTCAGAATCTGCATTAAAATATTTTATTACCCAAAGATTAGCATCAATTATTTTATTATTTTCAATTATTATAATATTAAATTTTAAAGAATTTTTTCCCCAAAATTCTAATTTTTTTATAATAATTATTATAAATTCAGCTTTATTTACAAAAATAGGAGCAGCTCCCTTCCATGCCTGATTCCCCGAGGTTATAGAAGGATTAAATTGAATAAATTGTCTTTTAATATTAACTTGACAAAAAGTAGCTCCTATAATTTTACTAATATATAATTTAAAAATAACCTTATTTATATCTTGTGTAATTGTTTTTTCTTCAATAATTAGAGGAATTTTAGGTTTAAATCAAATTAGATTACGAAAAATTATAGCTTATTCATCAATTAATCATATTGGATGAATAATTGCTAGAATATTAAATTTTTCAATTATTTGAATTATCTATTTTCTTATTTATTCAATTATTACAATTAATATTATTAGAATTTTCAAATTATTCAACATTTTCTATTTAAAACAACTTTTTAATGCTTTAAATTTCAATAAAAATTTAAAGTTCTTTTTTATATTAAATTTCTTATCATTGGGAGGACTACCCCCATTCTTAGGATTTTTTCCTAAATGATTAACAGTTAATAATTTAATTAATAGAAATTTTTTAATAATTACTTTGTTATTAATTGTATTTACTTTAATCACCTTATTTTTTTATCTCCGAATTACTTTTTTAAGATTAATATTAAATTCTAACGAAAATTTAATTTTTATAAGAAAAAAAAATAATTTTATAATTTTCTGAATAAATTTAATTTCACTAATAGGATTATTGATTTGTACTTTAATTTTTAACATTTTTTAAGGATTTAAGTTAAAATTAAACTACTAACCTTCAAAGTTAAAAATAGATGGTGTCTAAGCCTTAAAAGTTTAACTTTACCTTTAAATTTGCAATTTAAAATCATTGTTGAATATAAGACTTGGTAAAAGAAATTTTTATTTCGTTAATAAATTTACAATTTATTGCCTAAACTCAGCCATTTTACCGAATAAATGATTATTTTCAACAAACCATAAAGATATTGGAACTTTATATTTTATTTTTGGAGCTTGATCAGGAATAGTCGGAACATCTTTAAGTTTATTAATTCGATCAGAATTAGGAAATCCAGGATCATTAATTGGTGATGATCAAATTTATAATGTAATTGTTACCGCTCATGCTTTCATTATAATTTTCTTTATAGTTATACCTATTATAATTGGAGGATTTGGAAATTGATTAGTTCCATTAATACTTGGAGCTCCTGATATAGCATTCCCTCGAATGAATAATATAAGATTTTGACTTTTACCTCCTTCACTAACTTTATTAATTATAAGAAGAATAGTAGAAAGCGGTGCTGGAACTGGCTGAACAGTTTATCCCCCTCTTTCATCAAATATTGCTCATAGAGGATCATCTGTTGATTTAGCAATTTTTAGATTACATCTAGCAGGAATTTCTTCAATTCTTGGAGCTGTAAATTTTATTACAACAGTTATTAATATACGACCTGTAGGTATAACTCCAGACCGTGTTCCTTTATTTGTTTGAGCAGTTGTAATTACAGCAATTCTTCTTCTTCTTTCTTTACCTGTTTTAGCAGGTGCTATCACAATATTATTAACAGATCGAAATTTAAATACTTCATTTTTTGATCCTGCAGGAGGAGGAGATCCTATTCTTTATCAACATTTATTTTGATTTTTTGGACATCCTGAAGTTTATATTTTAATTTTACCTGGTTTCGGAATAATTTCCCATATTATTAGACAAGAAAGAGGAAAAAAAGAAGCTTTCGGTGCTTTAGGAATAATTTATGCTATAATAGCAATTGGACTCCTTGGATTTGTAGTTTGAGCTCACCATATATTTACAGTTGGAATAGATGTAGATACTCGAGCTTATTTTACTTCAGCAACTATAATTATTGCTGTACCTACAGGTATTAAAGTTTTCAGATGAATAGCAACTCTTCATGGAACACAAATTTTATACAGACCAGTAACTTTATGAATATTAGGTTTTGTATTTCTATTTACAATTGGGGGATTAACTGGAGTAGTTTTAGCTAATTCATCAATTGATATTATTTTACATGATACATATTACGTAGTTGCTCATTTTCATTACGTTTTATCAATAGGAGCAGTCTTTGCTATTATAGCAGGAATTATTCAATGATTCCCCTTATTTACTGGTTTAACTTTAAATAATAATTTACTAAAAATTCAATTTTTTATTATATTTATTGGAGTTAATTTAACATTTTTTCCCCAACACTTTTTAGGATTAAGTGGAATACCACGTCGATATTCTGATTACCCAGATGCTTTTACTCTATGAAATATTGTTTCATCTATTGGATCATTAATTTCCTTAGTAAGAGTAATACTTTTATTATATATTTTTTGAGAAGCATTTTCAGTTCAACGAAAAAGTTTAATTTCACTAAACATATTAACTTCTATTGAATGATTACAATCCCTACCTCCCGCAGAACATAGTTATTCTGAACTTCCTATATTAACTGCTAATTTCTAATATGGCAGATTAGTGCACTGGATTTAAACCCCAATTATAAAGTTTAAACTTTTTTTAGAAATTGCAACATGAAAAACTCTTCTTCTTCAAGATAGGGCTTCACCTTTAATAGAGCAACTTTCATTTTTTCACGATCATACTTTAATAATTTTAGTTATTATTACAGTTTTAGTTGGACAATTATTAGTAACACTTTTTTTTAATAAATTTTCTCATCGATTTTTACTTGAAGGTCAACTAATTGAAATCATTTGAACTATTCTTCCAGCTGTAACTTTAATTTTTATTGCTCTTCCTTCTTTACGATTAATTTATATTTTAGATGAAATCAATAATCCTATAATTACTATTAAAACAATTGGACATCAATGATATTGATCTTATGAATACTCAGATTTCAAAAATATCGAATTTGATTCTTATATAATTCCCTCGAATGAATTAAAATTATTTAACTTTCGATTATTAGATGTAGATAATCGAGTTATTATTCCTTATGAATCTCAAATTCGAATATTAGTTACTGCTGCTGATGTTATTCATTCCTGAACAATCCCAGCTTTAGGTGTAAAAATTGATGCAACACCTGGACGTTTAAATCAAATTAGCTTTTCTTCTAATCGAAGAAGATTATTTTTTGGACAATGTTCTGAAATTTGTGGAGCAAATCATAGATTTATACCAATTGTAATTGAAAGAATTTCACCTAAATATTTTATTAAATGAATTTCAAAAATAAGAGAAATTTCATTAGATGGCTGAATGTAAGCATTGGAATTTTAAATCAATTTATAATAGAATAACACCTATTTCTAATGAAAAATTTAGTTAAAATTATAACATTAGCTTGTCAAGCTAAAATTATTGAAAAATAATTTTTAATTCCACAAATAGCCCCATTAAATTGATTAATACTTTTTATTTATTTCATTATAATTTTCTTTATATTCAATATTTTTAATTATTATATTTTTAGATACAAAATTAAAGAAATAAAAATTATTAAAAAAAAAACTTTATATAATTGAAAATGATAGCAAATTTATTTTCTTCTTTTGATCCAACAACAAATTTTAATTTATCATTAAATTGAATGAGAGCATTAATTGGAATTTTAATTTTACCATCTATATATTGATTAATTCCTTCACGATTAACAATTTTATGAACTAACATTATTTTAATTTTTCATAAAGAATTCAAAATTTTAATTAATAATTCAAATTTAAAAGGAACAACTTTAATTTTTATTTCATTATTTTCAATGATTTTATTTAATAATTTTCTTGGATTATTCCCTTATATTTTCACAAGAACTAGACATATAACTTTAACTTTAAGATTAGCTTTACCCTTATGATTAAGATTTATAATTTATGGATGAACCAATAATACTATTTATATATTTGCCCATTTAGTTCCTCAAGGAACTCCTAATGTTCTTATACCTTTTATAGTTTGTATTGAATCTATTAGAAATATTATTCGTCCTGGAACTTTAGCTGTTCGATTATCAGCTAATATAATTGCAGGACATTTATTAATAACTTTACTTGGAAATACAGGATCATCTATAACTTTAATCATATTAAATATCTTAATTTTAGTTCAAATTTTACTTTTAATTCTTGAATCAGCAGTTTCTATTATTCAATCTTATGTTTTCGCAGTTTTAAGAACACTTTATTCTAGGGAAATTAATTAATGTCAACACATAAAAATCACCCTTTCCATTTAGTTGAAGTAAGACCTTGACCTTTATTAGGAGCATTAGGAGCTATAACAACTATAATTGGATTAATTAAATGATTTCATTTATATCAAAATAATCTTTTCTTACTAGGATTACTAATCACAACTTTAATTATATATCAATGGTGACGAGATATCACCCGAGAAGCTACTTTTCAAGGATTACATTCATTTTCTGTTGCTTTGGGAATACGATGAGGAATAATTTTATTTATTACATCTGAAGTACTTTTTTTTATTAGATTTTTTTGAGGATTTTTTCATAATTCACTTTCTCCTACAATTGAATTAGGTATAATTTGACCCCCAAAAGGCATTCAAACTTTCAATCCAATCGAAATTCCTTTATTAAATACTCTTATTTTATTAACATCAGGATTAACAGTTACATGAGCTCATCATAGATTAATAGAAAATAATTATAAACAAACTACTCAAGGATTAATGTTAACAGTTATTTTAGGAATTTATTTTAGTATTTTACAAGGATATGAATATTTAGAAGCCCCATTTACAATAGCAGATGCTGCTTATGGTTCTTCTTTTTTTATAGCAACAGGCTTCCATGGATTACATGTAATCATTGGAACAACCTTTTTATTAATTTGTTTAATTCGACATATTAACCTTCATTTTAGATCAACCCACCATTTTGGATTCGAAGCCGCAGCATGATATTGACATTTTGTAGATGTAGTATGATTATTCCTTTATATTTCAGTTTACTGATGAGGTAGATAATATTTATATAATATAAAAATTATATTTGACTTCCAATCAAAAAATCTAATAAATTTAGTATAAATAATTAAAATTTTAATAATCTTAATTATAATTATTATATTAATCAATTTAATTTTAATTTTACTAGTTAATTTAATTTCTAAAAAAACATTTTCAGATCAAGAAAAAAGGTCACCTTTTGAATGTGGATTTGATCCTAAAAACCCAGCTCGCTTACCTTTCTCCTTACAATTTTTTCTAATTGCTGTAATTTTCTTAATTTTTGATATTGAAATTACACTTCTTTTACCAATAATTTTAACCCTAACAATTTCTAACATAATAAACTATTCTTTAATCGTAATTTTTTTTATTATTATTTTATTAATTGGTTTAATTCATGAATGAAATCAAGGAGCTTTAAATTGAGCTTATTAGGATAATAGTTAAACTTAACATTTAATTTGCATTTAAAAAATATTGAATTTTTTCAATTTATCTTAAATAAGAAGCAAATATTTGCATTTAGTTTCGACCTAAAAATTTGATAAATTTTATCCTTATTTATTAATTGAAACCAAAATAGAGGTCTATCACTGTTAATGATAAAATTGAATCAAAAATTCCAATTAAAGAAATATGAAAATCAAGAATAAGCTTCTAACTTAATTCTTAAGCGATGAAATTTCGTTTATATTTCTATTTATATAGTTTAAAAAAAAACATTACATTTTCATTGTAAAATTAAATTTTATTTTATAAATATTTAAAAATATAAAATATTACCTTAATATCTTCAATATTATGCTCTATATTTAAGCTATTTAAATTAAATATTTATTATAAAAATAAATAATACTCAAAAAATTATTATTATAAAATAAATTTTTAAATGATTATTAGAAAAAAATTGAATAAATTGTCTTAAATTTTGTAATTTTAAAGATAAATTTTGTCCACCATAATATTCAAATCACCCCTGATCAAATTTTTTAATATATAATTCTCCTATTATAATAGGATAAAAATTTACCCCTAAAGTAGAAATAATCGGTATATTTCATATTGAACCTAAAAATGCAACTAAAATTAAATTATTTAAAGACTTAGAAAAATAATTAAATTTAAATTTTGCTAATTCATACCCAAATCATACACCAAAAATAACTATAATCAAAGCTATTATTTTTATAGGTAATGATAAACAAATAAAATAAGGAGAAGGAAATATTAATCATATTAATATTCTTCCTATAATAACAACAAAAATAATTAAACCTATTATTCTTTTTAATATCAATATCCTTGACTCACTTAATCTTCTTAAAGAAATGAAATTAAAATTTCCTGTTAAAGTATAATATACTAAACGAAATCTATAACATACTGTTAAACCAACAGAAATATAAAAAATTAAATAAATAAAAATATTTAAAAATTGTATAGATATAATTTCAACAACTAAATCTTTAGAATAAAATCCAGATAAAAAAGGTAATCCACATAAAGAAAAATTTCTAATATTAAAAAAAGTACAAGTTAACGGTATATGTTTATTTAACTTTCCTATAAAACGAATATCTTGACAATTATTTAAATTATGAATAATATTTCCTGCGCATATAAATAATAAAGCTTTAAATAAAGCGTGAGTTAATAAATGAAAAAAAGCTAATTTATACTCTCCTAAAGCTAAAATCCTTATTATTAAACCTAATTGACTTAATGTTGATAAAGCAATAATTTTTTTTAGATCAAATTCAAAATTAGCACCTAAACCTGATATAAATATAGTTAAACTTGAAATTAATAATAAAATTAATATTAAATTTGAAGAAAAACAAAAATTAAAACGAATTAATAAATAAACCCCAGCTGTAACTAAAGTTGAAGAATGAACTAAAGAAGAAACTGGAGTTGGAGCAGCTATAGCAGCGGGTAATCAAGAAGAAAAAGGAATTTGAGCTCTTTTAGTTATAGCAGCTAAAACTACTATGTATGAAATTAATTTTATAGAAAAATCATCTTTTATTAAATCTAAATAAAAAATAAAATTTCATCTTCCATAATTTATTATCCAAGCAATAGATATAAGTAAAGCCACATCTCCAATACGATTAGATAACGCTGTTAATATCCCAGCATTAAAAGATTTAACGTTTTGGTAATAAATTACTAAACAATAAGAAACTAATCCTAAACCATCTCAACCCAATAAAATTGAAATTAAATTAGGTCTAATAATTAATAATATTATTGATAAAACAAATATAATTACCAAATAAATAAATCGATTTAAATTTTCATCACCAAATATATATTCTTGACTATAATAAATAACTATTGAAGAAATAAATAAAACAAATCTTATAAATAATAATGATATTCAATCTAATAAAATAGTTATAATTACAGATAAAGAATTTAATGTCAATAAATTTAATTCAATAATTAAATTAAAATCTTGAATTAAAAAATAAATTCTAAGACAAAAAAATGATAAGGAAATTAATAAAAATAAATTAAAATAAATTTTACAAATAGAATAAATTATCTAAAATAGAAAACTATATCTTTGAAATCACAAATCAATATTTTTATAAACTATTTAGATTAAATTCATAATACTAAATATTCCCCTTTCAAAATTAATAAATTTAAAGGTATTCAATGTAAAAATAATAATAAATATTCTCGTAATATTCCTTGATAAACAGAAAATATCCCTGAATAAAAATTTCCATGTTGAGAAAAAGAATATAAAAATAATGAATATACAGCCCTAAAAAATGAAATTAAAGATAAAAATAATATATTTATTCAACTAAATGAAATTAAACTATTAATTAACAAAATTTCTCCTATTAAATTCAAAGAAGGAGGAGCAGCTATATTAGAAGAACAAAGTAAAAATCATCATAATGAAAGACTAGGTATAATATTTAAAAATCCTTTATTTAAATAAAGTCTTCGTCTTCCTATTCGTTCATAAGAAATATTAGCCAAACAAAATAAACCAGAAGAACATAATCCATGAGCAATTATCATAATCAAAGAACCTCAAAACCCTCAAATATTTAAAGTTATAATACCAGCTAATACTATTCCTATATGTGCAACTGAAGAATAAGCAATTAAAGATTTTATATCTCTTTGACGAATACAAATCAAAGAAACAAAAAATCCACCCACTAACCTAATAATAATAAAATAAAAATTAATTTTTATTCCAATTTCAATGAATAATATTATTAAACGTAAAAATCCATAACCTCCTAATTTTAATATAATACCTGCCAAAATTATTGAACCTGAAACAGGAGCCTCTACATGAGCTTTAGGTAATCACAAATGAATAAAAAATATAGGTATTTTTACAAAAAATACTAAATTTATGCATAAATATATAAAAACTCTATTTACATTATTATTAAAAAAATAAAAATTTAAAGAATTAAATTTTTCATAATAAAAAAAAATTGAAATTATTATAGGCAAAGAAACTAATAAAGTATAAAATAATAAATAAACACCAGCTTCAATTCGCTCAGGTTGATAACCTCAACCAATAATCAAAATTAAAGTAGGAATCAATCTAATTTCAAAAAATAAATAAAAAATAAATAAATTTAAAGAAGAAAATGTTAAATATAATCTAATCATAAGAAAAATTATGGTTATCAAAAATAAATTAAAAAAATTATTTAATTTTAATAATTTTTCTCTAGCTAAAATTATTAATGAACAAATCCAAAATCTTAATAAAATTAATGTAAAAGATAATAAATCACATCCTAATAAATAAGATAAATTTAATACTAAAAATCCAAAATTAAAATTTAATAAAAATAAAAAAGATAAAAAAAAAAATAAAAATTGAATTAATCAAAAATTAATAGAAAAACATAAAGGAATTAAAAATAATAACCCAAATAAAAACTTTATCATAAAGAAGAAAATGTTAAAACATAATCATTACCATGAGTACGAATTATTAAAACTAAAATTGATAAACCCAAAACTCCTTCACAAACTCTTATTACTAAAAAAATTATTGAAAATAAATATTCATAATTAAAAAACCTTAAATAAACAAAAATATTAAAATATAAAGATAAAACAATAAATTCTAAACTTAATAATATTAATAATAAATGTTTACGTTTTGAAGAAAAAACAATTAAGCCCGAAAAAAAAATAAAAACTGCTGCATATAAATAAATTATCATTATAAGTTTAAATAATTTAATAAAAATATTGGTCTTGTAAATCAAAAATAAGATTTAATCTTTTTAAACATCAGAGAAAAGGATGATTTTCCTTATCTTTAATCTCCAAAATTAAAATTTTAATAAACTATTCTCTGTATTTTATTTTTTTCTATATTAACAATTTTACTTTCGATTATATTTTTATTTTTAAACCATCCACTATCATTTGGATTAATCTTATTAATCCAGACAATTTCTATTTCAATAATAACTGGTATTATAAATTTAAATTTTTGATTTTCCTATATTTTATTCCTTAGAACTTTAAATTTTTATTGAAATTTAAAGCATTAAAAAGTTGTTTTAAATAGAAAATGTTGAATAATTTGAAAATTCTAATAATATTAATTGTAATAATTGAATAAATAAGAAAATAGATAATTCAAATAATTGAAAAATTTAATATTCTAGCAATTATTCATCCAATATGATTAATTGATGAATAAGCTATAATTTTTCGTAATCTAATTTGATTTAAACCTAAAATTCCTCTAATTATTGAAGAAAAAACAATTACACAAGATATAAATAAGGTTATTTTTAAATTATATATTAGTAAAATTATAGGAGCTACTTTTTGTCAAGTTAATATTAAAAGACAATTTATTCAATTTAATCCTTCTATAACCTCGGGGAATCAGGCATGGAAGGGAGCTGCTCCTATTTTTGTAAATAAAGCTGAATTTATAATAATTATTATAAAAAAATTAGAATTTTGGGGAAAAAATTCTTTAAAATTTAATATTATAATAATTGAAAATAATAAAATAATTGATGCTAATCTTTGGGTAATAAAATATTTTAATGCAGATTCTGAAGGATAAATATTTTTATCATCTCTTAATAGGGGAATAATAGAGAGAAGATTAATTTCTAATCCTATTCATATTCTTATTCAAGAATATGAAGAAATGGAGATTAAAGTACCAATGATTAATGAATTAAAAAATAATATTTTATAAAATTTAAAAATTAAAAAAAAAAGGATTAAAACCTTTATAATTGGGGTATGAACCCAGTAGCTTAATTAGCTTATTTTTTTACATTTTAGTATATGATGTATAAAAGTTTTTGATACTTTAGGAAATTGTTTGAATCAATTAAATGTAATATAATTCTTAGTAGTGAAGGTGAAGGGGGGCTCACATTTTTAATTCTATCAAAATTATCCTATTATTCAGGCACTTCACTAAAACTTTTATAAGGAGAATAAAATTATAAATTTACTTATTTATTAATTTAATGGTTTTTACTTACTTAATAATTTTTAGTAAAATTATAAAAAAAGATGAAAAAATGTAATTTTATGTAATTTTTTTTTAAAAAAATTTTAGTTAATTAATACTGAAAGTAAGTTAACTAACTGAGTTTTCCGAAATGATCGTTTTTTACCATTTTTTTTCTTATCCAAAATGGTTATTATATAAATGGTTACATGAATATATAATTTATAAATATTATATTTTTAAATAAGTTATTTATATTAAATATATAATTATTTATATATCTTAGTTTATAAATATTTAAAAGTTTAATTAAGTATAACATTTTAAATAAATAGTTAACAAAGAATGCATGTCTATTAAACTATACTTGATTATATATATACATATATCGTATAAGATGAGTAGCTACTTATTAGGAAAAGAAAAAAAGAAATACTATATATTAATTAAATTTTAATTAATATATAGAAATTCTTATAGAATTTATATATATATTAAAATTTAATATATATATATATATTTCTAATGAATAAATAAATTAATATATATATATAAATAATTTATAGATATATAGATAATAATATCTATATTCATTAAATTCTTATTATAATAGATATATGATTAATTATATAAAAATAATGTTTATTTATTATTGATAATATTAAACATTTATATAAAAATTAAAAATAATAAAAAAAAAAAAAAAAAAATACTAAGAATTATTATTATATTAAAAATTAAGTTAATTTTATAATTCTTTATTTATATAGAAATTTAATTATTTAATCAAATTTATTTATTTAAATAGAATATTTTAATTTATAAATTTAATTATAATACTATATTTAATTATTAAACTAAAATTATAGTCTTTGATTAATAATTATGTTTATATTTTTATTTTTTTTATAAAAATAAAAAATGATAAAATGTCTAAAAATTTTTGTAAAAAGTTAATAGAGAATCTTTATCATTGATTTTATTAAGGAATATGCGAGTATGAAAAAAGGTTAATTTTTCTTAGTATCAGTTTTTTTGCCTTATAAAGTTAGATGAGAAAGTGTTATATAGGTGATTTTATTTAAAATTATTTTTTTTAAAAAAAAATAATTTAATAGAAATTTTTTGAGAAAAATGAAAAATTTACTAAGTTAAAATTTACAAAAATTTTTGTTATACTTTATTTATTTACGGGTTATTAATTTTAATTTAAAAATTAATTGATAAATTTAATTTTCAAATTATTAAATATTATTTTGGGAAATTATTAAAGATTAAATTGGGGAATTTAATTTTCAAATTATTAAGTATTATTTTGGGAAATTATTAAAGATTAAATTGGGGAATTTAATTTTCAAATTATTAAGTATTATTTTGGGAAATTATTAAAGATTAAATTGGGGAATTTAATTTTCAAATTATTAAATATTATTTTGGGAAATTATTAAAGATTAAATTGGGGAATTTAATTTTCAAATTATTAAGTATTATTTTGGGAAATTATTAAAGATTAAATTGGGGAATTTAATTTTCAAATTATTAAATATTATTTTGGGAAATTATTAAAGATTAAATTGGGGAATTTAATTTTCAAATTATTAAGTATTATTTTGGGAAATTATTAAAGATTAAATTGGGGAATTTAATTTTCAAATTATTAAATATTATTTTGGGAAATTATTAAAGATTAAATTGGGGAATTTAATTTTAATTGTATCATAAAAATTAATATAAAAATTTATTTTAGTATTGTAGTATTTTATGTTAAAAATGAATTTATAATATAAAATTTTTAGCAGAGAATGTTTCTTAGGCAGGAAAAAGAATTATGTTTATTATTGATTTATCTATTCAAAAGTTTGATTTTAGCTTGAAAATTGGGTTTAATTTAATTTTATATGTAAATTTTTTTAGGATACTAAAAATAATTTTAATAATTATTTTTAAAATTTAATTTTCGCAGTAGAGAAATTTAAATATTAATGAAAATTAGATTTAGGTATAATTTTTAATATTAACAAAATTTGTGCCAGCAGTTGCGGTTACACAAATAATATAATTTAATTTATTTAGTTTTAATTAATTTATAATTTTTATGATTTTAAATTTTAAATTATTAAGTGAAATTTTAATTTAATTGTAAATATTTAATTTTGTTAATGAAGTTAAGAAATTTATTTAATAAACTAGGATTAGATACCCTATTATTATAAATGTAAATTTGAAATACTAAATTATTAAAAGTTAAGATCTTAAAAATTAAAAAATTTGGCGGTATTTTAGTCTATTTAGAGGAACCTGCCCTATAATTGATAATCCACGATAAAAATTACTTTTTTTATTAATTTACATATCGTCGTAGTTTGAATATTTTTAAAGAAATTTAATATTCATGATTTTTATAAAAAATTAAATCAGATCAAGGTGTAGTTTATAAAAAAGAAGAGATGGGTTACATTTAATTTATTTTAAAATTGAAATTTTAAAAATTTTATGAATTTGGATTTAATAGTAATTTTAATTATTTAATTAAAATGATTTAAGCTCTAAAATATGTACATATTGCCCGTCGCTTTCATTATAAAATGGAATAAGTCGTAACAAAGTAGGTTTACTGGAAAGTGAGCCTAGAAAGTTCAAATTAGAGCTTGATTTAAGCATTTTATTTACATTAAAAAGTTAATTGTGGATTCAATTTAATTTGAATTTAAATTATTATTATTTTATATAAAAATTTATATTGTTATTAAAATAAGAAAATTAATTTTTATTATTATTTTAGAAAAAATTATTTTTATTATAGTTTATTAGTATTGTGAAAGAAGTTTTAAAATATAATAAAGAAAAATTAATTTTTTGTACCTTGTGTATCAGGGTTTATTAAAAATAAATTAAATTGATATATTCTCGAATTTAAAAGATTTAAGAAAATATATTTTTTAATGTAAAATAATTATTATAAATATTTTTTTGGAAATGAAACGTTAATCGTTTTTAAATATATCTAGTTTTTAAAGAAAGAAATTTAATTTTATTATTAAAATATATTAATTTAATTTTTTAAATTTAATATTATTAATAATTAATATTTTTAGGGATGAGCTTAAAAATAAATATTTAAAATTTAATTAAAAATTTAAATTTATAGAATTAGAAGTTTTTATTTTTAAAATGATGTTATAATTAATTTAATTTTATTTATAATTTTTATTATAAATTTAAATAGTTTATTTAAATATAATTTAAAATTTTATATAATTAGAAATAATGATAAAATTAGTATTTTTATGTTTTAAATATAATTTTAAAATTAAGGTTAAATAAAGGAATTCGGCAATTTTTTTTCTACCTGTTTATTAAAAACATGGCTTTTTGACAATAATTTAAAGTCTAACCTGCCCACTGAAGATTTAAATGGCCGCGGTAATTTGACCGTGCAAAGGTAGCATAATCATTAGTTTTTTAATTGAAAGCTGGAATGAATGGTTGAATAAGAAAAAAACTGTCTCTATTTAATTTTTATAAAAATTTTATTTTTAAGTTAAAAAGCTTAGATGTATTTAAAAGACGAGAAGACCCTATAGAGTTTTATATAAATTAAGTTTATTATTTTTAGGATTATTAATTTTAATTTTAATTATTATTTAATTGGGGTGATTGAAAAATTTGATTAACTTTTTTTAAAATTTTACATTAATTTATGAATTTTTGATCCATTTATAGTGATTATAAGATAAAATTACCTTAGGGATAACAGCGTAATTTTTTTTAAGAGTTCAAATCGAAAAAAAAGATTGCGACCTCGATGTTGGATTAAAATTAATTCTTGGTGTAGAAGTTAAGAATTTTAGGTCTGTTCGACCTTTAAAATTTTACATGATCTGAGTTTAGACCGGCGTGAGCCAGGTTGGTTTCTATCTTTAAAATAAGTGAATATTTTAGTACGAAAGGACCAAATATTTAATTTAGAATTTTTTATTTGAATATTATTATTATTTTGGCAGATTAGTGCAATAGATTTAGAATCTTTATATATAATTTATATTATAAATAATACTTGATATTTAAAGATTTGATTTTAATAATTTTATCTAGTGTGATTTTATTAATTTGTGTATTAATTGGAGTTGCTTTTTTAACTTTACTTGAACGTAAAGTTTTAGGTTATATTCAAATTCGTAAAGGTCCTAATAAGGTGGGATTTATTGGATTAGTTCAACCATTTAGAGATGCTATTAAATTATTTACTAAAGAGCAAACTTTTCCTTATATATCTAATTTTAATTTATATTATTTATCTCCGGTAATAAATTTATTTTTAGCTTTATTTTTATGGATATGTATCCCTTTTTTAACGGTTAATATAAGATTTAATTTATCTTTTTTATTTTTTTTAAGAATTTCAAGTTTGAGAGTTTATACTGTTATATTAGCTGGTTGATCTTCAAATTCTAATTATTCTTTGTTAGGGAGATTACGAGCTGTTGCTCAGACAATTTCTTATGAGGTTAGATTAGCAATTATTTTATTATCATTTTTATTTTTAATTTTAAGATTAGATTTTTTATCAACAGAAAAATTTCAAGAGTATATTTGATTTATCATTTTTCTTTTACCTTTATGTTTAATATGATTAGTTTCTAGATTAGCTGAGACTAATCGAACTCCATTTGATTTTGCTGAAGGAGAATCTGAATTAGTTTCAGGTTTTAATGTTGAATATAGAAGAGGTGGATTTGCTATAATTTTTTTAGCTGAATATGCAAGTATTTTATTTATAAGTATATTAAGTTCAATTCTTTTTTTAGGTGCAAATTTAATAATATGGGATTTTTTTATAAAAATAGGTTTAGTATTTTTTTTTTGAATCTGAGTTCGAGGAACTTTACCTCGTTTTCGTTATGATAAGTTAATATATCTTGCTTGAAAAAGATATTTACCTGTATCATTAAATTATTTATTTTTATTTTTTAGTGTAAAATTGTTTATTTTTACCTTTTTAATTTAGTTAATTATTTTTAGTATCAAGTTAATAGAAGATTTTACTTCTTTTTTATATTTTCAAAATATATACTTGAACAAGTTCATTAACTAAGAAAATATAATTTTATCTCATAATTTAGCAATAATGGGATTAATTAAAAAATAAAGGAAATATAAAATTGTTAAGATTTGTCCAATTAAGATATATGGATCTTCTACAGGTCGGGCTCCAATTCAAGTTAATAGAATGATAATTGTAAATAGTATTCAAAATAAAAATTTATTAATTGGGTAAAATTGTATACTTTGAAATTTTTTTTGATTTGTAAAAGGTAGGGTATATAAAATTGCAATAGATATTACTAGTGCAATTACTCCTCCTAATTTATTAGGAATGGATCGTAAAATTGCATATGCAAATAGAAAATATCATTCTGGTTGAATATGAATAGGAGTAACTAAAGGGTTTGCTGGAATAAAATTATCAGGATCTCCTAATAAATAGGGATTTCTTAAAGTTAAAATTATTAATAATATTATTATAATAAGAAATCCAAGGATATCTTTAAATGAAAAATAAGGATGGAATGGAAGTTTGTCGATATTACTTTTTGTTCCTAAAGGATTTCTTGATCCTGTTTGATGAAGAAACAATAAATGAATAATAACTATGGCTGCTACAATAAAAGGACATAAAAAATGTAATGCAAAAAATCGTGTTAAAGTAGCATTATCAACAGCAAATCCACCTCAAACTCATTGTACAATAGTAGAACCTAAATAAGGAATAGCTGATAATAAATTAGTAATTACAGTTGCTCCTCAAAATGATATTTGTCCTCAAGGTAATACATAACCTAAAAAAGCTGTTGCTATAGTTAGAAAAAAAAGTGTAACACCAATTATTCAAGTTTCTATTATTCAATAAGATCCATAATAAATCCCACGTCCAATATGAATATATAGACAGATAAAAAAAAAAGAAGCTCCATTAGCATGAAGAGTTCGAAGTAATCACCCAAAGTTTACATCTCGACAAATATGAATAATTCTATTGAAGGCTAGATCAATGTTTGGGCAGTAATGTATAGCTAAAAATAATCCTGTAACAATTTGAATAATTAGGCATAGTCCTAAAAGAGATCCAAAGTTTCATATTGTTGAAATATTTGAAGGTGTAGGTAAATCAATTAGTGAATTATTGATAATTTTAATTAAAGGTGATTTTTTTCGAATTGGTATTTTCATTAATCTTTTTGTCGTAAAGGTCCTGATTTAATTTTAGTAATTTTAACCACTATAATTAAAGTTATTAGAAGATAAATAATTATTATATAAATAATTATATTTCTTGGTCAATTAAGAAATTTTCTTAAGGAAAAATTATTGTTTATAATATAATTTTGATTAATTAAATCGTAAGAGTTTAAGTTTATTTCTAAGGAATAAGTATCAGTTAATAAAGATATTAATATAATCAAAATAAATATTATTATTAATATAGAAATTTTATAAGAAAATTTAAATTTTTCATTTGAAGCAATTCTAGTTATATAAATAAATAAAATTAATATTCCTCCAATTATAATAAGGAATAAAATATAGGAAAATCAAAAATTTAAATTTATAATACCAGTTATTATTGAAATAGAAATTGTCTGGATTAATAAGATTAATCCAAATGATAGTGGATGGTTTAAAAATAAAAATATAATCGAAAGTAAAATTGTTAATATAGAAAAAAATAAAATACAGAGAATAGTTTATTAAAATTTTAATTTTGGAGATTAAAGATAAGGAAAATCATCCTTTTCTCTGATGTTTAAAAAGATTAAATCTTATTTTTGATTTACAAGACCAATATTTTTATTAAATTATTTAAACTTATAATGATAATTTAT
Source organism: Rhagium mordax (assembly GCA_963680705.1). Classification (NCBI taxonomy): domain Eukaryota; kingdom Metazoa; phylum Arthropoda; class Insecta; order Coleoptera; family Cerambycidae; genus Rhagium; species Rhagium mordax. Next base: position 76,741,797 of record OY796658.1, on the reverse strand, counting down.
TTATATGCAGCAGTTTTTATTTTTTTTTCGGGCTTAATTGTTTTTTCTTCAAAACGTAAACATTTATTATTAATATTATTAAGTTTAGAATTTATTGTTTTATCTTTATATTTTAATATTTTTGTTTATTTAAGGTTTTTTAATTATGAATATTTATTTTCAATAATTTTTTTAGTAATAAGAGTTTGTGAAGGAGTTTTGGGTTTATCAATTTTAGTTTTAATAATTCGTACTCATGGTAATGATTATGTTTTAACATTTTCTTCTTTATGATAAAGTTTTTATTTGGGTTATTATTTTTAATTCCTTTATGTTTTTCTATTAATTTTTGATTAATTCAATTTTTATTTTTTTTTTTATCTTTTTTATTTTTATTAAATTTTAATTTTGGATTTTTAGTATTAAATTTATCTTATTTATTAGGATGTGATTTATTATCTTTTACATTAATTTTATTAAGATTTTGGATTTGTTCATTAATAATTTTAGCTAGAGAAAAATTATTAAAATTAAATAATTTTTTTAATTTATTTTTGATAACCATAATTTTTCTTATGATTAGATTATATTTAACATTTTCTTCTTTAAATTTATTTATTTTTTATTTATTTTTTGAAATTAGATTGATTCCTACTTTAATTTTGATTATTGGTTGAGGTTATCAACCTGAGCGAATTGAAGCTGGTGTTTATTTATTATTTTATACTTTATTAGTTTCTTTGCCTATAATAATTTCAATTTTTTTTTATTATGAAAAATTTAATTCTTTAAATTTTTATTTTTTTAATAATAATGTAAATAGAGTTTTTATATATTTATGCATAAATTTAGTATTTTTTGTAAAAATACCTATATTTTTTATTCATTTGTGATTACCTAAAGCTCATGTAGAGGCTCCTGTTTCAGGTTCAATAATTTTGGCAGGTATTATATTAAAATTAGGAGGTTATGGATTTTTACGTTTAATAATATTATTCATTGAAATTGGAATAAAAATTAATTTTTATTTTATTATTATTAGGTTAGTGGGTGGATTTTTTGTTTCTTTGATTTGTATTCGTCAAAGAGATATAAAATCTTTAATTGCTTATTCTTCAGTTGCACATATAGGAATAGTATTAGCTGGTATTATAACTTTAAATATTTGAGGGTTTTGAGGTTCTTTGATTATGATAATTGCTCATGGATTATGTTCTTCTGGTTTATTTTGTTTGGCTAATATTTCTTATGAACGAATAGGAAGACGAAGACTTTATTTAAATAAAGGATTTTTAAATATTATACCTAGTCTTTCATTATGATGATTTTTACTTTGTTCTTCTAATATAGCTGCTCCTCCTTCTTTGAATTTAATAGGAGAAATTTTGTTAATTAATAGTTTAATTTCATTTAGTTGAATAAATATATTATTTTTATCTTTAATTTCATTTTTTAGGGCTGTATATTCATTATTTTTATATTCTTTTTCTCAACATGGAAATTTTTATTCAGGGATATTTTCTGTTTATCAAGGAATATTACGAGAATATTTATTATTATTTTTACATTGAATACCTTTAAATTTATTAATTTTGAAAGGGGAATATTTAGTATTATGAATTTAATCTAAATAGTTTATAAAAATATTGATTTGTGATTTCAAAGATATAGTTTTCTATTTTAGATAATTTATTCTATTTGTAAAATTTATTTTAATTTATTTTTATTAATTTCCTTATCATTTTTTTGTCTTAGAATTTATTTTTTAATTCAAGATTTTAATTTAATTATTGAATTAAATTTATTGACATTAAATTCTTTATCTGTAATTATAACTATTTTATTAGATTGAATATCATTATTATTTATAAGATTTGTTTTATTTATTTCTTCAATAGTTATTTATTATAGTCAAGAATATATATTTGGTGATGAAAATTTAAATCGATTTATTTATTTGGTAATTATATTTGTTTTATCAATAATATTATTAATTATTAGACCTAATTTAATTTCAATTTTATTGGGTTGAGATGGTTTAGGATTAGTTTCTTATTGTTTAGTAATTTATTACCAAAACGTTAAATCTTTTAATGCTGGGATATTAACAGCGTTATCTAATCGTATTGGAGATGTGGCTTTACTTATATCTATTGCTTGGATAATAAATTATGGAAGATGAAATTTTATTTTTTATTTAGATTTAATAAAAGATGATTTTTCTATAAAATTAATTTCATACATAGTAGTTTTAGCTGCTATAACTAAAAGAGCTCAAATTCCTTTTTCTTCTTGATTACCCGCTGCTATAGCTGCTCCAACTCCAGTTTCTTCTTTAGTTCATTCTTCAACTTTAGTTACAGCTGGGGTTTATTTATTAATTCGTTTTAATTTTTGTTTTTCTTCAAATTTAATATTAATTTTATTATTAATTTCAAGTTTAACTATATTTATATCAGGTTTAGGTGCTAATTTTGAATTTGATCTAAAAAAAATTATTGCTTTATCAACATTAAGTCAATTAGGTTTAATAATAAGGATTTTAGCTTTAGGAGAGTATAAATTAGCTTTTTTTCATTTATTAACTCACGCTTTATTTAAAGCTTTATTATTTATATGCGCAGGAAATATTATTCATAATTTAAATAATTGTCAAGATATTCGTTTTATAGGAAAGTTAAATAAACATATACCGTTAACTTGTACTTTTTTTAATATTAGAAATTTTTCTTTATGTGGATTACCTTTTTTATCTGGATTTTATTCTAAAGATTTAGTTGTTGAAATTATATCTATACAATTTTTAAATATTTTTATTTATTTAATTTTTTATATTTCTGTTGGTTTAACAGTATGTTATAGATTTCGTTTAGTATATTATACTTTAACAGGAAATTTTAATTTCATTTCTTTAAGAAGATTAAGTGAGTCAAGGATATTGATATTAAAAAGAATAATAGGTTTAATTATTTTTGTTGTTATTATAGGAAGAATATTAATATGATTAATATTTCCTTCTCCTTATTTTATTTGTTTATCATTACCTATAAAAATAATAGCTTTGATTATAGTTATTTTTGGTGTATGATTTGGGTATGAATTAGCAAAATTTAAATTTAATTATTTTTCTAAGTCTTTAAATAATTTAATTTTAGTTGCATTTTTAGGTTCAATATGAAATATACCGATTATTTCTACTTTAGGGGTAAATTTTTATCCTATTATAATAGGAGAATTATATATTAAAAAATTTGATCAGGGGTGATTTGAATATTATGGTGGACAAAATTTATCTTTAAAATTACAAAATTTAAGACAATTTATTCAATTTTTTTCTAATAATCATTTAAAAATTTATTTTATAATAATAATTTTTTGAGTATTATTTATTTTTATAATAAATATTTAATTTAAATAGCTTAAATATAGAGCATAATATTGAAGATATTAAGGTAATATTTTATATTTTTAAATATTTATAAAATAAAATTTAATTTTACAATGAAAATGTAATGTTTTTTTTTAAACTATATAAATAGAAATATAAACGAAATTTCATCGCTTAAGAATTAAGTTAGAAGCTTATTCTTGATTTTCATATTTCTTTAATTGGAATTTTTGATTCAATTTTATCATTAACAGTGATAGACCTCTATTTTGGTTTCAATTAATAAATAAGGATAAAATTTATCAAATTTTTAGGTCGAAACTAAATGCAAATATTTGCTTCTTATTTAAGATAAATTGAAAAAATTCAATATTTTTTAAATGCAAATTAAATGTTAAGTTTAACTATTATCCTAATAAGCTCAATTTAAAGCTCCTTGATTTCATTCATGAATTAAACCAATTAATAAAATAATAATAAAAAAAATTACGATTAAAGAATAGTTTATTATGTTAGAAATTGTTAGGGTTAAAATTATTGGTAAAAGAAGTGTAATTTCAATATCAAAAATTAAGAAAATTACAGCAATTAGAAAAAATTGTAAGGAGAAAGGTAAGCGAGCTGGGTTTTTAGGATCAAATCCACATTCAAAAGGTGACCTTTTTTCTTGATCTGAAAATGTTTTTTTAGAAATTAAATTAACTAGTAAAATTAAAATTAAATTGATTAATATAATAATTATAATTAAGATTATTAAAATTTTAATTATTTATACTAAATTTATTAGATTTTTTGATTGGAAGTCAAATATAATTTTTATATTATATAAATATTATCTACCTCATCAGTAAACTGAAATATAAAGGAATAATCATACTACATCTACAAAATGTCAATATCATGCTGCGGCTTCGAATCCAAAATGGTGGGTTGATCTAAAATGAAGGTTAATATGTCGAATTAAACAAATTAATAAAAAGGTTGTTCCAATGATTACATGTAATCCATGGAAGCCTGTTGCTATAAAAAAAGAAGAACCATAAGCAGCATCTGCTATTGTAAATGGGGCTTCTAAATATTCATATCCTTGTAAAATACTAAAATAAATTCCTAAAATAACTGTTAACATTAATCCTTGAGTAGTTTGTTTATAATTATTTTCTATTAATCTATGATGAGCTCATGTAACTGTTAATCCTGATGTTAATAAAATAAGAGTATTTAATAAAGGAATTTCGATTGGATTGAAAGTTTGAATGCCTTTTGGGGGTCAAATTATACCTAATTCAATTGTAGGAGAAAGTGAATTATGAAAAAATCCTCAAAAAAATCTAATAAAAAAAAGTACTTCAGATGTAATAAATAAAATTATTCCTCATCGTATTCCCAAAGCAACAGAAAATGAATGTAATCCTTGAAAAGTAGCTTCTCGGGTGATATCTCGTCACCATTGATATATAATTAAAGTTGTGATTAGTAATCCTAGTAAGAAAAGATTATTTTGATATAAATGAAATCATTTAATTAATCCAATTATAGTTGTTATAGCTCCTAATGCTCCTAATAAAGGTCAAGGTCTTACTTCAACTAAATGGAAAGGGTGATTTTTATGTGTTGACATTAATTAATTTCCCTAGAATAAAGTGTTCTTAAAACTGCGAAAACATAAGATTGAATAATAGAAACTGCTGATTCAAGAATTAAAAGTAAAATTTGAACTAAAATTAAGATATTTAATATGATTAAAGTTATAGATGATCCTGTATTTCCAAGTAAAGTTATTAATAAATGTCCTGCAATTATATTAGCTGATAATCGAACAGCTAAAGTTCCAGGACGAATAATATTTCTAATAGATTCAATACAAACTATAAAAGGTATAAGAACATTAGGAGTTCCTTGAGGAACTAAATGGGCAAATATATAAATAGTATTATTGGTTCATCCATAAATTATAAATCTTAATCATAAGGGTAAAGCTAATCTTAAAGTTAAAGTTATATGTCTAGTTCTTGTGAAAATATAAGGGAATAATCCAAGAAAATTATTAAATAAAATCATTGAAAATAATGAAATAAAAATTAAAGTTGTTCCTTTTAAATTTGAATTATTAATTAAAATTTTGAATTCTTTATGAAGAATTAAAATAATGTTAGTTCATAAAATTGTTAATCGTGAAGGAATTAATCAATATATAGATGGTAAAATTAAAATTCCAATTAATGCTCTCATTCAATTTAATGATAAATTAAAATTTGTTGTTGGATCAAAAGAAGAAAATAAATTTGCTATCATTTTCAATTATATAAAGTTTTTTTTTTAATAATTTTTATTTCTTTAATTTTGTATCTAAAAATATAATAATTAAAAATATTGAATATAAAGAAAATTATAATGAAATAAATAAAAAGTATTAATCAATTTAATGGGGCTATTTGTGGAATTAAAAATTATTTTTCAATAATTTTAGCTTGACAAGCTAATGTTATAATTTTAACTAAATTTTTCATTAGAAATAGGTGTTATTCTATTATAAATTGATTTAAAATTCCAATGCTTACATTCAGCCATCTAATGAAATTTCTCTTATTTTTGAAATTCATTTAATAAAATATTTAGGTGAAATTCTTTCAATTACAATTGGTATAAATCTATGATTTGCTCCACAAATTTCAGAACATTGTCCAAAAAATAATCTTCTTCGATTAGAAGAAAAGCTAATTTGATTTAAACGTCCAGGTGTTGCATCAATTTTTACACCTAAAGCTGGGATTGTTCAGGAATGAATAACATCAGCAGCAGTAACTAATATTCGAATTTGAGATTCATAAGGAATAATAACTCGATTATCTACATCTAATAATCGAAAGTTAAATAATTTTAATTCATTCGAGGGAATTATATAAGAATCAAATTCGATATTTTTGAAATCTGAGTATTCATAAGATCAATATCATTGATGTCCAATTGTTTTAATAGTAATTATAGGATTATTGATTTCATCTAAAATATAAATTAATCGTAAAGAAGGAAGAGCAATAAAAATTAAAGTTACAGCTGGAAGAATAGTTCAAATGATTTCAATTAGTTGACCTTCAAGTAAAAATCGATGAGAAAATTTATTAAAAAAAAGTGTTACTAATAATTGTCCAACTAAAACTGTAATAATAACTAAAATTATTAAAGTATGATCGTGAAAAAATGAAAGTTGCTCTATTAAAGGTGAAGCCCTATCTTGAAGAAGAAGAGTTTTTCATGTTGCAATTTCTAAAAAAAGTTTAAACTTTATAATTGGGGTTTAAATCCAGTGCACTAATCTGCCATATTAGAAATTAGCAGTTAATATAGGAAGTTCAGAATAACTATGTTCTGCGGGAGGTAGGGATTGTAATCATTCAATAGAAGTTAATATGTTTAGTGAAATTAAACTTTTTCGTTGAACTGAAAATGCTTCTCAAAAAATATATAATAAAAGTATTACTCTTACTAAGGAAATTAATGATCCAATAGATGAAACAATATTTCATAGAGTAAAAGCATCTGGGTAATCAGAATATCGACGTGGTATTCCACTTAATCCTAAAAAGTGTTGGGGAAAAAATGTTAAATTAACTCCAATAAATATAATAAAAAATTGAATTTTTAGTAAATTATTATTTAAAGTTAAACCAGTAAATAAGGGGAATCATTGAATAATTCCTGCTATAATAGCAAAGACTGCTCCTATTGATAAAACGTAATGAAAATGAGCAACTACGTAATATGTATCATGTAAAATAATATCAATTGATGAATTAGCTAAAACTACTCCAGTTAATCCCCCAATTGTAAATAGAAATACAAAACCTAATATTCATAAAGTTACTGGTCTGTATAAAATTTGTGTTCCATGAAGAGTTGCTATTCATCTGAAAACTTTAATACCTGTAGGTACAGCAATAATTATAGTTGCTGAAGTAAAATAAGCTCGAGTATCTACATCTATTCCAACTGTAAATATATGGTGAGCTCAAACTACAAATCCAAGGAGTCCAATTGCTATTATAGCATAAATTATTCCTAAAGCACCGAAAGCTTCTTTTTTTCCTCTTTCTTGTCTAATAATATGGGAAATTATTCCGAAACCAGGTAAAATTAAAATATAAACTTCAGGATGTCCAAAAAATCAAAATAAATGTTGATAAAGAATAGGATCTCCTCCTCCTGCAGGATCAAAAAATGAAGTATTTAAATTTCGATCTGTTAATAATATTGTGATAGCACCTGCTAAAACAGGTAAAGAAAGAAGAAGAAGAATTGCTGTAATTACAACTGCTCAAACAAATAAAGGAACACGGTCTGGAGTTATACCTACAGGTCGTATATTAATAACTGTTGTAATAAAATTTACAGCTCCAAGAATTGAAGAAATTCCTGCTAGATGTAATCTAAAAATTGCTAAATCAACAGATGATCCTCTATGAGCAATATTTGATGAAAGAGGGGGATAAACTGTTCAGCCAGTTCCAGCACCGCTTTCTACTATTCTTCTTATAATTAATAAAGTTAGTGAAGGAGGTAAAAGTCAAAATCTTATATTATTCATTCGAGGGAATGCTATATCAGGAGCTCCAAGTATTAATGGAACTAATCAATTTCCAAATCCTCCAATTATAATAGGTATAACTATAAAGAAAATTATAATGAAAGCATGAGCGGTAACAATTACATTATAAATTTGATCATCACCAATTAATGATCCTGGATTTCCTAATTCTGATCGAATTAATAAACTTAAAGATGTTCCGACTATTCCTGATCAAGCTCCAAAAATAAAATATAAAGTTCCAATATCTTTATGGTTTGTTGAAAATAATCATTTATTCGGTAAAATGGCTGAGTTTAGGCAATAAATTGTAAATTTATTAACGAAATAAAAATTTCTTTTACCAAGTCTTATATTCAACAATGATTTTAAATTGCAAATTTAAAGGTAAAGTTAAACTTTTAAGGCTTAGACACCATCTATTTTTAACTTTGAAGGTTAGTAGTTTAATTTTAACTTAAATCCTTAAAAAATGTTAAAAATTAAAGTACAAATCAATAATCCTATTAGTGAAATTAAATTTATTCAGAAAATTATAAAATTATTTTTTTTTCTTATAAAAATTAAATTTTCGTTAGAATTTAATATTAATCTTAAAAAAGTAATTCGGAGATAAAAAAATAAGGTGATTAAAGTAAATACAATTAATAACAAAGTAATTATTAAAAAATTTCTATTAATTAAATTATTAACTGTTAATCATTTAGGAAAAAATCCTAAGAATGGGGGTAGTCCTCCCAATGATAAGAAATTTAATATAAAAAAGAACTTTAAATTTTTATTGAAATTTAAAGCATTAAAAAGTTGTTTTAAATAGAAAATGTTGAATAATTTGAAAATTCTAATAATATTAATTGTAATAATTGAATAAATAAGAAAATAGATAATTCAAATAATTGAAAAATTTAATATTCTAGCAATTATTCATCCAATATGATTAATTGATGAATAAGCTATAATTTTTCGTAATCTAATTTGATTTAAACCTAAAATTCCTCTAATTATTGAAGAAAAAACAATTACACAAGATATAAATAAGGTTATTTTTAAATTATATATTAGTAAAATTATAGGAGCTACTTTTTGTCAAGTTAATATTAAAAGACAATTTATTCAATTTAATCCTTCTATAACCTCGGGGAATCAGGCATGGAAGGGAGCTGCTCCTATTTTTGTAAATAAAGCTGAATTTATAATAATTATTATAAAAAAATTAGAATTTTGGGGAAAAAATTCTTTAAAATTTAATATTATAATAATTGAAAATAATAAAATAATTGATGCTAATCTTTGGGTAATAAAATATTTTAATGCAGATTCTGAAGGATAAATATTTTTATCATCTCTTAATAGGGGAATAATAGAGAGAAGATTAATTTCTAATCCTATTCATATTCTTATTCAAGAATATGAAGAAATGGAGATTAAAGTACCAATGATTAATGAATTAAAAAATAATATTTTATAAAATTTAAAAATTAAAAAAAAAAGGATTAAAACCTTTATAATTGGGGTATGAACCCAGTAGCTTAATTAGCTTATTTTTTTACATTTTAGTATATGATGTATAAAAGTTTTTGATACTTTAGGAAATTGTTTGAATCAATTAAATGTAATATAATTCTTAGTAGTGAAGGTGAAGGGGGGCTCACATTTTTAATTCTATCAAAATTATCCTATTATTCAGGCACTTCACTAAAACTTTTATAAGGAGAATAAAATTATAAATTTACTTATTTATTAATTTAATGGTTTTTACTTACTTAATAATTTTTAGTAAAATTATAAAAAAAGATGAAAAAATGTAATTTTATGTAATTTTTTTTTAAAAAAATTTTAGTTAATTAATACTGAAAGTAAGTTAACTAACTGAGTTTTCCGAAATGATCGTTTTTTACCATTTTTTTTCTTATCCAAAATGGTTATTATATAAATGGTTACATGAATATATAATTTATAAATATTATATTTTTAAATAAGTTATTTATATTAAATATATAATTATTTATATATCTTAGTTTATAAATATTTAAAAGTTTAATTAAGTATAACATTTTAAATAAATAGTTAACAAAGAATGCATGTCTATTAAACTATACTTGATTATATATATACATATATCGTATAAGATGAGTAGCTACTTATTAGGAAAAGAAAAAAAGAAATACTATATATTAATTAAATTTTAATTAATATATAGAAATTCTTATAGAATTTATATATATATTAAAATTTAATATATATATATATATTTCTAATGAATAAATAAATTAATATATATATATAAATAATTTATAGATATATAGATAATAATATCTATATTCATTAAATTCTTATTATAATAGATATATGATTAATTATATAAAAATAATGTTTATTTATTATTGATAATATTAAACATTTATATAAAAATTAAAAATAATAAAAAAAAAAAAAAAAAAATACTAAGAATTATTATTATATTAAAAATTAAGTTAATTTTATAATTCTTTATTTATATAGAAATTTAATTATTTAATCAAATTTATTTATTTAAATAGAATATTTTAATTTATAAATTTAATTATAATACTATATTTAATTATTAAACTAAAATTATAGTCTTTGATTAATAATTATGTTTATATTTTTATTTTTTTTATAAAAATAAAAAATGATAAAATGTCTAAAAATTTTTGTAAAAAGTTAATAGAGAATCTTTATCATTGATTTTATTAAGGAATATGCGAGTATGAAAAAAGGTTAATTTTTCTTAGTATCAGTTTTTTTGCCTTATAAAGTTAGATGAGAAAGTGTTATATAGGTGATTTTATTTAAAATTATTTTTTTTAAAAAAAAATAATTTAATAGAAATTTTTTGAGAAAAATGAAAAATTTACTAAGTTAAAATTTACAAAAATTTTTGTTATACTTTATTTATTTACGGGTTATTAATTTTAATTTAAAAATTAATTGATAAATTTAATTTTCAAATTATTAAATATTATTTTGGGAAATTATTAAAGATTAAATTGGGGAATTTAATTTTCAAATTATTAAGTATTATTTTGGGAAATTATTAAAGATTAAATTGGGGAATTTAATTTTCAAATTATTAAGTATTATTTTGGGAAATTATTAAAGATTAAATTGGGGAATTTAATTTTCAAATTATTAAATATTATTTTGGGAAATTATTAAAGATTAAATTGGGGAATTTAATTTTCAAATTATTAAGTATTATTTTGGGAAATTATTAAAGATTAAATTGGGGAATTTAATTTTCAAATTATTAAATATTATTTTGGGAAATTATTAAAGATTAAATTGGGGAATTTAATTTTCAAATTATTAAGTATTATTTTGGGAAATTATTAAAGATTAAATTGGGGAATTTAATTTTCAAATTATTAAATATTATTTTGGGAAATTATTAAAGATTAAATTGGGGAATTTAATTTTAATTGTATCATAAAAATTAATATAAAAATTTATTTTAGTATTGTAGTATTTTATGTTAAAAATGAATTTATAATATAAAATTTTTAGCAGAGAATGTTTCTTAGGCAGGAAAAAGAATTATGTTTATTATTGATTTATCTATTCAAAAGTTTGATTTTAGCTTGAAAATTGGGTTTAATTTAATTTTATATGTAAATTTTTTTAGGATACTAAAAATAATTTTAATAATTATTTTTAAAATTTAATTTTCGCAGTAGAGAAATTTAAATATTAATGAAAATTAGATTTAGGTATAATTTTTAATATTAACAAAATTTGTGCCAGCAGTTGCGGTTACACAAATAATATAATTTAATTTATTTAGTTTTAATTAATTTATAATTTTTATGATTTTAAATTTTAAATTATTAAGTGAAATTTTAATTTAATTGTAAATATTTAATTTTGTTAATGAAGTTAAGAAATTTATTTAATAAACTAGGATTAGATACCCTATTATTATAAATGTAAATTTGAAATACTAAATTATTAAAAGTTAAGATCTTAAAAATTAAAAAATTTGGCGGTATTTTAGTCTATTTAGAGGAACCTGCCCTATAATTGATAATCCACGATAAAAATTACTTTTTTTATTAATTTACATATCGTCGTAGTTTGAATATTTTTAAAGAAATTTAATATTCATGATTTTTATAAAAAATTAAATCAGATCAAGGTGTAGTTTATAAAAAAGAAGAGATGGGTTACATTTAATTTATTTTAAAATTGAAATTTTAAAAATTTTATGAATTTGGATTTAATAGTAATTTTAATTATTTAATTAAAATGATTTAAGCTCTAAAATATGTACATATTGCCCGTCGCTTTCATTATAAAATGGAATAAGTCGTAACAAAGTAGGTTTACTGGAAAGTGAGCCTAGAAAGTTCAAATTAGAGCTTGATTTAAGCATTTTATTTACATTAAAAAGTTAATTGTGGATTCAATTTAATTTGAATTTAAATTATTATTATTTTATATAAAAATTTATATTGTTATTAAAATAAGAAAATTAATTTTTATTATTATTTTAGAAAAAATTATTTTTATTATAGTTTATTAGTATTGTGAAAGAAGTTTTAAAATATAATAAAGAAAAATTAATTTTTTGTACCTTGTGTATCAGGGTTTATTAAAAATAAATTAAATTGATATATTCTCGAATTTAAAAGATTTAAGAAAATATATTTTTTAATGTAAAATAATTATTATAAATATTTTTTTGGAAATGAAACGTTAATCGTTTTTAAATATATCTAGTTTTTAAAGAAAGAAATTTAATTTTATTATTAAAATATATTAATTTAATTTTTTAAATTTAATATTATTAATAATTAATATTTTTAGGGATGAGCTTAAAAATAAATATTTAAAATTTAATTAAAAATTTAAATTTATAGAATTAGAAGTTTTTATTTTTAAAATGATGTTATAATTAATTTAATTTTATTTATAATTTTTATTATAAATTTAAATAGTTTATTTAAATATAATTTAAAATTTTATATAATTAGAAATAATGATAAAATTAGTATTTTTATGTTTTAAATATAATTTTAAAATTAAGGTTAAATAAAGGAATTCGGCAATTTTTTTTCTACCTGTTTATTAAAAACATGGCTTTTTGACAATAATTTAAAGTCTAACCTGCCCACTGAAGATTTAAATGGCCGCGGTAATTTGACCGTGCAAAGGTAGCATAATCATTAGTTTTTTAATTGAAAGCTGGAATGAATGGTTGAATAAGAAAAAAACTGTCTCTATTTAATTTTTATAAAAATTTTATTTTTAAGTTAAAAAGCTTAGATGTATTTAAAAGACGAGAAGACCCTATAGAGTTTTATATAAATTAAGTTTATTATTTTTAGGATTATTAATTTTAATTTTAATTATTATTTAATTGGGGTGATTGAAAAATTTGATTAACTTTTTTTAAAATTTTACATTAATTTATGAATTTTTGATCCATTTATAGTGATTATAAGATAAAATTACCTTAGGGATAACAGCGTAATTTTTTTTAAGAGTTCAAATCGAAAAAAAAGATTGCGACCTCGATGTTGGATTAAAATTAATTCTTGGTGTAGAAGTTAAGAATTTTAGGTCTGTTCGACCTTTAAAATTTTACATGATCTGAGTTTAGACCGGCGTGAGCCAGGTTGGTTTCTATCTTTAAAATAAGTGAATATTTTAGTACGAAAGGACCAAATATTTAATTTAGAATTTTTTATTTGAATATTATTATTATTTTGGCAGATTAGTGCAATAGATTTAGAATCTTTATATATAATTTATATTATAAATAATACTTGATATTTAAAGATTTGATTTTAATAATTTTATCTAGTGTGATTTTATTAATTTGTGTATTAATTGGAGTTGCTTTTTTAACTTTACTTGAACGTAAAGTTTTAGGTTATATTCAAATTCGTAAAGGTCCTAATAAGGTGGGATTTATTGGATTAGTTCAACCATTTAGAGATGCTATTAAATTATTTACTAAAGAGCAAACTTTTCCTTATATATCTAATTTTAATTTATATTATTTATCTCCGGTAATAAATTTATTTTTAGCTTTATTTTTATGGATATGTATCCCTTTTTTAACGGTTAATATAAGATTTAATTTATCTTTTTTATTTTTTTTAAGAATTTCAAGTTTGAGAGTTTATACTGTTATATTAGCTGGTTGATCTTCAAATTCTAATTATTCTTTGTTAGGGAGATTACGAGCTGTTGCTCAGACAATTTCTTATGAGGTTAGATTAGCAATTATTTTATTATCATTTTTATTTTTAATTTTAAGATTAGATTTTTTATCAACAGAAAAATTTCAAGAGTATATTTGATTTATCATTTTTCTTTTACCTTTATGTTTAATATGATTAGTTTCTAGATTAGCTGAGACTAATCGAACTCCATTTGATTTTGCTGAAGGAGAATCTGAATTAGTTTCAGGTTTTAATGTTGAATATAGAAGAGGTGGATTTGCTATAATTTTTTTAGCTGAATATGCAAGTATTTTATTTATAAGTATATTAAGTTCAATTCTTTTTTTAGGTGCAAATTTAATAATATGGGATTTTTTTATAAAAATAGGTTTAGTATTTTTTTTTTGAATCTGAGTTCGAGGAACTTTACCTCGTTTTCGTTATGATAAGTTAATATATCTTGCTTGAAAAAGATATTTACCTGTATCATTAAATTATTTATTTTTATTTTTTAGTGTAAAATTGTTTATTTTTACCTTTTTAATTTAGTTAATTATTTTTAGTATCAAGTTAATAGAAGATTTTACTTCTTTTTTATATTTTCAAAATATATACTTGAACAAGTTCATTAACTAAGAAAATATAATTTTATCTCATAATTTAGCAATAATGGGATTAATTAAAAAATAAAGGAAATATAAAATTGTTAAGATTTGTCCAATTAAGATATATGGATCTTCTACAGGTCGGGCTCCAATTCAAGTTAATAGAATGATAATTGTAAATAGTATTCAAAATAAAAATTTATTAATTGGGTAAAATTGTATACTTTGAAATTTTTTTTGATTTGTAAAAGGTAGGGTATATAAAATTGCAATAGATATTACTAGTGCAATTACTCCTCCTAATTTATTAGGAATGGATCGTAAAATTGCATATGCAAATAGAAAATATCATTCTGGTTGAATATGAATAGGAGTAACTAAAGGGTTTGCTGGAATAAAATTATCAGGATCTCCTAATAAATAGGGATTTCTTAAAGTTAAAATTATTAATAATATTATTATAATAAGAAATCCAAGGATATCTTTAAATGAAAAATAAGGATGGAATGGAAGTTTGTCGATATTACTTTTTGTTCCTAAAGGATTTCTTGATCCTGTTTGATGAAGAAACAATAAATGAATAATAACTATGGCTGCTACAATAAAAGGACATAAAAAATGTAATGCAAAAAATCGTGTTAAAGTAGCATTATCAACAGCAAATCCACCTCAAACTCATTGTACAATAGTAGAACCTAAATAAGGAATAGCTGATAATAAATTAGTAATTACAGTTGCTCCTCAAAATGATATTTGTCCTCAAGGTAATACATAACCTAAAAAAGCTGTTGCTATAGTTAGAAAAAAAAGTGTAACACCAATTATTCAAGTTTCTATTATTCAATAAGATCCATAATAAATCCCACGTCCAATATGAATATATAGACAGATAAAAAAAAAAGAAGCTCCATTAGCATGAAGAGTTCGAAGTAATCACCCAAAGTTTACATCTCGACAAATATGAATAATTCTATTGAAGGCTAGATCAATGTTTGGGCAGTAATGTATAGCTAAAAATAATCCTGTAACAATTTGAATAATTAGGCATAGTCCTAAAAGAGATCCAAAGTTTCATATTGTTGAAATATTTGAAGGTGTAGGTAAATCAATTAGTGAATTATTGATAATTTTAATTAAAGGTGATTTTTTTCGAATTGGTATTTTCATTAATCTTTTTGTCGTAAAGGTCCTGATTTAATTTTAGTAATTTTAACCACTATAATTAAAGTTATTAGAAGATAAATAATTATTATATAAATAATTATATTTCTTGGTCAATTAAGAAATTTTCTTAAGGAAAAATTATTGTTTATAATATAATTTTGATTAATTAAATCGTAAGAGTTTAAGTTTATTTCTAAGGAATAAGTATCAGTTAATAAAGATATTAATATAATCAAAATAAATATTATTATTAATATAGAAATTTTATAAGAAAATTTAAATTTTTCATTTGAAGCAATTCTAGTTATATAAATAAATAAAATTAATATTCCTCCAATTATAATAAGGAATAAAATATAGGAAAATCAAAAATTTAAATTTATAATACCAGTTATTATTGAAATAGAAATTGTCTGGATTAATAAGATTAATCCAAATGATAGTGGATGGTTTAAAAATAAAAATATAATCGAAAGTAAAATTGTTAATATAGAAAAAAATAAAATACAGAGAATAGTTTATTAAAATTTTAATTTTGGAGATTAAAGATAAGGAAAATCATCCTTTTCTCTGATGTTTAAAAAGATTAAATCTTATTTTTGATTTACAAGACCAATATTTTTATTAAATTATTTAAACTTATAATGATAATTTATTTATATGCAGCAGTTTTTATTTTTTTTTCGGGCTTAATTGTTTTTTCTTCAAAACGTAAACATTTATTATTAATATTATTAAGTTTAGAATTTATTGTTTTATCTTTATATTTTAATATTTTTGTTTATTTAAGGTTTTTTAATTATGAATATTTATTTTCAATAATTTTTTTAGTAATAAGAGTTTGTGAAGGAGTTTTGGGTTTATCAATTTTAGTTTTAATAATTCGTACTCATGGTAATGATTATGTTTTAACATTTTCTTCTTTATGATAAAGTTTTTATTTGGGTTATTATTTTTAATTCCTTTATGTTTTTCTATTAATTTTTGATTAATTCAATTTTTATTTTTTTTTTTATCTTTTTTATTTTTATTAAATTTTAATTTTGGATTTTTAGTATTAAATTTATCTTATTTATTAGGATGTGATTTATTATCTTTTACATTAATTTTATTAAGATTTTGGATTTGTTCATTAATAATTTTAGCTAGAGAAAAATTATTAAAATTAAATAATTTTTTTAATTTATTTTTGATAACCATAATTTTTCTTATGATTAGATTATATTTAACATTTTCTTCTTTAAATTTATTTATTTTTTATTTATTTTTTGAAATTAGATTGATTCCTACTTTAATTTTGATTATTGGTTGAGGTTATCAACCTGAGCGAATTGAAGCTGGTGTTTATTTATTATTTTATACTTTATTAGTTTCTTTGCCTATAATAATTTCAATTTTTTTTTATTATGAAAAATTTAATTCTTTAAATTTTTATTTTTTTAATAATAATGTAAATAGAGTTTTTATATATTTATGCATAAATTTAGTATTTTTTGTAAAAATACCTATATTTTTTATTCATTTGTGATTACCTAAAGCTCATGTAGAGGCTCCTGTTTCAGGTTCAATAATTTTGGCAGGTATTATATTAAAATTAGGAGGTTATGGATTTTTACGTTTAATAATATTATTCATTGAAATTGGAATAAAAATTAATTTTTATTTTATTATTATTAGGTTAGTGGGTGGATTTTTTGTTTCTTTGATTTGTATTCGTCAAAGAGATATAAAATCTTTAATTGCTTATTCTTCAGTTGCACATATAGGAATAGTATTAGCTGGTATTATAACTTTAAATATTTGAGGGTTTTGAGGTTCTTTGATTATGATAATTGCTCATGGATTATGTTCTTCTGGTTTATTTTGTTTGGCTAATATTTCTTATGAACGAATAGGAAGACGAAGACTTTATTTAAATAAAGGATTTTTAAATATTATACCTAGTCTTTCATTATGATGATTTTTACTTTGTTCTTCTAATATAGCTGCTCCTCCTTCTTTGAATTTAATAGGAGAAATTTTGTTAATTAATAGTTTAATTTCATTTAGTTGAATAAATATATTATTTTTATCTTTAATTTCATTTTTTAGGGCTGTATATTCATTATTTTTATATTCTTTTTCTCAACATGGAAATTTTTATTCAGGGATATTTTCTGTTTATCAAGGAATATTACGAGAATATTTATTATTATTTTTACATTGAATACCTTTAAATTTATTAATTTTGAAAGGGGAATATTTAGTATTATGAATTTAATCTAAATAGTTTATAAAAATATTGATTTGTGATTTCAAAGATATAGTTTTCTATTTTAGATAATTTATTCTATTTGTAAAATTTATTTTAATTTATTTTTATTAATTTCCTTATCATTTTTTTGTCTTAGAATTTATTTTTTAATTCAAGATTTTAATTTAATTATTGAATTAAATTTATTGACATTAAATTCTTTATCTGTAATTATAACTATTTTATTAGATTGAATATCATTATTATTTATAAGATTTGTTTTATTTATTTCTTCAATAGTTATTTATTATAGTCAAGAATATATATTTGGTGATGAAAATTTAAATCGATTTATTTATTTGGTAATTATATTTGTTTTATCAATAATATTATTAATTATTAGACCTAATTTAATTTCAATTTTATTGGGTTGAGATGGTTTAGGATTAGTTTCTTATTGTTTAGTAATTTATTACCAAAACGTTAAATCTTTTAATGCTGGGATATTAACAGCGTTATCTAATCGTATTGGAGATGTGGCTTTACTTATATCTATTGCTTGGATAATAAATTATGGAAGATGAAATTTTATTTTTTATTTAGATTTAATAAAAGATGATTTTTCTATAAAATTAATTTCATACATAGTAGTTTTAGCTGCTATAACTAAAAGAGCTCAAATTCCTTTTTCTTCTTGATTACCCGCTGCTATAGCTGCTCCAACTCCAGTTTCTTCTTTAGTTCATTCTTCAACTTTAGTTACAGCTGGGGTTTATTTATTAATTCGTTTTAATTTTTGTTTTTCTTCAAATTTAATATTAATTTTATTATTAATTTCAAGTTTAACTATATTTATATCAGGTTTAGGTGCTAATTTTGAATTTGATCTAAAAAAAATTATTGCTTTATCAACATTAAGTCAATTAGGTTTAATAATAAGGATTTTAGCTTTAGGAGAGTATAAATTAGCTTTTTTTCATTTATTAACTCACGCTTTATTTAAAGCTTTATTATTTATATGCGCAGGAAATATTATTCATAATTTAAATAATTGTCAAGATATTCGTTTTATAGGAAAGTTAAATAAACATATACCGTTAACTTGTACTTTTTTTAATATTAGAAATTTTTCTTTATGTGGATTACCTTTTTTATCTGGATTTTATTCTAAAGATTTAGTTGTTGAAATTATATCTATACAATTTTTAAATATTTTTATTTATTTAATTTTTTATATTTCTGTTGGTTTAACAGTATGTTATAGATTTCGTTTAGTATATTATACTTTAACAGGAAATTTTAATTTCATTTCTTTAAGAAGATTAAGTGAGTCAAGGATATTGATATTAAAAAGAATAATAGGTTTAATTATTTTTGTTGTTATTATAGGAAGAATATTAATATGATTAATATTTCCTTCTCCTTATTTTATTTGTTTATCATTACCTATAAAAATAATAGCTTTGATTATAGTTATTTTTGGTGTATGATTTGGGTATGAATTAGCAAAATTTAAATTTAATTATTTTTCTAAGTCTTTAAATAATTTAATTTTAGTTGCATTTTTAGGTTCAATATGAAATATACCGATTATTTCTACTTTAGGGGTAAATTTTTATCCTATTATAATAGGAGAATTATATATTAAAAAATTTGATCAGGGGTGATTTGAATATTATGGTGGACAAAATTTATCTTTAAAATTACAAAATTTAAGACAATTTATTCAATTTTTTTCTAATAATCATTTAAAAATTTATTTTATAATAATAATTTTTTGAGTATTATTTATTTTTATAATAAATATTTAATTTAAATAGCTTAAATATAGAGCATAATATTGAAGATATTAAGGTAATATTTTATATTTTTAAATATTTATAAAATAAAATTTAATTTTACAATGAAAATGTAATGTTTTTTTTTAAACTATATAAATAGAAATATAAACGAAATTTCATCGCTTAAGAATTAAGTTAGAAGCTTATTCTTGATTTTCATATTTCTTTAATTGGAATTTTTGATTCAATTTTATCATTAACAGTGATAGACCTCTATTTTGGTTTCAATTAATAAATAAGGATAAAATTTATCAAATTTTTAGGTCGAAACTAAATGCAAATATTTGCTTCTTATTTAAGATAAATTGAAAAAATTCAATATTTTTTAAATGCAAATTAAATGTTAAGTTTAACTATTATCCTAATAAGCTCAATTTAAAGCTCCTTGATTTCATTCATGAATTAAACCAATTAATAAAATAATAATAAAAAAAATTACGATTAAAGAATAGTTTATTATGTTAGAAATTGTTAGGGTTAAAATTATTGGTAAAAGAAGTGTAATTTCAATATCAAAAATTAAGAAAATTACAGCAATTAGAAAAAATTGTAAGGAGAAAGGTAAGCGAGCTGGGTTTTTAGGATCAAATCCACATTCAAAAGGTGACCTTTTTTCTTGATCTGAAAATGTTTTTTTAGAAATTAAATTAACTAGTAAAATTAAAATTAAATTGATTAATATAATAATTATAATTAAGATTATTAAAATTTTAATTATTTATACTAAATTTATTAGATTTTTTGATTGGAAGTCAAATATAATTTTTATATTATATAAATATTATCTACCTCATCAGTAAACTGAAATATAAAGGAATAATCATACTACATCTACAAAATGTCAATATCATGCTGCGGCTTCGAATCCAAAATGGTGGGTTGATCTAAAATGAAGGTTAATATGTCGAATTAAACAAATTAATAAAAAGGTTGTTCCAATGATTACATGTAATCCATGGAAGCCTGTTGCTATAAAAAAAGAAGAACCATAAGCAGCATCTGCTATTGTAAATGGGGCTTCTAAATATTCATATCCTTGTAAAATACTAAAATAAATTCCTAAAATAACTGTTAACATTAATCCTTGAGTAGTTTGTTTATAATTATTTTCTATTAATCTATGATGAGCTCATGTAACTGTTAATCCTGATGTTAATAAAATAAGAGTATTTAATAAAGGAATTTCGATTGGATTGAAAGTTTGAATGCCTTTTGGGGGTCAAATTATACCTAATTCAATTGTAGGAGAAAGTGAATTATGAAAAAATCCTCAAAAAAATCTAATAAAAAAAAGTACTTCAGATGTAATAAATAAAATTATTCCTCATCGTATTCCCAAAGCAACAGAAAATGAATGTAATCCTTGAAAAGTAGCTTCTCGGGTGATATCTCGTCACCATTGATATATAATTAAAGTTGTGATTAGTAATCCTAGTAAGAAAAGATTATTTTGATATAAATGAAATCATTTAATTAATCCAATTATAGTTGTTATAGCTCCTAATGCTCCTAATAAAGGTCAAGGTCTTACTTCAACTAAATGGAAAGGGTGATTTTTATGTGTTGACATTAATTAATTTCCCTAGAATAAAGTGTTCTTAAAACTGCGAAAACATAAGATTGAATAATAGAAACTGCTGATTCAAGAATTAAAAGTAAAATTTGAACTAAAATTAAGATATTTAATATGATTAAAGTTATAGATGATCCTGTATTTCCAAGTAAAGTTATTAATAAATGTCCTGCAATTATATTAGCTGATAATCGAACAGCTAAAGTTCCAGGACGAATAATATTTCTAATAGATTCAATACAAACTATAAAAGGTATAAGAACATTAGGAGTTCCTTGAGGAACTAAATGGGCAAATATATAAATAGTATTATTGGTTCATCCATAAATTATAAATCTTAATCATAAGGGTAAAGCTAATCTTAAAGTTAAAGTTATATGTCTAGTTCTTGTGAAAATATAAGGGAATAATCCAAGAAAATTATTAAATAAAATCATTGAAAATAATGAAATAAAAATTAAAGTTGTTCCTTTTAAATTTGAATTATTAATTAAAATTTTGAATTCTTTATGAAGAATTAAAATAATGTTAGTTCATAAAATTGTTAATCGTGAAGGAATTAATCAATATATAGATGGTAAAATTAAAATTCCAATTAATGCTCTCATTCAATTTAATGATAAATTAAAATTTGTTGTTGGATCAAAAGAAGAAAATAAATTTGCTATCATTTTCAATTATATAAAGTTTTTTTTTTAATAATTTTTATTTCTTTAATTTTGTATCTAAAAATATAATAATTAAAAATATTGAATATAAAGAAAATTATAATGAAATAAATAAAAAGTATTAATCAATTTAATGGGGCTATTTGTGGAATTAAAAATTATTTTTCAATAATTTTAGCTTGACAAGCTAATGTTATAATTTTAACTAAATTTTTCATTAGAAATAGGTGTTATTCTATTATAAATTGATTTAAAATTCCAATGCTTACATTCAGCCATCTAATGAAATTTCTCTTATTTTTGAAATTCATTTAATAAAATATTTAGGTGAAATTCTTTCAATTACAATTGGTATAAATCTATGATTTGCTCCACAAATTTCAGAACATTGTCCAAAAAATAATCTTCTTCGATTAGAAGAAAAGCTAATTTGATTTAAACGTCCAGGTGTTGCATCAATTTTTACACCTAAAGCTGGGATTGTTCAGGAATGAATAACATCAGCAGCAGTAACTAATATTCGAATTTGAGATTCATAAGGAATAATAACTCGATTATCTACATCTAATAATCGAAAGTTAAATAATTTTAATTCATTCGAGGGAATTATATAAGAATCAAATTCGATATTTTTGAAATCTGAGTATTCATAAGATCAATATCATTGATGTCCAATTGTTTTAATAGTAATTATAGGATTATTGATTTCATCTAAAATATAAATTAATCGTAAAGAAGGAAGAGCAATAAAAATTAAAGTTACAGCTGGAAGAATAGTTCAAATGATTTCAATTAGTTGACCTTCAAGTAAAAATCGATGAGAAAATTTATTAAAAAAAAGTGTTACTAATAATTGTCCAACTAAAACTGTAATAATAACTAAAATTATTAAAGTATGATCGTGAAAAAATGAAAGTTGCTCTATTAAAGGTGAAGCCCTATCTTGAAGAAGAAGAGTTTTTCATGTTGCAATTTCTAAAAAAAGTTTAAACTTTATAATTGGGGTTTAAATCCAGTGCACTAATCTGCCATATTAGAAATTAGCAGTTAATATAGGAAGTTCAGAATAACTATGTTCTGCGGGAGGTAGGGATTGTAATCATTCAATAGAAGTTAATATGTTTAGTGAAATTAAACTTTTTCGTTGAACTGAAAATGCTTCTCAAAAAATATATAATAAAAGTATTACTCTTACTAAGGAAATTAATGATCCAATAGATGAAACAATATTTCATAGAGTAAAAGCATCTGGGTAATCAGAATATCGACGTGGTATTCCACTTAATCCTAAAAAGTGTTGGGGAAAAAATGTTAAATTAACTCCAATAAATATAATAAAAAATTGAATTTTTAGTAAATTATTATTTAAAGTTAAACCAGTAAATAAGGGGAATCATTGAATAATTCCTGCTATAATAGCAAAGACTGCTCCTATTGATAAAACGTAATGAAAATGAGCAACTACGTAATATGTATCATGTAAAATAATATCAATTGATGAATTAGCTAAAACTACTCCAGTTAATCCCCCAATTGTAAATAGAAATACAAAACCTAATATTCATAAAGTTACTGGTCTGTATAAAATTTGTGTTCCATGAAGAGTTGCTATTCATCTGAAAACTTTAATACCTGTAGGTACAGCAATAATTATAGTTGCTGAAGTAAAATAAGCTCGAGTATCTACATCTATTCCAACTGTAAATATATGGTGAGCTCAAACTACAAATCCAAGGAGTCCAATTGCTATTATAGCATAAATTATTCCTAAAGCACCGAAAGCTTCTTTTTTTCCTCTTTCTTGTCTAATAATATGGGAAATTATTCCGAAACCAGGTAAAATTAAAATATAAACTTCAGGATGTCCAAAAAATCAAAATAAATGTTGATAAAGAATAGGATCTCCTCCTCCTGCAGGATCAAAAAATGAAGTATTTAAATTTCGATCTGTTAATAATATTGTGATAGCACCTGCTAAAACAGGTAAAGAAAGAAGAAGAAGAATTGCTGTAATTACAACTGCTCAAACAAATAAAGGAACACGGTCTGGAGTTATACCTACAGGTCGTATATTAATAACTGTTGTAATAAAATTTACAGCTCCAAGAATTGAAGAAATTCCTGCTAGATGTAATCTAAAAATTGCTAAATCAACAGATGATCCTCTATGAGCAATATTTGATGAAAGAGGGGGATAAACTGTTCAGCCAGTTCCAGCACCGCTTTCTACTATTCTTCTTATAATTAATAAAGTTAGTGAAGGAGGTAAAAGTCAAAATCTTATATTATTCATTCGAGGGAATGCTATATCAGGAGCTCCAAGTATTAATGGAACTAATCAATTTCCAAATCCTCCAATTATAATAGGTATAACTATAAAGAAAATTATAATGAAAGCATGAGCGGTAACAATTACATTATAAATTTGATCATCACCAATTAATGATCCTGGATTTCCTAATTCTGATCGAATTAATAAACTTAAAGATGTTCCGACTATTCCTGATCAAGCTCCAAAAATAAAATATAAAGTTCCAATATCTTTATGGTTTGTTGAAAATAATCATTTATTCGGTAAAATGGCTGAGTTTAGGCAATAAATTGTAAATTTATTAACGAAATAAAAATTTCTTTTACCAAGTCTTATATTCAACAATGATTTTAAATTGCAAATTTAAAGGTAAAGTTAAACTTTTAAGGCTTAGACACCATCTATTTTTAACTTTGAAGGTTAGTAGTTTAATTTTAACTTAAATCCTTAAAAAATGTTAAAAATTAAAGTACAAATCAATAATCCTATTAGTGAAATTAAATTTATTCAGAAAATTATAAAATTATTTTTTTTTCTTATAAAAATTAAATTTTCGTTAGAATTTAATATTAATCTTAAAAAAGTAATTCGGAGATAAAAAAATAAGGTGATTAAAGTAAATACAATTAATAACAAAGTAATTATTAAAAAATTTCTATTAATTAAATTATTAACTGTTAATCATTTAGGAAAAAATCCTAAGAATGGGGGTAGTCCTCCCAATGATAAGAAATTTAATATAAAAAAGAACTTTAAATTTTTATTGAAATTTAAAGCATTAAAAAGTTGTTTTAAATAGAAAATGTTGAATAATTTGAAAATTCTAATAATATTAATTGTAATAATTGAATAAATAAGAAAATAGATAATTCAAATAATTGAAAAATTTAATATTCTAGCAATTATTCATCCAATATGATTAATTGATGAATAAGCTATAATTTTTCGTAATCTAATTTGATTTAAACCTAAAATTCCTCTAATTATTGAAGAAAAAACAATTACACAAGATATAAATAAGGTTATTTTTAAATTATATATTAGTAAAATTATAGGAGCTACTTTTTGTCAAGTTAATATTAAAAGACAATTTATTCAATTTAATCCTTCTATAACCTCGGGGAATCAGGCATGGAAGGGAGCTGCTCCTATTTTTGTAAATAAAGCTGAATTTATAATAATTATTATAAAAAAATTAGAATTTTGGGGAAAAAATTCTTTAAAATTTAATATTATAATAATTGAAAATAATAAAATAATTGATGCTAATCTTTGGGTAATAAAATATTTTAATGCAGATTCTGAAGGATAAATATTTTTATCATCTCTTAATAGGGGAATAATAGAGAGAAGATTAATTTCTAATCCTATTCATATTCTTATTCAAGAATATGAAGAAATGGAGATTAAAGTACCAATGATTAATGAATTAAAAAATAATATTTTATAAAATTTAAAAATTAAAAAAAAAAGGATTAAAACCTTTATAATTGGGGTATGAACCCAGTAGCTTAATTAGCTTATTTTTTTACATTTTAGTATATGATGTATAAAAGTTTTTGATACTTTAGGAAATTGTTTGAATCAATTAAATGTAATATAATTCTTAGTAGTGAAGGTGAAGGGGGGCTCACATTTTTAATTCTATCAAAATTATCCTATTATTCAGGCACTTCACTAAAACTTTTATAAGGAGAATAAAATTATAAATTTACTTATTTATTAATTTAATGGTTTTTACTTACTTAATAATTTTTAGTAAAATTATAAAAAAAGATGAAAAAATGTAATTTTATGTAATTTTTTTTTAAAAAAATTTTAGTTAATTAATACTGAAAGTAAGTTAACTAACTGAGTTTTCCGAAATGATCGTTTTTTACCATTTTTTTTCTTATCCAAAATGGTTATTATATAAATGGTTACATGAATATATAATTTATAAATATTATATTTTTAAATAAGTTATTTATATTAAATATATAATTATTTATATATCTTAGTTTATAAATATTTAAAAGTTTAATTAAGTATAACATTTTAAATAAATAGTTAACAAAGAATGCATGTCTATTAAACTATACTTGATTATATATATACATATATCGTATAAGATGAGTAGCTACTTATTAGGAAAAGAAAAAAAGAAATACTATATATTAATTAAATTTTAATTAATATATAGAAATTCTTATAGAATTTATATATATATTAAAATTTAATATATATATATATATTTCTAATGAATAAATAAATTAATATATATATATAAATAATTTATAGATATATAGATAATAATATCTATATTCATTAAATTCTTATTATAATAGATATATGATTAATTATATAAAAATAATGTTTATTTATTATTGATAATATTAAACATTTATATAAAAATTAAAAATAATAAAAAAAAAAAAAAAAAAATACTAAGAATTATTATTATATTAAAAATTAAGTTAATTTTATAATTCTTTATTTATATAGAAATTTAATTATTTAATCAAATTTATTTATTTAAATAGAATATTTTAATTTATAAATTTAATTATAATACTATATTTAATTATTAAACTAAAATTATAGTCTTTGATTAATAATTATGTTTATATTTTTATTTTTTTTATAAAAATAAAAAATGATAAAATGTCTAAAAATTTTTGTAAAAAGTTAATAGAGAATCTTTATCATTGATTTTATTAAGGAATATGCGAGTATGAAAAAAGGTTAATTTTTCTTAGTATCAGTTTTTTTGCCTTATAAAGTTAGATGAGAAAGTGTTATATAGGTGATTTTATTTAAAATTATTTTTTTTAAAAAAAAATAATTTAATAGAAATTTTTTGAGAAAAATGAAAAATTTACTAAGTTAAAATTTACAAAAATTTTTGTTATACTTTATTTATTTACGGGTTATTAATTTTAATTTAAAAATTAATTGATAAATTTAATTTTCAAATTATTAAATATTATTTTGGGAAATTATTAAAGATTAAATTGGGGAATTTAATTTTCAAATTATTAAGTATTATTTTGGGAAATTATTAAAGATTAAATTGGGGAATTTAATTTTCAAATTATTAAGTATTATTTTGGGAAATTATTAAAGATTAAATTGGGGAATTTAATTTTCAAATTATTAAATATTATTTTGGGAAATTATTAAAGATTAAATTGGGGAATTTAATTTTCAAATTATTAAGTATTATTTTGGGAAATTATTAAAGATTAAATTGGGGAATTTAATTTTCAAATTATTAAATATTATTTTGGGAAATTATTAAAGATTAAATTGGGGAATTTAATTTTCAAATTATTAAGTATTATTTTGGGAAATTATTAAAGATTAAATTGGGGAATTTAATTTTCAAATTATTAAATATTATTTTGGGAAATTATTAAAGATTAAATTGGGGAATTTAATTTTAATTGTATCATAAAAATTAATATAAAAATTTATTTTAGTATTGTAGTATTTTATGTTAAAAATGAATTTATAATATAAAATTTTTAGCAGAGAATGTTTCTTAGGCAGGAAAAAGAATTATGTTTATTATTGATTTATCTATTCAAAAGTTTGATTTTAGCTTGAAAATTGGGTTTAATTTAATTTTATATGTAAATTTTTTTAGGATACTAAAAATAATTTTAATAATTATTTTTAAAATTTAATTTTCGCAGTAGAGAAATTTAAATATTAATGAAAATTAGATTTAGGTATAATTTTTAATATTAACAAAATTTGTGCCAGCAGTTGCGGTTACACAAATAATATAATTTAATTTATTTAGTTTTAATTAATTTATAATTTTTATGATTTTAAATTTTAAATTATTAAGTGAAATTTTAATTTAATTGTAAATATTTAATTTTGTTAATGAAGTTAAGAAATTTATTTAATAAACTAGGATTAGATACCCTATTATTATAAATGTAAATTTGAAATACTAAATTATTAAAAGTTAAGATCTTAAAAATTAAAAAATTTGGCGGTATTTTAGTCTATTTAGAGGAACCTGCCCTATAATTGATAATCCACGATAAAAATTACTTTTTTTATTAATTTACATATCGTCGTAGTTTGAATATTTTTAAAGAAATTTAATATTCATGATTTTTATAAAAAATTAAATCAGATCAAGGTGTAGTTTATAAAAAAGAAGAGATGGGTTACATTTAATTTATTTTAAAATTGAAATTTTAAAAATTTTATGAATTTGGATTTAATAGTAATTTTAATTATTTAATTAAAATGATTTAAGCTCTAAAATATGTACATATTGCCCGTCGCTTTCATTATAAAATGGAATAAGTCGTAACAAAGTAGGTTTACTGGAAAGTGAGCCTAGAAAGTTCAAATTAGAGCTTGATTTAAGCATTTTATTTACATTAAAAAGTTAATTGTGGATTCAATTTAATTTGAATTTAAATTATTATTATTTTATATAAAAATTTATATTGTTATTAAAATAAGAAAATTAATTTTTATTATTATTTTAGAAAAAATTATTTTTATTATAGTTTATTAGTATTGTGAAAGAAGTTTTAAAATATAATAAAGAAAAATTAATTTTTTGTACCTTGTGTATCAGGGTTTATTAAAAATAAATTAAATTGATATATTCTCGAATTTAAAAGATTTAAGAAAATATATTTTTTAATGTAAAATAATTATTATAAATATTTTTTTGGAAATGAAACGTTAATCGTTTTTAAATATATCTAGTTTTTAAAGAAAGAAATTTAATTTTATTATTAAAATATATTAATTTAATTTTTTAAATTTAATATTATTAATAATTAATATTTTTAGGGATGAGCTTAAAAATAAATATTTAAAATTTAATTAAAAATTTAAATTTATAGAATTAGAAGTTTTTATTTTTAAAATGATGTTATAATTAATTTAATTTTATTTATAATTTTTATTATAAATTTAAATAGTTTATTTAAATATAATTTAAAATTTTATATAATTAGAAATAATGATAAAATTAGTATTTTTATGTTTTAAATATAATTTTAAAATTAAGGTTAAATAAAGGAATTCGGCAATTTTTTTTCTACCTGTTTATTAAAAACATGGCTTTTTGATAATAATTTAAAGTCTAACCTGCCCACTGAAGATTTAAATGGCCGCGGTAATTTGACCGT
Organism: Rhagium mordax; assembly: GCA_963680705.1. Taxonomy (NCBI): domain Eukaryota; kingdom Metazoa; phylum Arthropoda; class Insecta; order Coleoptera; family Cerambycidae; genus Rhagium; species Rhagium mordax. Next base: position 76,712,109 of record OY796658.1, on the reverse strand, counting down.
GCAAAGGTAGCATAATCATTAGTTTTTTAATTGAAAGCTGGAATGAATGGTTGAATAAGAAAAAAACTGTCTCTATTTAATTTTTATAAAAATTTTATTTTTAAGTTAAAAAGCTTAGATGTATTTAAAAGACGAGAAGACCCTATAGAGTTTTATATAAATTAAGTTTATTATTTTTAGGATTATTAATTTTAATTTTAATTATTATTTAATTGGGGTGATTGAAAAATTTGATTAACTTTTTTTAAAATTTTACATTAATTTATGAATTTTTGATCCATTTATAGTGATTATAAGATAAAATTACCTTAGGGATAACAGCGTAATTTTTTTTAAGAGTTCAAATCGAAAAAAAAGATTGCGACCTCGATGTTGGATTAAAATTAATTCTTGGTGTAGAAGTTAAGAATTTTAGGTCTGTTCGACCTTTAAAATTTTACATGATCTGAGTTTAGACCGGCGTGAGCCAGGTTGGTTTCTATCTTTAAAATAAGTGAATATTTTAGTACGAAAGGACCAAATATTTAATTTAGAATTTTTTATTTGAATATTATTATTATTTTGGCAGATTAGTGCAATAGATTTAGAATCTTTATATATAATTTATATTATAAATAATACTTGATATTTAAAGATTTGATTTTAATAATTTTATCTAGTGTGATTTTATTAATTTGTGTATTAATTGGAGTTGCTTTTTTAACTTTACTTGAACGTAAAGTTTTAGGTTATATTCAAATTCGTAAAGGTCCTAATAAGGTGGGATTTATTGGATTAGTTCAACCATTTAGAGATGCTATTAAATTATTTACTAAAGAGCAAACTTTTCCTTATATATCTAATTTTAATTTATATTATTTATCTCCGGTAATAAATTTATTTTTAGCTTTATTTTTATGGATATGTATCCCTTTTTTAACGGTTAATATAAGATTTAATTTATCTTTTTTATTTTTTTTAAGAATTTCAAGTTTGAGAGTTTATACTGTTATATTAGCTGGTTGATCTTCAAATTCTAATTATTCTTTGTTAGGGAGATTACGAGCTGTTGCTCAGACAATTTCTTATGAGGTTAGATTAGCAATTATTTTATTATCATTTTTATTTTTAATTTTAAGATTAGATTTTTTATCAACAGAAAAATTTCAAGAGTATATTTGATTTATCATTTTTCTTTTACCTTTATGTTTAATATGATTAGTTTCTAGATTAGCTGAGACTAATCGAACTTTTGTGCTGTGCATAAAATAAATCTACATTATACTACGGCTAAAAATCCTAATTCAAATAGTCCAGTAGAACGACTACATTCCACATTAATTGAAACTTTACGAACATTACGAATTGAGCAAAAACATGACCAAATAACAAGTTTAATGATATACGCTTTGATTGGTTATAATAACACAATCCACAGCTCAACAAAATTTACTCCACTACAAGTTATTAAAGGTATATTAAATTACTCAACACCAACGGAAATAACTCAAACACAAATTGTATCGGACTATTTAAATAAACATATTGAAAAAACTAAGGTAATAAACAAGGTTATTAATGATAATAATTCAAAGGCAAGAGATCTAACTAAAATAAATGAAAATAGAAAAGAGCCTCCTGAAATTCACATAGATAATGACAAAAACGTATATATTAGGGATATTACGCGGAATAAAATAAAACCTGTTTATCAACAAGCGATACCACTATTAGACGACTTAGACAAAGTAATTACTGATAAAGGAAAATTTCATAAAAAATTAATTAAACCTATTAGAAAATGTACTAAAGACAAATCACCTTTACAGGAAGAAGATGAGGAACATCCTGACACTTCTTCTCATCATAGCGTACCCCTTTCCGATGGGCACACTTAATATAACTCCCCTGACTAACCCAATTTTCCCTTATAAAATTGGACCGACTTATATTACTTCAAGAAAACATACTTTTATTAAAAAGATTGATATTAATCTGTACGAACAATACTTATTACAAATACAAAAAGTACTTGATGACATGACATTAAATATAAAAGAATCATCAGGGACTTCAACAATTTATAAAGTTAGTAAATTGAATCCAGACCTAGAACCACTTAAAATTCACGTACAAGATTCAATACAACAAGCTTATTCAAAATTGTTTAATTTAAAACCTCAAACTGTAAGACAAAAAAGAGGATTATTTAATTTTGTAGGACGAGCTCAAGGGTGGCTTTTTGGCACTCTCACAGACGAAGATGGCGAGAGATATAGTCAAGCTATAGCAAATTTAGATAAAAATCAACAATCGATTCATCACGATTTTACACATTTTGTATCAATTAGTAAAGACTTCATGAACGAGACTAAAAACTTATTTACAAAATTAGATAATAATAATAAAATTGTTAAACAAAATCTGATAGAATTATCACGAACAGTTGATAAAATAACCCGTTACTTAGGTTTGCAACAGGTATTGAATATGTTACTAATAGATTGTAATTTGTTATTTGAACATATAGATAATATTCAAACAGCAATCACCTTTGCTGAATTAAAAACATTAACTAGTACTATACTACCTCTTAATGAGGTAAATAAATTAATTTCAGTAATGAAAACTCAATATAATGATCAAATTTTAGATTTTCACATTAAACAGGAATATTATAGATATTTACATACAGAATTAAAATATCACGATGATAGTTTATTAATTTTAATACACTTTCCCATAGTTGAGAAAGATGTTTTCGAATTGTTTCATTTATTCCCAATTCCTATCAATAATACAACAATTATCCCTTATAAACCATTTATCCTAATGAACTCCTCTACGCATCACTACCAAGAAGATAGTTGTCACTCAATAGATAGATATTGTGTAACTTACGTAAAGGAATGGATAAACCAGAGGGACTGTATACCCCAAATACTACGAGGAAATACCCAAGTTTCTGAATGTCACGTAACATCCATCGACTTACAAGCAACGCTAGTAGAAATCGTTAATGATGCCTACATAATTATCCTGCCCACCAAAACGGTCAGAATAGCACAGCAATGTCAACCCCATGGATTTACAGATGTATCAACCCCCAGTCTGATACAAATTCCCGAACACTGCAGCATCGTACTTCAAGGTATAAAGTATGAAAATGATGAATCACCTATTCAAGGAGCACCATTTCATTTGCCCACCATCCAGGAATGGCACCCGGACAAGGCTACACGGAAGATTCAGATTCCCGGAGAAATCCAGTTAGATGAACTTTCTAAAATACAAAGTGACGTTAAAGAATTTACCGTCGAACCGTTAAAAACAGTGACAAACATTAAAGGACTTAATATGTTTGACATTTTACTTATAACAGTGATAGTTTTAATATTATTATTCATTTTATTTAAACTATTTAAATATTGTATTTTAAGATATTGTAATCATCCTTTTTTATTACGCTTTTCTGAATCTAAACCGACTAATAATTTAAATGAAAATCAAGATTTTAACGATGTTTTCCCTTAATTTTCAATCTTTGAGGGGCGCATTACATCCGTATAAATCCCATAGTCAGCTTAGATAACGAAAACCTATAAAAGACGCAAGCGTCTTCATTTCAATGTTCATTTTGTTTAAGCGTTACTTCACGCCAGTTGTAGTGAAAATAAATTTATAATATTTCACAACTTTTTTGAGTTTTACTTTTTAAAAAGTCATTATTCAAGAAACCAGAATATTATTAATGGAGTCTATCATCCGTGCAATTATGTTGGCAGGCTAGTAGTACAAACGTATAATAACTTTGCTTCTCGAAATTTCATATCATAATTTTATTATCGAAGACATCACCACGTCAATGAAGAACTACCTACTTGGTTCTTAAGTCAGCATTTTACCTCATAAAATATTGTCGTAATTCTGATTGCTAATAAATAATAATAAAGAAAAAATATATCATTTATAGAATTATTTAACGAATTTGCCTCGTGTATTTTGTAAAACGTAAAATAGTATATGAAAAATTTTTTAAAATGTACCTACTTAAAAAATAAATGTTACTTCGTTAAATTCGATTTATTTTTAATAAACACACTTTCAGCAAATCGACTATAAGAGATACTTTGCCCAATTGGAGAAAAGTTGAGTAATTAAAGAACTAACCAAATATCGCCTAGAAGTCCATGAAATGATTTTTCGCTTTTGAGTGATTTTGAGAAAACCAAGTTTTCGAATTTTTAATCCAATTTTTTTCTGGCGGGACATAATAAAGTTAAAGTAACACTGATAAATTTTCTTTATAGCACTTTAAGATTGCGCTACGAATTTTTTTATTTGACGGTTGATCTTCGAGTAACCATCATCAACCTTTTTTATTCATTCAAAAATATACCACACATTACGGTTTAGTTACGTTTTAAGTCTTATATGACCAAGTGACACAAAAATGAAAATACAGGTTTCACCTTCTGCACCTGCACACAATTCAAGAGCAGTTACAAAGAGTATACTTTTCAGCTAGATTTCACGAAAATTTATAAGCTCATATTCTGAAGCGCCCTAGCGAACACGTTTACCCGATATAACCCCGCCAGATTTTTTTCCTTTAGGAATATGCCAAAAATTACGTTTATAAGTAAAACGTTAAAACAAAACAAAAATAGGATATTGGTTCTTGAAGTCAAATTTCAGTTAGAAATACTGAAATACTGAATTTTTCTCTTCTGCAATTAGGATTGCTTAGGCATCTTTTTGAACACCTGTAAATTTAATTCCTATTGAATTGTTTAAATTCTCGTTTTATTACTGTTTCTATATGTCCTCCGTTAATTTATTTGTTGTTCATTGCTAATAGTAATTATTTGATTATTAAATTAATGTTTCGTAATTTAGACCTATGATGTGAATTTCAATATTTGAAAGGGATTTAAAAATTCCCAATTTACTCTGTTCTTACTAAATTATGAGAAATAATAATAAATAATAAATAATAAATACACCACATGTAATTACGACCCCCTTTATCCCAGAAGAATTAAAAATTCGAAAATTCATGTTTTTCAAAACAACTCAACACCGAAACATCACGTCATGAATTTCTAGATGTCGTTTTGTTTATCAATTAATTATGTAACTTCTTTCCCACTTAACCGAATTTGTATCACATACTATTAACGAGAATCTCATACTGACCCTCCTTCTCTTGAATACAGTGTATATTTGCATGCAATTTTGTCTCATTGTGTAGAAAATTGCTTTGTAATGTCGAATCTTTCACCCTGTGTCAATTTTTTTTCCATGCGTAAATTAGCTCACAATTATGGATAAACATAATAAATACAATCTTGTGCGCTAATGTTTCTTGCAAACTATCAAATAATCCATGATAAATGCAGTGACGGTACATTTTACACTATGAGAAGATTTAACTGGAGTTGGAAGTTATTACGCCGTAAAATTATATCAGACTGCTAATCTGCTAATTAAAGCGGTCATTTTAATGGAATTAATTTACCATGCACGCGGAATAATTAATGACATTATGTTAAAATATAGTTTCCGAACCTAAACTATTTACCCACCAGTGTGACTGTATTGTCGATGAAACTGGAAAATCAGAATTGCAAATTGCATAGAAGTTGCACATTATAGCTTCTGTTTGATGTTTGTCGCAATGTAATTAAACGTACGTAAATAGACAAAAAGAACATAGACTTATAATAGAGTGTTTTTGAAAATAAGTCTTCCCTTATAATGAATAAAAATTACCATATTAACCTTTTAGAAGTTTGCTTAGAATCATTCTAATAAAGTATTAAATTCTGATTGTTTAATAATAACGGCACATAATTATAACAATATTGAATGTTAGATGGACTTTGTCGTCATGGATGTTGTTTATGAAAGAAAATTGCAATAAATCGAATTCAATAGATGGGAAGAACTACTTTTGGAAACACCTTATATAATGTTTGTAAGTTTAGTCGAACGCCAAATATTTCTCTCCCAGCCAGAGGGTTATTGGATTGGATCTCTAACCGTCAAACTGGAATTTCTTAGACAAAAAAATTCTGAGTATTCTAAATATTGGGTGTATGTCCATTTCTAAATGTGTATTTATATTTATGCAGTTCCTTTCTCTACACAAAGTTCATCTAAGGGGCTATGTTACCTGTGATGTTTAATTTAACATAACATTAAATAATTCCTCGAACTACATCTCAAACATACCAGTCGGTATAAAAATAGTTGGCAATAGCAGTTAGAGAAATCAAAATGTATAACTCTTATCACTAATTTAGAAGGTATTTTCCGCTACCGATCATTAAATGAGTTTAGCAGTCTTTCTGTAAGCACTTCCAAAGTCGTTTATAATTAGGTTTTCATTCTTATGTACCATAATAGGTGTTGTAGTTACTTTGTATGCGAGTATACAATTTTTAATTTTCCATTGTCGCAACATCTGGGTCAATTTTCTTAAATTTTAAAGTAGATCATCAATTATAATGTCCCTTATTTTAATAAATAACGAAAATGGCAAATACATTTGTATAAGTGACTATTTTCCTTGATACGACATGAATAGGTATTCTGCTTAATGGTCTTCAAAATTGGAGCAATTCACATTAACAATATATTTATAATTGACTTTGTTTAGGCTTTATACAATATCTTCTTGTGAACTTTTTTAATTGGTGACCATAATGAATGAATTTTGTGGTGAGTTAAAAAAAAAATTTTTTTTTAATAATTTGTTTAGACGTTTTGAATTTTATAATTTTTAATCCAATATTCATAATGTATTAAAGAAAGTCCAATGAATTCAATAATAGCATGTTTAGAGATGAAACATAAGTATATCAATTTTGATATGTTTGTTATTATTATGCTTGTATAAAGCCTAAACAAAGTAATTTATAAATAATGCATATCAAGCAAAGAAAGAGAATTGTAAAATGACAATATATTTCTCATCTTTAATCTAATTTTGTTTAAATGCAATTTATTGAGGTACTAGAATAATTATTTAATCTAAATATAATAATTTATTACCTAATTTGGAGTATATTATTTAATAAATAACATTTAATTTGAGTAATGGTGATTAGAAATACGCTAAAGGACGATAACAAATAATCTAGTAGCAGAATCTCTATTATCCTTACTTTGTAAAGTACCAATTAATCTTATTAATTGCTAAGAGTTACAGTACGAGTAAATTTTCAAATATACTGCCGCGCAAAATTCACGGAAATTGTAAATTGTGCAGATTTTTTTCTGTGCTGTTGTTCTGATTTGGATGATGGAGCAGCAATACGCAAATTACAATTTAGAGACTCCAGTCTCCATTTCCTTGATATAATAGAGGCATTTTATATTACATGGTGAATAACGGTTAATATGTTGGAAAAATTAAAAGTTGCAAGCTATGGCATCGATTTATAAAGTGTCAGTTTGTTATGCAAATTGTTTCGTTTTATTCTCAATTCGAATGTGCTTAATTCATTTTAATTAGTTTAAAAGGCAAAAAATACAAAGGGACGAAAGGACGAAAGGACGAAAGGACGAAAGGACGAAAGGACGAAAGGACGAAAGGACGAAAAGACGAAAGGACGAAAGGACGAAAGGGCGAAAGGACGAAAGGACGAAAGGACGAAAGGACGACAGGACGACAGGACGAGAGGACGGAAGGACGGAAGGACGGAAGGACGGAAGGACGGAAGGACGGAAGGACGGAAAGACGGAAGGACGAAAGGACAAAGGACAAAAGACAAAGAACTAAGAATAAAGACAAAGAATAAAGATTGTTGTTATTATTATTAATTGATAGCTGGAGTGGTCTTTACAGTTTAACTATTACTCATCTACCAAGTTTATTCAGGGTGTTAAGAAAAAGTAGGTCAAGCCGTTAACCACAGATTCTTTGGACGAATATAATGCGACTTTTATCTAGAAGTTTATTTTTAGATTAAATACTTATTTCCCTAACTTTTCTTACTCCTATAAAATTTTAATTTGGACTTCAAAGATAATTTTATTTATAGTATAAGTTTATATATACTTTTCCTTTTATATTTATGTTTTATTAAATGTGTAATTTCCACCCTCTCATTTGTGTAAAAATTAACGCCTGATAATGAATTAATTTTTCATTAACTTATTTTTATAACTAAATTTATTTATTATGGATATAAAGTGTTCTCCTAGCATTCATATTTTTAAATCTAAGTTGAAACAATTTCTACTGGACAAAAACTGTTACACATTTGATGAATTTTTTTAAAGGCTGTACTGACATTTTAAATTGATATTTTGTAAAGGGTGTCTCAACAAGAGCGCCGGATTTGAATTTGCTGCCATTTGGTTTGTGCGATTAGTTCCGTGTTCATTTGTTGACAGTTGTCATGTTGTACAAACCATGCGATTAGAAGTCATGCACCACTATTCAAACGAGCAACGTTTAATTATTGTGAAAACTCACTACAAAAGTGGTGAAAGTTTCCACACCGTGTCATTTCTCGGTTTGGCGATCAACATTGGCCACCAAGGTCTTGTGATTTAATGCCGATGGACTACTTTTGATGAATTTCTTTGGGGTTATCTGAAGGACAAGGTGTATGAGAATAGGCCGCAACAATTGAACGCCTTAAAGAAGAGAGAAGAGATACAGCGCGTTATTGCGGAAATAACGCCACAGGTATGCGAAAAAGTTATCCAGAATTTTATGAAGAGAATGACCGTGTGCCAGAGGTCTCGTGGTGACCATTTGCCGGGTGTCGTGTTTCATGTTTAATCGCAACTATTCCCCTTCACGTTGGAATATAAATATTCGCTTAATTTAAAAAAAAAAAGTGTTTTTTTTCTAACGTTAAATCCGGCGCTCTTATTGAGACACCCTTTATATTGTACTTATAGTTGTGTTTTTATTAAAACTGTTTCTACTTTTTTTTTATGTGACTGTATATTGTATTTATTGACGTTTTCTCAATTATTGTAATCGTTTGTGTACTTTTTAATTGACGAAATAAATAATTTATTATTATTATTATTATTATTTATGTATGAAATATATTAAAAAAAATATTTATTCATATAATATAAATTCCCATATTAGTATTTCGTAAGACCTCATCTAAACATGTATGTTTGAAATTCGTCCTCCGGTTTACTCTCTATTGGTCTATTTCTGAAAGTTTCAGACGAAAACGACTCATACTTTTTATGCTACATATCACAACATACGCAGCAGAATATGTTATGAAATATTAAAATCAATGCATACAAAAAATACGACTTATACAAACTAATTTATTAATAAATTCCAGTATGTTAATTTACGTTCTGACACAAATATAAATACGGCTGTCGAGACTATGAATGAAAATTAAATAGTATAATGAATGAAATTGTCTATAATAGCTTCCTTTACTTACACCTGAAATATATACAACCACCGTTTACATGTATTCACGTGTAAGCAAATATTTCAACCGAGACGTTTTATCTTCAAGCTAAATTACAGACTCATCTCCAAATGACAGCCCCCTGGTACTGATATATTATTATATTCTTTTTCATTTTTTTGTCTGCTTTCCAGATATACATTTTTTCCTACAAATGGTTTAAACTTGAAAGAAACTTTCAGCTCCGATAAAAACTGATAAAAAATGATGCGTCGTGACTTTTAGTGGATGACGAAAAAACGTATTGTAATAACCTCCAGCATGAATCATTTTAATTAAATGTAATAAATTAACAAATTTAACCTGACGTAGAGTAACATCCAAATAGGTTGATATCATGAGTATCACTTTCTGTTATCGTTTTAGTATTATTTGGTGGCTCAACTTTATGTTCATCATCTACGACTTATTTATTTTGAAGGTAGAATTAGAACACTTGCTAACGCTATATAATTTTTTCTACTACCGATCATAAAGTACTAACTTTCCACACGCTATAGAGTGCGTAAAGTTACTAGTGCGTAAAGTGTTTTTACCTTACGCACTAGTTCGTAAAGTAACATACTAAACAATTGCATACCTATTAGAGCACCTATAATATAATTATATATTATTTTTAAAACGTTAAATGTGGTTATTTAATTTTATGTAGTCCATTTATTTAATATCAAGGTATATATAACATACCTACCTAATTTTCAGTATTCTTTAACAATAATGATTGAATTTTTTACAATTTTGAAGTTTTATTTATATTCTTGACATTGATTAGTTTCACTCATTTAAAATTAAGTGGGCTATAACAGTACTGTAATTTTTAAATGTAATATGAAGTTTTGATAAAGTTTTGACGTAATAGGTAAAGTTTTGATGTTTCATATTATTATTTGAGAATTTAGGCCCATTTTGGTAGTAGAAAAAATATTGTATGCAATTCGTGCGAAAAGTGAGCGACAAAATTCCCATTCGTGAAAAAATCTCACCTTACGCACTTGTTGCATAAATAACTATTTCATGCACGGTGTTATAACAAAGATGTCCTATTATAATGAAAGACCTCAGTGAATGCAGAGAAACCCATTGCCTTTAACGAGCTTAAGTGATGTAAGAATTATGGAGGAGACAGAAATAATATCTGGTAAATAGAAACTCCATAAAATCTGGCTGCTTCTTATTTCGCTCTGAAAAGATAATGAAATCAATTCTGTAAAACTAAAAAAAATTTAAAATTTTAATCGTGTTTTCAAAATTTCCTTTTACTGTTTAGCAAATGCTTACAGAGCTACTAAAATATATCAAAATATACTTGTCAATATCCGGAATTAGGGTTTATTCTGATTATTCGCTAGGACCCACCTGGACATAAAGATGTCACTTGAGTACTGTGGCATGTACGTATATTTGCTTTTGTTCCTCTTTGACAGAAATAGCTATTCTTTGTGATTCTTGTGATTCTACGATGAAAAGAAAACATAATTTCGAAACACTCGTGTCTGCAATTAATTTTTATTCACATATATACCTACGGTAGATTTATTTGTTCGTCGCTGTTATATGGAATTCATGTCATTAGTATTATAAATAAAGAAATTAGTAAATATTCATATTCAAAACGTGTTTTTTAGGCTCTTCAGGTGATGAGTTGTATTGACTTTGATTATCCTGGCTGGAAATAATTCGATTACTTTCTTAAGAAACGCAACGAACTATGTCAAATTTAATAATGCTATTCAAATTGTGTTTAATCAGATTGACTTCCATTTATTAATTAATTTTCTTACTTTCCTACAACCAACAATTTATTTTTTAATGATTTCTGAGGAAAAGTTTAAAGGTCCAATAAATAGATTCACACAATCCAATTCGTCCTATAACTTCCCATTCTTTAATTTAGGAGACATTTGGACTTTAAAAGTCAAGGTAAATATAATTATTTTTGCAACAAGTACGAGAAAGTGTCATATTTCTATACGTGGCGCACTCATTGTATAATTTAATAAAACGACATTTCCCAGCCATCACCTCTCGACCAAAATAATATGACCACTGGATGCGCGCCTACATTATTAACAGGGATGTAAAAACCGTTAGTTGTTTCTATTATGTTGGTTTAAAACCCAATGCTGCCCGAGTAACTTTTTGTGAATTTTTTAATTTTTTTTAATAAAAACCTTGCATTTGTATACTATTAAGGACTTTGCTGTAAGATTTTTCTTTAATAATATTTGTTTTTGTTTTTTTTTTTTAAGTATGATAAATCATACGTTGAGCAAATAAGGGATACAATTAAAAAATGAATTTATTTATTCAAGTAAACAAACTTAACCTAAATAATGTCATTAATAAACTAGCAAACTAATAAGGCGTATGGTAACTTCTGAAGCATGAGGCCGGGTGAAGACCAATATTGCATTTAACACAATGAAATTTTGTGCACTTTCCGCAGTAGGCGCAGCGCCGCTGGGTTGCTTGACTATCAATAAAATGATCAGTCCTATCGAACTTTATCTCCTTTAAGACTGATCTTGAACATTTAGGTTTTGGCCCGGCTAAATACTCCGGACTGGTCAAAAGTGCCAGTACAATTTGTCGAATAAATTCATAGAGGCCGACTTTTGGGTGAGAATATCTGTATAAAATCCACATACTTACGACTGCTCTATTGAGGCACAATCTTACAAATGGCCAATACCACTTTTTGGACCGAATTCATGTTCTATACAAGCCACTCTTCTTATCAAAGATATCAACGCCTCCCATGAACTGATTATATCTATATACTAAGGTAGGCTGCTCAACGGATACTTTAGTTTTTTCTTGTCGAGACCATCGTTTACAACAACCCTTGGACAAACATACTTCATCATCCTTTAAATTTGTGGCAAGGATAACCTGACTATTGTCATGCCACTTTACTAATGTAATCTGGTTCTTTTTATCTTGAATGACATGTGACGTTCCACGTTTCTCCTTTTTGAGATCCTTTAGTGGCGCCTTCTCAATTATGTCTGAACGTATTGTACCAACACAATTGATCTTGTAAGCGCTAAGACTGTGAAGCAGGAAAAGGGAATTAAAAAAATTGTCTATGTATAAAGTACTATTTTCTGGTACAAAATCAAGAGAAAGCTTTTCGGTCACACTGGTTCCTAAGCTTGTGCCTTGTTTCTTATCTCCTGCTCCGCAGTATGGACTAAATTTTAGAAGGTAACCTTCTGGAGTTGCCAGACACCAAAACTTAAACCCATACCTTATTGGTTTTCCTTTTATGAATTGTTTCATATTGTGAGGGCCATAATACGGCTCTATAGCCTCGTCCAAAGAAAAAGAGCTTCCCATTGGTTCAAATAGACTCTGTGACATATTGTTGACACGATCAATTAGTGGCTGAATTTTATAAACCCTATTTTGAGGATCTATTTGGGAATTATCATTTAAATGGAAAAAACGATGTATAACTTCAAATCGATTCCTTGAGATACTGTTACTAAGTAAAGGATTATAAGTATCAGGTTTAGTCTCCCAGTAATTTCTTCTACAGGGAACTTTGACGTATCCAGAAAGTAATAATATACCCAGGTAAATATACATTTCTCTACTGGAGACACTAAAATTATGAAAACCTTTAGAGTCTGCGTACTTCTTAGATTCATCACAGATAAACTGTACAAACTGTTCATCAAAAAATATTTTAAAAATATCAACTGGAGCTAAGTCGTTCTCTTTTATGTGTTCAGAAAAAGTAGGAGGTGCACCGTTTTTAATTTTGAATGTTTCCTCAAGTTTTAGAGTCATTTCATCCCAGGAACGTTTCTTGGCTTCCTTTCTGTAGATTTCATGACGAAACAGTTTAGCTAATGGGACGTCGTCTTCAAGTTGGAAACCGACAGCATTAGGTTCAGCATCAGGCCCTGTATTAGGTTCAGCATCAGGCTCTGTATTAGGTTCAGCATTAGGCTCTGTATTAGGTTCAGCATTAGGCTCCATGGTACCTAAATCTAAAATATTCTTTTCGCCCCCTGTAACACAGACAATTTCCATGGGTTGTCGAAGTACTCCTTTACCAATATCACGAATGGTAGCTGCAAAATCATCGTCACTATCTGCATCATCTTGATCGCTATCGGCGCCGTCAATAGGTGGTGCGAGAACAAATTGAATTTCTTCTGAATTTTTTACTGCTTCCATATCCTCATCGTCTGACGTCAGCTCCTCTAAAATATTTAGAAGCTCTTCTGCATCATTAGGGTCATTCGGATTGTATAATTTTTTTCTAAAAAAAAGCAATAATAGATACGTTTGCCCAACGTATGATTTGTCATACAACAACAAAAACTGGCTGATTTCGATTTTTGTTTTTGAAATTGAGAGTCTAATGATTAAATATGTGTCGACAGACATACATTTGATACATTAAAACCCAAAACTCTAAAGTACCTAACCTTTCACGACAAATACATTACTTAGAACTTACCTGCGGCTCATTTTGTAGAAACACACAGGACACTTTATTTTTAAATAGGATTGAATAAAAAACAACTCACAATAAACATACAACAATATTTATATCATCTGTAAAAGGCAGTAAATTTTAGTTTTTATGCGACAGAACACTTCAACCACCTGCACGTAAATAATTACCTAACCTCAAAACTTGACGTCACATACGTATGAACAATCACGGTGGGCATGATTCGAAAGTGTAAAGATTTTAATTGAAATAAATTCTGTAACTTGCGGAATTTCTGCAAAAAGTCTAAAATACGTCAATTTGACCTTTTAATTGGCTACATTTCAGCTATGTTTTTCACTTAGAAGGATGCAACAATTTTTTATTTCGAGAATGATACCTATAATTTCTTATTATCGAAATCTCAGTGAAAAATTAAAACTTGCATTTTAAATTACACGTGTGAAACAAATTAAGTAGATAATATTGCGGTTATTATTGGAGCTACGAACTTGGTTAAATTGGGAAACTAGTAGAATTATCTCGACTGTCAACCAATTTCTGAACAAAAATACTCCTGTATTTTTTTTATAAAATTAAAAATAACCGAGTTATGATTTAAAAAATAAATATTTTAACCTCTTTAAAACTTAACAACCGTAAAACAAAAACGTTCCTTCTAAATTATTCTAACATGTCAAAATAATAATTAAGTTGTTGAAAACCGTGCATGATATATTGGAAACACTTGGTTTGTCAGAGAAATGGTCAAAGAGTGCCTTAATGTAGTGAATTATTTGCTGACCAAACTTGCGGTATTATTTAATGCTCGATTTAAAGGTACTACAAAGATTTAGAAGTAATGAAAGTATTATTGCCAAGAAAGGAACAGAAAAGACGTATCGTATCAGATAATTTTTGAATTTATCGTTTTGGCATATTTTGAAACCCATAAGAAAAATTCCATAAGATATTTAACTAACGACACCGATGTTGCTTTTAATACTATTTGAAGAAACACAAATTTGTATCATAAAAATATCACTGTTCAGAGACTAGAAGAAAACTGACAAAAGAATAAAGTCTTAGATTATTTGTCAATAAACAGCGTAGACAAATGCTCCAAACTACTCACGTGACGAAAATCATCGAATATTCAGCGCCTGAGAATGTGTTGTCTAGCAACCGCATGAGTTCATTTTGACAAAGCACATCAAAATCGACAAATGCAGTTTCTTAAAGGCATTTACTGCGTTCGGTTTTAAAAATCCAGAGGCGAGCGAGCAGATACAGATTTATCACACGTGATCACCGAGGCAAATGAGCCTAATTTAATTACCGAACGGATACCAAGGAGGAATATAAAACATAACCCCATAAATTATTATTATTTTTTTATTTTGGTGTATCACTCAGAAAAAACAATGCAGTTTATTTAATCTTATGTGTTCTGTTATGTTGTACTCAAGAAACCTAGAGAACAGTCTTCTTGGTTGTACTTTAGATAGTGTCTGATACACAGATCACAGAAGAACCCTAAAAAATCTGTTTGCTCGACGTCTTGAAGCCGAGCTAAACGAGGTAGCGCTGACCGCACGTATTTATGCTTACCGAACGCAGAGCAGATCTAAAAGAGCATGCATTGTCTATTACCGAACGGCAAATGAGGTAAACGAGCAAAGCGAGCTTTCAGATATGTAAAAACCGAACGCAGTAATTGAATGCTGAATTTCGAATTTTCAAATTATTTTTAATGCACGAAATATATTTATTAGACTATTTCCAGAACAAAACAGAACACGTGACGTTTTAGTTGCGATCATTTTTTGTACAATAATTGTCACTTACAATACAATTATCGTTGTAAGTTTGATCTTATTGGTCCAAATTTTTGGACCAATGCAGTTATCGGTACGGAAATTCTGACCCAAATCCAATCTATATTTTTCTGTATTATAATTATAGGCCTCTACTCCTCGTAAATTTAACAAACATATAACAAACACCTAAACACCCACTTATTTCGTATTGTCATATAAAACAAGTATAAGTCAGTATTCTCTTTGATTCGTTGCCATTCGTGGTATCAGTTTTCATTAGCTCAACGTTGCAAATATGTATATAAAAATAGCAAACTCCCTACGACACGCACAAACTTAAAATTTGTGAGAACTGCAGACCATTTCTCGCCTGTCAATGAAGTGATATATGTGCCATTTTGATCTCCTGACTCACCCCAACCAGTTTAGGGCACGAATTTTTGTTTTCATGGGTTTGGCCAGACATCACGATCTAACGTAATTTATTGTAACCCAGCCATTTCACACTTCTTAAACACGACATTTAACATGGTTTAGCCTTGATAGTAAACTTTAAAGTTTAGTTGAGTGATGTTTTCTATTAACAGCATTCAAGTCTTCTACAAAAAGCGGATAAATATGCACATCATTTTATTAAACATTTGAACGTAATTCAGGAACTAGTTAGGTAATATATACATAAAAATTGAATCAATCTTAATTGAACGCAATTCTTAATTAATGTAGCGAGAAGAAGTTAAAAATATAAATCCTGTGATTTCCACCTTTTAGATATAAAAAGTGGTGTTTGTTTTTATTTTGATTATGTAATATTATCTAAGTAGAAATTGTCGTATCGACGCTTAAATGTTAGTATTTATAGCAAAAATTCTGCGAATGTTGTTCATATAATGCCATAGAGATTTTAGACATTGACGAAATGGCAAAAGTTACATCCTTTAAAATGTAAGGTTAGGATATCTCAAAATCTTGACGTGTTAAGCGTTCAGCAAGCAAAAATCTCTCGGAAATGATATGATTTATTCAGGTTATTGAAAAAGTCTAATTTGTTCCTCTTTGTTAAGGGAGTTCCACGGGGTTCAATATCGAGTCCTGAACTTTGCATTGTAAATTAATGTACTCGTTTTGAATTTTATACATGCTCCCATAACTAATACATTTCTTACTTTTGCACGGTCCAACAAATGTTTGGGTTTTTGACAAATTATGTACGAAAGCCAGCTGTCGTCTTCTCCCACAGATCCACAGTCAGATGTGTGTCGTGTCATGGTGTGGTACCAACGAAGATAGAAGGATTTAAATGCAGATGTTTTGCAACCCGTTTTATTTGAAATAATGAGCTAATCCGAAGTTATTCAGTGATATTATATTTACTTAATTTTCTTATCCGTTTTGAAAATCGTAAGAAAATTTATCCGAAAGTAAAAAAATTCCCTTTTTGAAAACCTAGAGAGACAATCGAGAAAACCAAT